>CM048040.1:16135000-16457500 GCA_026259375.1 Verasper variegatus
TTAATTCGATATCAGCAAGTTAATGTGTGTTTGCCAGAATTATGTCCTGGAATTAAATAGATCAAATCATGTGTCAAGATTTCAGTGGTCTAAATAAGGGAATAAAAGAAAGGGTGTGTTTGAATCTTAGACTGTCAGAGTTTTCCACATTAGCACTTCAGCAAATCAACAGCTACAGTAGCGTCCTCTCGTTCTCCTTCCTCTGCTCCCAAACCCTGAGAGTCCTCCCCTACCAAGTCCCCAAGGAGAAATGAGCAACTGGATGGTTAATTACAATGTGTCTCACGGCAACACTACAAAAGCGTGTGTGCATGAATGTGTGTGCATCTGCCGGATCTTTCATTTGCTCTAAGTCATTCTGTGAGTCAAAAATATCAGGTGAAATGATGCAGGCATATTTACACCTGTCATTCTAGCTCATGCGCACAGTCATTAAAAAAATAATTTCTTCTGATGTGTTTTATTTTCTTTCAGAAGTAGCCTGGTATTAGAATTGTACTCAGGAGAGTACGTAACTCTAACAAGGAACAGTCCCCTCATGGAACCACAAATGAAAAACCTAAATTCACTCATAATTATCAGTCCTCTAACATGCCTGATGTTTTCATCAAAATCCATGAATTATTATTCTGAGAAATCAATTAAAATGTTGAAGAAAATCTTGAAATGTTAAAGAAAGTGAAAACATTTCTGGATCAACCCCTGATCTGGATCCACACCAAGATTTTATGGGTTCTTCCTTGATCCATACTTCTTCCATCAAGTTTTGTTATAATCATCATGTAGTTTTTGCATATTCTTGCAGACAAACAAAAGATGAAAACTTAACTTCTTTGGCGGAGGTAATAACAGTGTTGTAGTATCAATCCATCTAATAGACATCTTTATTTCTAGAGCCATTTCGCCATCACACCTCGAAAGCGACACAGAATCTATAGCCCTCATTACAACATATCTCAGAGACAGTTTCAGATCAAGTGAACCTGACACAATTTTTCTTGTCCCATAATTTGGGGCAGATAGATCTCAGTCCTGGTCTCAGCTTCTGATTTTAAACAGCCAATAAGACAAAAAATGATTTTGACTGATCCCTGACAGAAGTTGAGAGCTTCTGACCCTGCGCTGAGACCCTGACTGCAGGAGCTGTGGACCTAAACATATTAAAATGCTTTTATGGGTCGAAGGGAACTGGAGCTTTATGTGCTGCTGCTTTGAGATTATTATTATAGTAGGAAACCAGAGATGTGTAAGAGAATCCGCACTCCTCCTCTTGTGCATCTGCTTCACTAGTATTCAAATGTCTCTGGTTCGTTGAGCACAACATGGCCGTGGTACAACGCCCTCTCAAGGATTGACACAGGGCATTAAATGTGACATAATAACGGGGAAAAAAGGTTCACAAAGTTGAGACGGTCAGGTTTTACTAACCAGGAGAAGCTGAATAAACAGAGAGAAGTGAGAGATGTTTGCCTTCTTATCGCATGGTTGCTACTGGTAACAGCACAGTTAAGTCTGCATGCTTTTATTTGGGCTGCAGACTTCAGTGACTTTTGCTCACAGGTTCATGAGGGAGACGAATGAAAAAGAGGACATCCGTCGTGTGACAGCGCTGCTTCCCATACATGTAAAGGATCCCTGCGGTTGCTGACAATGTTTGTGCGTTCAGGCCTCCTCCTGCGCCCCCTCCCACGCCCCTGTGGGGCGACTGTGTAAATACACACTTTTCTCGCTGTCATCGCCACCAGACCATAATCCATAATGCAGTCTAGTCTCCAGAAAAAGCAACACTACATTTTACTGCATCTATTATTGAATGGATTAAAAATAGTTTTGGGTTTTTCTTTTTTTATAAAGCAAATGCTCTTCCTCTAAATGTCTCACTGTGACTGTGGCTTCACCTCCTGAGCCTTATCTCAGTTCCCAAAACCTCTCAGTTATGTCACCATATTCAATTATTCATCTACACACACACACACACACACACACACACACACACACACACACACACACACACACAGACACGCAGAAAGGTGGTTGCATGTAGTGTACTAGGACATTTTTAAGACATGGTTGCAATCAACCAGAGATGGCATTGCACTGACAACCTGTCACTGGGGATTTCTCATTATTTCTTGCTTTTGTCTGACACTATTTTGTCCTGCAGTCTCTTCTCTCTCCCCATCCTTTCTTATGCAATTCACCTCACACTCCCACACATTTCACATTCCTTCTCTAATGTACCTTTGTGTGTGTGTGTGTCTGTATGTTTCCTCTGCCTGTGTTCTAGCGGAGCTTTCTCTGAGGTGGTTCTAGCAGAGGAGAAGAGGACCCAGCGGCTGGTGGCCATCAAGTGCATCCCCAAGAAAGCACTGGAGGGCAAAGAGAACAACATCGAGAATGAGATCGCAGTACTACACAGGTGAAGCCTCTCGCAACGCCTCAGCTGTCGCCTCATGTCCAGCAGGAGGATCAGAGCGGCCTCTTGCAAACAATGCCTGTGCAGATGCAGAAGATATATATGCAAGGGGTCAATTGAATGGGTGACTAAATGCATGGTGTCAGTAGAAACAGTAGGATTGTGCACCGGAAATGTCAGGAGTAAAGAAGATAGACCTATTTTTAGTGTCCCTGTTGCCAGGGCAACAGCACACAGAGGCGGAGATGGTGTGGAATTCCCCGCAGCAGTTTTATTGAAGAAAGAGAAAGAGACATAGAGGGTGGAGAAGTGGAGAGAGAGAGAGAGAGAGAGAGAGAGAGAGAGAGAGAGAGAGAGAGAGAGAGAGAGAGAGAGGAGGAGGAGGAGGAGGGGGGTTGGGTATGATGGACGGTTAAAGATATGGATGGACGGATGAAATGGAGTTTGGCCAAACGCTTAAAGTCTCCTGGAAATAGATAAGACGTTCCTGAGAACAAGAGACGTCAAGGAAGTTGAAAAATAGTTTGAGGAAAAAAGCAGGAGAGAAGCGTTTCTGGCTCATTCTCATAAAAGTCACATTAGCCTCTCTCAGCTGCTGCCGTGCTGAAGTGATGGCGGGTTCATATGCTCTCAGCTCAACTCGAGAGCCAAGAGAGAGACGCTTGACTGCCCATTAAAAGGAAATCATCCAAATCTGGTCTTTGAATGACAATTTTCACAGCCCTCCTTTCAGGCCCCAGCTATAATATCCAAAGCCGGTCTTTGTTAACAGTTCCTAGCTGCTGACAACAATCACTGTTGTTCTTAACAAATCCTCCATCTGATTTGTCGTTTTGTATTTTCAGGGAACAGGGTAGATGCATAGGTTTGATCCCAATTTACAGAAGAAAAAAAGAAAGACAGAACAGACCCTGTAAATCTGAATTATGCAACAAGAATGCCATCTGGTGACCGTTTGACAGTGAGCAGTTAGAGAAATATGGCACGTAAAAAAATGAAATGCACTGCAAATTTCTGTCCACTCATCTTCCCCAGAATCAAGCACCCCAACATCGTGACGCTGGAGGACATCTTTGAAAGTACATCTCACCTATATCTTGTCATGCAGCTGTGAGTTCCCCTCGCTCTTTCTCTCACACAATTTCAAGGCCTGAATTTAATTGTATATTACAATTGATTTCATTAATGAATTAGTTAAATGACAGAAAATTGATTTGCATCAATTTATAAAGCACATTACTTTCCACAGAGAGCGTTACACTTAAAAAAAAATTGTCATAATTTAATTTACCTTACCTTCAAAAATTGGTAACTAAAGTCTCTAGAGTAAAAACTAAAATCATTTGGATTTGCACCAAATTGCCCACACTCATATACACTTTTTTTTTATCAAGATCAAAATGTTGAAAAACACCCTATTTCACAATGTTAAAGAAATCCTGGATCTGCTCCTTGATCTGGATCTGCACCAAAATGTTATACCGCCTTCCTTGGGTCATACCACTCCCATCCACAAATTCTAATGGGAATTTGTTGGGTAGTGTTTGTGCAATCCCACTAACACACAAATAAACAAACAGACATAAACCATAACCTCCTTGGGGGAAGACAAATATTAATACGAAATCAAAGCTAGAGAAAACCTTTAAAGGTGCAGAACTGTTAACCTTTTTTGTCCCCCATGATTTTTTTCGCCTGCCAGGGTCTCCGGAGGCGAGCTGTTCGACAGGATCGTGGAGAAAGGCTTCTACACTGAGAGAGATGCCAGCCAGCTCATCCACCAGATCTTAGATGCCGTCAAATATCTCCATGATATGGGAATCGTCCACAGAGACTTGAAGGTACCATCCTTCAGGAAAGACCGAATTTTGGGGTTTTCCAGTTTTCAAACTTTCCCTTCTTGTGTTTGCAGCCAGAGAACCTGCTCTATTACAGCATGGACGAAGACTCCAAGATTATGATCAGCGACTTCGGCCTGTCAAAGATCGAGGGAGCGGGCAGCGTCATGTCCACAGCCTGCGGCACTCCTGGATATGTGGGTAGGTGCATTTGTTTGCCTGCTCCGCCAGGTTGTCCTCTCCTGCCCCCCCTCTCTTTCATGTGAGAAGCAGCCCCTGTAGTTTCAGCTGATATCCTCTCTTTATTCACCGCCTTGTGTGAGAGGCTCTCTCATCCGTGACTGAGTCAATTGCAAGTGTTTCAGAAGTGCTCTCCATACCTGTTTAACATGACCCCGGCACATCTCACGGTATTACTGAAAGGTCAAGATAACTTGAATTCACTCATAGCTGCTGCTCATATGTTTTCCGCTCTGTGAATGTGCTGGATGCGTGTTTCGCAGCTCCAGAGGTGCTCGCTCAGAAGCCGTACAGCAAAGCAGTGGATTGCTGGTCCATAGGAGTTATTTCTTATATCCTGTAAGTCCAAACTCAATCAATCCTCAGAAGTAAAACAGAAAAGTCATATTCTTTAAAAAGTTTGAAAATGTCTTCGTACTCTTCCATGCAGATTATGTGGATATCCTCCGTTTTACGATGAAAATGACGCAAAGCTATTTGAGCAGATTCTGAAAGCAGAGTATGAGTTTGATTCTCCGTACTGGGACGACATCTCCGATTCAGGTACTGTTGCTTACTACAAATATCTTCAAGAGATCCAACTTTAAAATCAAACACGTCGGAGCGGGTCAGATATTTATAACGTGACGTTGTTTTTGTTGGCAGCCAAAGACTTCATCTGTCACTTGATGGAGAAAGACTCTTTGAAGAGATATACATGTGACCAGGCGCTCCAACATCCATGGTAAGAAAGTCAGGAGATGTGCAGCGCTGAAACTGTCAAATTTATTGATCAAAAGAAAAACAATTTCAAATGAACTGAAATTAACCACCAGTAAAAAGAAAAAGCTTAATCGACATTTATCGAGAAACAATACCAAACATTCTCATTTTTTTACACCATTGTTAATTGTTCATCTTTGGGTGCTTGATATTTCAAACAAAGTCGTCCTGCAGCTAATGATTATTTACAATATCAAATATCTGTTTATTATTCTCTCATGGATCCTTTTGTCTATAAAATGAAAAATGGATATTGTAATTTCTCACAGCCAAAGGTGACACATATGCCCATCTTCTATTTTACGACCAAAAGTGCAAAACTGGAAAAAAGGATGTGTGAACTAGATTTGAGAAGCTGGAACTAACGTTTGGTGTTTTTGCTTCGAAAAATGATTGGGACAGATATTAAAAATAGTTTAGGATTAATGATGAATATGTACAACGATGCTGTAAATCCTCTCATGTTTGCTGTCTTTGCAGGATCTGTGGAGACACAGCTCTGGACAAGAATATCCATGAATCTGTCAGCGCTCAGATCAAGAAGAACTTTGCTAAGAGCAAATGGAAGGTCAGTGTCACAGCACAACCTGCTGAATGAGCAGTTTGAAGATTGGCAGCACATTCTGTACACCCATGCTGTTTTCCTTGTGGCTGTCACACACTCTTTGTGTCCATGTAGCAAGCGTTCAATGCCACAGCGGTGGTGCGCCACATGCGGAAGTTGCAGCTGGGCACAAGTCTTGAGGGGCCCAGTCAGATTACTCCCACCAGTCCCTGCCATGGACATCTGCTCCCAGAGGAAGAGGAGGAGGAGGAGGAGGAGGAGGATTTGGGGAATGGAGAAGAGGAGAGCTGTGAGTTATCAGTTCACAGTGAATAAACAGACACTCGCTTTGAATCAGATATGGCTCAAGTAACTAACGGGGAACATGGATGGATGAATGGAATGCATGGGTGGGTCAATGGATAGATTGACGGATGGATGGATGGATGGATGGATGGATGGATGGATGGATGGACCAGGTTCACCTTTTTGTCAAAATAATAATGGCTAAATACCATTTCACCCTGTTTATTTTAAAGTTTAGGTGCCACTAGGCAGCTGACCAGCTCTTGCAGACCCATTTGGCCGATACACATCAAACATTTCAAAAAGTTTAGTACAGGAATAAGACCCTAGCTGGGAAATATGAGACTAAAGCTTTAAGTTCACATGTTCTATGTTTTTCTCTGACATCCAGTGTCCCACTATGAGGACGGCCGTCGTGGAAGCAACGAGGGTAGCACAGATCGGGACAGCCTGAGGAGCTGCACCTACTGCTGCAGGCCAGCCAGTCGCGTTTGAGCACAACCTCATCGTCACGCTGACATCGCAATCCCCGGAGCGCCCAGAGCCCGCCCGCCCGCCCAGTCTGGCCAGGAATGCAGAGTAGTTATCAGGCTGTGTCCCACCCGAGTACGGCCACAGCGAGCAGGTCTCTGTTATGATGAGGAGAAACGCACTGTAAGTCTTTGTCCAAAAAACATCCTGACTCAAGATACACACATGTTAAAATACTGATGTTGAAAAGTTCGCAAGGCTTCTGCAAATGGACAGAGTTAGATAAAAAAAAAAAAAAGGGCCTGTCTGCATGATCCTGAAATAACCCCCCCCCCCCCCCTCCATAGCAACCTAACATGTAGTTGTCCTTTGTGCAGCCAGAGCAGACAGTGGTCACTCGGCAACGTGCACATCACAACAAGTCGCTTTGGATGTTACCTTCAGGAAGCATCAAAACCTCTGGAGTCTTAATCAAAGATGAGGCAGTGGCCCAAAGGCAGTCATCTCCATTATTTCTGTCCTGGCATTATCTGTCACATCTACCTCTGATCACAATTACTGCACATCTGCATCCATCCGGCCCACACACACACACACACACACACACACACACACACACACACACACACACACTACATGTCACACTACTGTCAGCTCTCCAAATATCTGGCCAGACAGGGCTCAAAGAAGAGGGGGACACTTTAAAAAAGGGAAAGAGTGCTGAAAGCTACTCCTGCATGTCTTTATTCACTTTACCTGTCAATGTGACTCAGTCCAGCCACTCACCCAGTCCAGCTGTTCAGTAAAATAGGTCTCACGGCATGTCTTCACTGCCACTTCTACCTGCCCATTACTTCTTTTTGATCGCTTTTCTTTTTCTCATATCGTCATGATTAAGTGTTTCAGTATTTGCTCCCTTTGTTTTAAACCCTTTTTGGAAAAGGAGATACTTGAAAGTTGGGGAGGTAAACGTGCGTCTCAGTGGTGTGGACTCTATATTCTGGCTCAGACTGGGTTTGTGAAGACTGACCTGGAGTGTGTGCATGCTTCTGTCGGGGGGGGGGGGGACTTCCAAAAGGAGACTTTTTTTTGTTTTGTTTTATGGCTGTTTCGTTACCAGAGGCTCAAACTGAGATCCCTGTTAGTTGGTGAAAAGACGAGAATCTAACCTTCCTCTCCGGACAAAGGAGAGTAACTGTGAAGATGCAGAGAATCCACTGTGCGTGGGGAAGAACACAGATCATGTTCACGTCTCGCTCATCCTCCCTGTTCTGACACTGACGAGTGGGGAACTATCCAGCCGGCCGTCGGTCTGTGGTTCTGGCTGGGGCCCGTCTCACGCTGAGTCAGAGGGATCTCAGTCTGGGAGCTCCGCCTGCTCTGTGCTGTGCACCTCTAGTGGAAGAAGTTTTGGTCTAATGTTTGCATGACCTGGTTTAATATGTTTACATGAATGATGATCAATAAGTATAAACACACATGATTATTATTATTGTTGTATTGAGAAAAAAAAAAGATGTAATACTGTAATATTGAGCTATATAATGTGAAGTGAGTAACACCAGAAGTAACGTTGTTGACTAAGTACAACACAGCACAGTGGAATTATCATTTGCATTGACTGTGATGAAGTCTCTACCTGAGTGACATGTCTCCTGTACTATGTTCATTTTTAACTCAGATATTTCTTTCTACCTTTTGCCATTTGCTTTTGTAGTATCTCTCAAATCACACATATCCTGATTTAAAACATGTGCCAGCCACAGTACAAAACATGACAAATACTAATAATTATAATGATGGTGTTGGAAACGTCACCTGTCCATCTGAGTAAAAGGACGACAGTACTAAAGCCATACAGGGAAGTGGGAATGTTTTACTGTAAGACTCCTCTTCTGAATAAATCAGATGGAGAGATCTGAAAGAGATAAAACATAAAAAAAGGATGAGACAACAAGCTCAAATTAGTTCAATCCTTATATCAATCACATCGTACCATTATTGATTTAAGGTATGCCATGACATAATACTGTATTATTAGAAAACCAGTCCATGACGTTTTGTTGACGACATTAAAACCAATTCCCCCAAATCTGTCATTGACACGTGTAGGTCCATAGTAGAGTAAAAGAGGGAAATCACGACTGTAATTGTGGAAAATATGCAAACTGTGTGTGAAGGGCTTCATGTTAACTGTTAGCTAGCCAATATTGACGACTTTGATAACTTGGCTATGGTTCATTTGTTTGGTAACGACCTTGTGTTGAATCTTAGATGGGATTTGTTTCCACCTGGCTGTTTTTTTAATGCTTATTTTACCCATAACAAACACATCTAAATGCATAAAGAAACACATGTATATTATATATATAAATATAAGTATATATTGTATATCCTTTTTTGTAAAAGCTGTTTTGAGCTACAAATGTATGGATGCAATGCATCATGGGTTATTGAACAAGATGTAAGAAAATACAATGATTTGTACCCACAGAGATATGATTGCAGGAAATGAAATAAAACTTCCTTGTCTATGCATTGTGTGTTCTGTCGTGATGCAAAAACTGTATTTTAGAGGTAAATGACACAGAAAACACACAGTGGTTTGTAGAGAATTACAGGTGGTATGGAATCAAACATGGAAACGTGAAGGTTACAGTTTACCTCCAAAATGACATCATATAATAAATAAATATAATAAATCTAAAAATTAAAAGTACCTGTAAATGGATTAGATATTTCTTTTCTTGTCATGCCAAGTGAGCAATACGCAAAAACCAATGATTGTAAATATGTAATAGACACAATCAACTAATGTAAAGAATAATAATAGCCATTCAATTTCATGGTGCCATTCTTACAATACATAAACATACAAATACAAATAAAACCAAATATTAAAATCAGATTAAGAGGCAGAGACACTGAGTTAAACACACGCCAAATGGAATCAGGAATAATTAAAGCAATGGAGCCCAAACTGCACTAATGTGACCACAATCATTGATTGTATTAAAACACAAAGGTGTTCCTGTAATTTATGTTTCATATGACACTTGCTGCATGTTTTCAGGTGAAATCATTGATTCATTTTTCATTCAAGCACACTTCACTCTCTGACATACAACAAATCATTTAGTATTACTTGCATCTTTGGTCAGATCATCCCTGGGGGTCTTTTGTCCACTTGACCTGACTGGATCTGTTTTCTATTTATTGACCAGGTTTTTAAACAAGGGAAACTGAAGCTCTGACAGTGAAGATAATTCCTGTCTCTCTCCACCTCGTCACTTACTGCCACTGGTCCACGGTGCCGACAGTCAACAGAAAACATGAAGTCATGAATAATGACCGTCACTCTTCTTTTCTTCTCCTGCATCATGCTGCTGTCCTCCTCGGTCTCTCTCCTCTCTCTCTCTCCAGCTGTGGAGATATTAAAGATTATTGAGACTTGGACACAATCAGCAAGCCCCATGTTTCACGCAGAATAGTCAATACAAACAGTCGTCACCAAACGCATGCTTTACATTCTACTGTCATTTTCAGACACCCAATCTTCACTTGAGTATTTCTGTGCCACTTTCTGCCTCTGATCCACTACAGTTCAAAACAGGAATGGCATGGTGAGGCAGTGGTTTGCAGCGTTACCTCACAGCAAGAAGTTTATTGGCTCAAATCTCGGTTCAGTGTGTAGTTTACATGCACTGTCTCTGGCTTCCTCCCAAGGGTTACATTAATTTGACTGTGTATATTGACTGTGGGTGTGAGTATAAATGGTTGTTTGTCTCTGTATGTTGGCCCTGTAGCCCCGCCTCTCACCCAATGTTAGGTAGGATAAATAATGCATGGATTTGTTTTGGACTCCTTTGATTGTAGGATCCTTGACAAATTGATATTTTGAGAGAATATATGTGTGACTAACACAGATAAAAAGCCTCAGAGACAATCGATTGGTCAAAAAACTGCCAATGGTCCAACCCAAAACTTTGAAGTTATCTCTGTGATGACTTTAAGTTGTATAAATACTGATAGAACTCACCCATGTTTAAATGTATTTGTGCAGGAGGTGAAACTTGAATTTCAGTGTCAGAAACAATGTCTACACTGCCCTCTGCTGACTGACTGACTGCAGGACAACCTGAGAGACACCTATATTTTTTATTTATTATATTTATATCAGTCTCAATATTCAATTTTGAATTTTTTAAATAAAACAGTAATTGATTTACTAATTCTCATAAAGTTGACCACTATAACATTTTGTCTGACTGACGTTATGATGTCCTTTCAACAACTCTTGATGAAGGCGACATTATTCTTGTTGTTCTGGGTTTGTACGCTCATGGTTGAATGCACTTATTGTAGGTCGCTTTGGATAAAAGAAAAAGGCATGGTCTGTTGTCCTTTACCTCCTCCTGCTCCCTGTTCACCTTCCTCTTTTGGACCCATTCCCTCTTTTTAAGAACTCGCTGAAGTTCAAGCTTGTCTTTTCTAGACACTCTGAATGGCTGAATGATTTGCAGAATGTGAACAAAATGAAAGGGAATGACGAGTGTGTCTCTTCCACCCATCGTGGCTCGGTCGTCCTCAGTCCTTTGTGGAGCTCCTGGCGGCTCTTTGAAGCAGATGAAGGATTGAGAGGCTTGTTTGTGTCTGATGACGTTTCCTCTCTCCTGCTCACTCTGTAGATGACAGACGGACTTCTTGTTCATTTTGTTGGGCCTGACGCTCAAAACAAAAAACATGCCCATGTGCAAAATGTATAAAGACATTTCCACCAAAAGGATTTTTACTCATACCTAAAAACAATAAACTGATGAAAACACTGGATAATAATAATAATAATAATAATAATAATAATAATAATAATAATACATATTTTGCACATACAAGTTTTAGGTTGATGTCAGCTGCAGCAGTGACCCACAGAATAACAAAGACTTTCACAAACACACACACACCTTGAAAGTAAGGATCCTGGCAGGTATTAGCAGGAGGTCGGAGCTGGAGCCAATCCCACATCCTGTTTAACATGTTCAACATCTTAGTGCAGAGGGGAAGCTGCTTTGTATGGATGCAGTGGTTATTGACAAGATGTAAGAAAAGAGTGGTTTGTACCCACAGAGATATGACTGCAGGAAATTAATAAAACGGTGTCAATGCAGTGTGTGTTCTGTCGTCACACAATAACATTATTTTGGGATCTAAACTTCACAGAGAACACATATTCATTTGCTTAATATGAATATGAACTCGAATACAATGCGTATACAATGTTAATTTGTGACCTTTTTACATCTTTACCACTTATCTTATTTTCCTATTATCATGCTGAGCAAGCAATACATTCAAAATCAGTGATTTTAACACTAATGTGAACTAATGACCACAATTAATCACCAAATAGGATTGTATAAAAATACACACTCGTTTTTCATATGCTGCTTTCAGGTGGAATATTTTATTTGAAATTCACCAGCGCACACCTCTGACTTATCTCTGAGATTAAAGTATCATAGAACACTAGAACTTCTGATGACCCTTTTCTAATTCTTGCACCTTATATCAATATTTGACTAATGCTTGTATTGACACAGAAATGCCATGTTGAATATTTTCAGGTGTCTTATCAGTCCCAGTCTGGCACTAACCGGAGATAACACATTTGTGTAATGTAGTGTGATGCAGGGCTAACAATTCATTTTCAGGCAAACACAAAGCTGACAAATAACAAATCTCATTAATCACAGCGTAATTTCTACTCCCACTGAGTGATGCATTTGCTGACGCATTAACAGTTGTCAAACAGGAATTATTTCCCCGCTGTCGGTTTGTTCTATTTTTACCTGCATGATTATGTCGTGTTAAAGTACATTCTGTGGTCTCATCATGATCGCAGGATGATAACGTTCCGATGTTGTATTTGCATTAGTTGCAAAAAAAGCTGCAAAAAAGCGATAATTGTAAAAAAGTTTCATCTCTATTCATCCGAGCTTAAGTCTTAGTCTGCTGCTGTTCGGTTGATGAGCTGAGCGTCCTGCTGTTTGGCTAAATCTCACACTTTGGAGACTGTGCAGAGAAGAATTAATAGGACGTGATGGGATAAACAGTCTCAGAGGCACAAGACTCTCCGCAGTGTTGCCAAGGCCTTTTTTAAAAAAAAAAAGACTTTGTTTGCATTTGGTTCAAGAATTATCTGCCTTTAGGAGGAAAGAGAAAACAGTGGCAGGAATAAAAAAAAAGAGTGCACAGAGTTGGTGGGGAAAAAAACACTGCACATTGCTGTTGATACTTCAGTACTTTTACTTTATTATATAAATAAGTAAATCAATAAAATCTTCAGGGTGAAATGGAAAAGAATACACCAACAAAATAAGAGACATGTCAGATAAAGTGGAGCCAAGATCAAAGAAAACTTTCATTGAATCAAATCCTGTTCAACTGTTAAATTACATTACACATCATTTGGATAAAAGCTTTGGATAAAAAAGAGTTACAACTAGTGAATTTAACATCTGAGGCCTTTTAGGGGTTCAGTATCTTGCCCAAAGACACTTCGGCATGCAGATGGGAAAGACTGGGGATTGAACTGCCAACCTTCTGGTTGGAGGATGACCGCTCAACACCACAGCCACCCTATAAAGTTTATGATTTAAAGTTTGAGACAGAGTGTAAAACATTTGAGTGGCATCACAATGGTCTTAAAAGTCCAATAAAAAAGTATTTTCCTGCCGTTCATCAAATCAGACTCCATCCAAGTTTGCTTGTCCAACGATACTTGAGAAGCAGCCTTCCACCTCCGCCATTTCTGGCCATCCCTCATAAAGGTTGTGATTTTCATCATTAACTTTTATCTGACAGGTGAACAGAGGAGAAGACATTTTCCTTTTTTTTACATTGTGTGTCTTTTTCTTCCCGTTTTTGTATATTTTAAAAAACGCAAACAGAACAAATCAAACTGCAGGGAACAGGATCACTTACCTTCTCAAAGTGCAGTGTCTTTTCCAACCCCGTTCTTGCTGCAAACACCCAGTTGTCCCGATGTTTTAAAGAACTGGCCTTAGAGCTCCCCATCCCAGAGAAGATGTTCCTGATCTCTTTCGTCATTCTGCAACAGAAGAAGAGAACTGGTCGAATTGTGTCACATTAACAGATTTAACAGTTTGAATCACTGAGTTTCTGACTCACCCGTTCGCATTATCATAAGTGGCCACCAAAACCATCATCCCAGGTTTCATGTCTCTCAGGAATGACAGGGTTTCTTGTGGGCCTTTCGATAATTCACAACAATAATGATAATAATATTAATAAAGATCGTGACTGTGAAAATCAGCAATAAACGTTGGAATGGAAAACAGAAGTGAGAATGAATGAAATACAAACACTTACTTCCATTAAGAACGCGAGCGTTCTCCACAACTCCGGTTTTACCTGAGGTGGAAAAGCCATGTTAAAAAAATCTCAAGGAACTTTTTTTTCACATCACCTTCAGGAGAAGATGGAGTTTGACCAACTCTTTTGGATGTTACATTTTTCATTTTGTTATTTTGTGCACATTCACCATCGAATAAACACTTTTAACTAGAAGGACACTTTGCATAACTCCGCCGAGGCCCAATGGTCCACGATCTTACACGAAAGAGGATCCGCACTGAAACCTAAAGAGGTTCTTTCTCGGGTATAATATCCCAGCCCCTCCACAACAGTTCAGTTTGAAAGCCTACCAACAAACACTGGGCTGAAAACATTACCTCCAGTTCTGTATAGGATCTGTTCTTCAGTGTATCGATGAGGTATCAGAGAGAATTGTACTCACCATTTACCACCACGATGTTCACTCCTCCTCCCACGTTATTGAGCGCCTCGCTCATGATACTGTGGAGACACTGATAAGGTTTAGTTTCCCTTCCAGAGCTGATAATCTCCATCTTTGGTTCATTCAGGCACATAATACAGAAACACGTACATTTTACCATCAAAACAGATCTTTGGCCCGACTGTGTTAGCTGCTCCACTCCGGATACGAAAGACAAAGTGACCTGGCTGACAGAGTTTGGAGACGCCGCACTTTATCTTCGAGGAATCAAACTCTAAAAATGCAGATGAGAGAGGAAGAAAGATATTGCTCTTCTTGTAGGACGATGGTAGGATTGTGTGTTTGGCCTTTTTTCTGGTCCACATCAGGGAGGTTGGTGTGGGCCTTGCATGTTAGTGTGTGTTGCTGGCTGCTGCCGGCTGTGACTCCTGGTCCCTCCTCTTCCTCCACGCACTTGAGCCTCATCCTGCACCCACTCACATGTTGAGACCGGCCTGATTACAATACTCTGTAAGAGCTACACCTTACTTCATGGTATTGTGCTCCAGACAAGTAGTTGTTTGTTTTTTATTTGCCTAACTTCATTCTGATATTTTTGGACATCTACTCACCTGTTCAGTCTATCAAGTTCAGCCAGTTTTCACACACACACACACACACACACACACACACACACACACACACACACACACACACACACACACACACACGCATACACGCACACACACACACACACGCACACACACACACAACTTCCAGAAGAAAACTAACCATCTCATTCAATTTTTTTTAAAAAGGACTTACCTTCATCCAGCTTTAGTTTCCTTTGATAATCTGCATTGTATCCTGAAAGAACAGAGACAGTGTTATTGCATTGGGACATGCAACAGAGAACATATATAAAAAAAAAAAAAGAGCTCACCAAAAACTGCTGATCTACCATCATAATTAAATGCAGCGATTCCCCATAGTAGGAGGAGGAGAACAATTCCAGCCATAATACTCAAAAAACCTGTCGACCACAAAGAGCAGAGAGATGATGATTACTGATTAACGAATGAGAATGTACCTCCACCAAGGTCGAGCAGTCACCTTGAATTCAATCAAGCTGTACCACATTTCCCATTGGTCCGGATCCACACCGAGTTCTTCCCTGACCTGACGGACAGTGGTGAAAACACAACTTCCAAGGTGGAAATGACCTGTTTGTAAATACAGTGAAACTCTCACCTTTGTATTTCATATCTGCAACAGATCAGACACCTTCTACCTGTACGTCAGAGGAAAAGGTATGAAACGCACCTGACGTGCGGCAGATCCTGACAGGCATCTCATCTGTTAGGACACTCCCTGCTTTAAACCTCTGCCAAGTGTTTGGATATGCAAAACATGTTGCAGCCCTCTTTCTCCTGCTGGGTGCAGCCTTCTGCATACAAAAGATGATCCGGTTTCTCTGTCTCTCTTAAGATGCTGGAAAATGAGATTCAGAAACACCATTGTTTCTTTCTCACACAGAAAAAAACGTGAGTAAAGAATCGGTGTCATTTATCAGTTTTCCATGGGTGTATGTTTCTTTTGTAAATCCAATGTCATAGGTGAAGTTGCAACAGACTATAGTTGATAAAAATGACATTAAAAGCTCAGTAAAAGCAACATAATATTCTTGAAAAAGACACAATCTGATAAGAAACTAAATACAATTAGATGAGAAATCGAATTATAAAAGAAAATTGTACCCTTATTTTAGGCTGTGAAAACCAAGAGTTAATAGAAGAAAGATGTAAACAAACCTGATTGTGTTTTTGTTTGCAGGAGTTACTGTTGTTAGATGGTGGGGGTCCTGGTAATCACATAAAATAACATTAACTCTGGTGTCAGCAAGCGTCCCCCCCCCCCCACGCTGATCCTTGAACAGCAGCTGAAGTCCCCACGTGCCTGCAGAGATGCAGCCACACACAGCATTTACAGCAGCAGATCAGTTGTACACAAATAAACCATTTGTATGGGACCAAATCACAACAGAAGACAAAGGTAGAGAGGACAGGGTGCAGTGCCTATCTCCCTATCCGTCAAACAATAGGGACGCAACAAGTGCAACATGTAATTGAGTAGTATGGTGGTCAAAACACTGCAGCTTAAGAAAACCTATGGAAAAACTAGCTAGATAACAACATAACCAAATAGCATGGATAACAGGAGAAGTGTTTCCAGAGGACACACAAAAGTGAGGACCCAGTCTTCAAAGCAGCTTATATTATACAGCGATATTTAAACTGTTGTTTTACATATACATTTTATACCTATAATTAGTCTATAATTATTACTATCTTATTTATTCATTTACTTTTCCCCCCTTGATCTAACTATTACTATACTATTTTAGTTTTTCTCTTTTCTCATCTTTAACATCTTAATTCTTATATTCTAATGTTGTGTGATCTTCAAACTGTTTTTAATTGTTTGGTTTGTTTCTCTTTAATCCTTCATTTTGAACTTGTCAAACACATTGTAACTGTGTCCTGAAAGGTGCTGTAAAAATAAAGTTATTCATTATTTTAAGATTTCTCAAAAGCAGTGTGTTGTTAATCTTATCTAATTACCACAAACTAATAATACATGAATTAAATCTCTGGTGCTTTGCTTTGACTTTGATCAAGTTAAGACATTTTAAACACAAACTTGAGCATATTTAACGTTTACAGGAATTGTGTGTACTGACAGCTGATATAACCCTTATAGATACGATAAATACCAAATAAAGAGGATATGCAAGAAGACACTAAAGATGAACAGTGGTGAAGTAACTTTTGTTTTTGGGGGGTTTTATCACTGTCTGCAGGATTTTAGTCTCTTTAGTTATTGACATTATTATCACTAACCCTTCTGGAGCTGTATTACACTGCCTGGCATGTTCTGTTCTGTTCAACTGTGAGCTACATAACAACAATACTGGAGTTATATGGGGAACACGCACTGCATTTACCTAAAAAAACTGGCAAGAGTAACATTAGTCCTCATAATGATATATTTTAAGATATGAGGGGCTTTTCATCTATACAGTAGAGGTTTGCAGCTTTCACTTACCTTGCATGGTGTAATACTACATACAACCAGCAGAGGGTGTCCATGTACCATATACTGATCATATAGAAAATACAACCGGTGAAAATTAAGGACGAGGTAACGTTGTTATATATATCCACCATTTCTTTGTTAAGTGATGTCTAACCCAAATTACCTTTAACATGTAAAACAACTTAAACCTTGTTTTAAATGGTCAATATCGTTTGGCAGCATTATTATAAGAATTACAGATTTACTCCCTTACTTCTTTGGTGAGAAAAAGAGAAAATAAATCATCGAGGTCACGAGGTGAACGGAACAAGGACAATCAGCCAGTTCACAGTTTAAACAGATTTAATAACATCACACATTTAATCTCCATGGAGACGTACAGTGGGAGGATGCACAGCTCACGTCAGGATCGTTCACACCATCAATCAGTAACTCTGGAGCAGACACTCATCAGATACAGTATTTCCAAGATGCACAGCAACACTCGAACTTCACAGTGACAACAAGAGAAGACTGATGACTTCTGAAGGGTTTGAATACTTAGTTTGTTAATCATAGAAAATATCGATTCAAAGACAAACAGGAGTGAAATGATTTTTTGACGATGAATGATTAATCACCGGCTTCCTGCGACACATTATGACGACTACGGAGCTGCTGATTTCTTTCTTTTTGGAGTCTTTGTGGTAAATGTTGCTGTCAAAAAACTATCATGCGACATCAGTCAGTGTAGGAGTCCATTTAATAGTCGGTGGACTCTGAACTCTAAAGCAAATGTATTTGAAGTGGGTTAATGTGAGCATGAAAAATGGAATTAGATTTCAAAGGGAACGGGGCCGACCAGTAGATCGCTGCGTCTTAGTGCGAGTGCAAGTTTGCTCGCTTTATCAGAAATGTCAACTCTGCACTGCTCATTTCATAACTGTGGGATGGCGTTAGACAGTCATGAATTCTGAGGCCGGATGCAAAAACTAACAATTAATGACATTATCACACAGACGGTGAAAGAACGGTCAAATAAAACACTTTACTTCATAATTCATTCTTAATTTCAGGTATATTTCAGCAACTTTGTGTCTTGTGTTTTCAGAATTGTCTGTGACAAGTGAAAACGTCGAAACAGAATCGGAACAGCTACTGTTGATTCTCGGTGGGATCAGCAGCCTCCTTTTCACAGAACCACAAGTCATCGGAGGAGGTGTTAATAATAAATATGTTGCTTGATGCAGCTTTCGAAGCCTTGTACGCCATATGTTGAGCACATTTAAATAAAGATAAATATATAGAATAAAATACACTCTTTGTTAAGTGGTTCTCTGGTGATGTAGTATTGCATTTAAAATAAAGTTGGGGCGGTGGATTTGAAATTGATGCAGCAGAGGCAGAAACATCCTGGCTTTTCTTTTCTTCCTTATTATTGGTTCATGGCTTCGGGGAAAATGCAAGATCCCACATTTCCCAGAATGCCACTCTCTAACAGGGCTACATCAGGGCTAACTCATTAAACAACTCTTTTCAGGGCCTGTGTCTGACCTTGATGTGTAACTGGTGAGTGTTACTTTTAAAAGGTGTCAGTGATAAAACCGATTGAGCTTGTTATTTCTTCCCAGGCATAACGGAAAAAAACACTGGCAAGATGAAGGGAAATCCAGAAACATAAACCACACTCAGGCTGCAAGTAGCTAATTGATCGATTAGTTGATTGATTCGTTTGATATTTGATTTTTGTTCAAGCGGAAATCCAAACATTTTCTGATTCCACCTTCTCAAATGTGAGATTTCTGTTCTGCTCAAATCAAAATGAATCAAAACTACTTTGGTGATGTTGAAAGGACCAAGTGATTGATCCAAAAATTAAGTATTTCTCGCAGCCCTGAACCAAGCGTTTCATCCCTGATAAATTCTTCTTCCTGTCGATCTGAGGATTATTCCAGAAGATCCTGTCACAAGGAAAGAGTAAGTTAACAAATGACATGTGATGTGATGAGGAAGGTTACAGCTGTGGCGTGGCAGATGACAGCGAGAGCTACAAACAGAAGAGCCGAGACGCACTGACCTCGTCTGACTCCTCACCCGCTGTGCGAGGCCCCCTGTCGACGTCTGTCACGGCTGAACCCTGATCCTCCATCTCCCTCAGCAGCGAGTATCTGTACGTCGCCTCGCTGAAATGAACGTGACAACACCGAGGTGAAGCGAGAATTTCATAATAAACCCCACAAAGGCCCATCAGTTAAGTTTGCTTACTTGACTGGGAAGCAGAATTTTCGGATGATCAATACAGCAGCAGCTACCATCGCTGCCGACACGATGATCACCGACGCAATAATCCCAGGGTGGAGCCTCAACCCGGCCTAAAAAAAAAGACAAATGAATCCAATATGAGCCAACAGTGGGGTAGTTAAAGAGCCCATAAACCTAACAGCTCAGTTCATGATGTGTGGCTTAGATAAAAAGGAAATACGAGCAGCGGATATGACAGCTGAACAGCAGGGTGGTATGGATCGGAGAGGTGCGAGAGCGGAAAGTCTCAACAGCAGGGGAATGAATCTCCGGGCCAAGCAGGAGCATTTTATGACACTGACGATCACTCACACGGGAAAACCCTGGTCACCACCCGATCTCTTTAAGATTAGAGCTATGTATAACATTAGGAACACATACGTGTCTGAAGGGATAATTAGGATTCACGTGGAGGAGTCCGGCTCAGAAGAGTAACAGGCCTACAGGATCAACCTCAATCTCAACAACAGGAGAGAGGAGGTGTCACATATGAAAAACAAGGAGACAGTGATGAGCTGAGACTGTAGAGACGCTGGTTTTATCACCACACGGGGAACAGACATTACTTTGTCTCTGATTTATCAACTTGTATAAACTCGGAGACACACACAGGAGACATAACACGGCCTGTTTCCTTACTTAGACTAATCTTAAACTGAGCTAGAATGGCACTGGGTGCAAAGCTGACAAGGTCGAACCATCCTGCACACGATTGTCTAGTTCTTACAGTGGGAATATAGAAGAGAAAAGGGTGTGGTTTGATTCAAAGGAATTCATTTGACATAAAGCATAGAGGACAAACAATCCTGAAATCCTTTCAGACCCCATCCCTCCAGATCAGTTAGGACATTTTAAGTGCAGATAGACAAAAACATACAAACAAACCAACCACAGTGGCACTCGCACAGAGCACATATCCAACAGTCCCACTATGAAACCGCTTTGAAATTCACTAGATCCAGATTTGTATTTGGATCGGCACCAAATTTAAAACACATAAATATCATGTCTGCTTTTTTTTCAAATAGATCCATGTATTATTCTGAGAAATCAACAAAATAAAACACCCTATCTCACAAGGTTAAAGACAGTGGGAAACCCCCGCCTGATATGGATCCACATCAAAATTGACTGACCCCTGAGCAGTTTCTGCGTAATGGTGCTAACTTAAGAAACACAAACTAAAATCTAACCTTCATCACTCCCCAAGTCATCCTCAAACCATGTTTCTAACTTTACACTTAAGGTGCCCACATTCCTTCTGCGGTTCAGAGGTGGTTTCCTGCGTCAGACTGTGTCAAGATGTATTATTTTCCTCAGACTCACTGTGCAGAGACATCACAGCCGAACTCAAGACATGTGAACTCGCTGCCAGCTGCACCGACAGTGTTATTATGACAGGCTTCTTTGCGATGTGATATTTTATTCCACTCACTTCTGAGCGTTGCGACCCTGAAAGAGAAGGGAGTGTGGTAACTTGGAGGATTACAGATACGTCTGCCAAACAGGGAGCAGCGTGCAACGAGGAGGTGATGGAGCCTTGCAACGTGCATCTTGAACAAAAGTCTTCTATTCTCTCTCTCTCTCTCTCTGATGGGGTTTTACTGCAAAGTGCATGAGTCTATATTATCCCACTGAATGACATCTGTCTGTTGTGGGGGATTTCAAGCATTTCCCTCATGGAGGCTGCTTTTACTGCAAATATATCAAACAGTTCAAACAGCTTTAACGTAATGTGACCTTGCATTTCCACTTCTGGTGTCTGCAACCCAGTGAAGCTCACACAACAGGAACTTCATGCATGTAACGACCGTATTGCTTCACATGCATATTTACCGGCTGTGCTGACATCCTGCTCAGAGCCTGGTCAGTCCCCGTGTGTTCTGCAGCAGGAGACCTCCGTGCATTGCATTAACCCGGCCCTAATTCTCTAAAGGTGCCTTTGATTCCATTGATCGAACTTTTGTCGCTGCGATCGCACACAAGTGTGTTTACTTCCTGCTTCGCTCTCACCTGTTGCGACACGACAGCATTGCCTCGCCCACTTCCAGGAGCCGTCACGTGGTTTTCAGAACGTCAACACCGTCACAGCACGAATCCACGTTGAAGTGGGAAAACACTTGTGAATGGATTTAATCAGATTTAATCTTTCCTTTAAGTGGCCCTTATACTCATAAAACATTAAGAACACTTAAAATACAAGAGTGGGGAAATTATAATTTATTTCGAAACAAGAATTTAACTGTGGCACAATTTCTAGGATCAGTTTTGTGTTAGAATATAAATATATTAAAATGTTTTCAATGTTTTTTTTTATGTTTCGACAGCCAAGGTCTTGTTCAGGTAAGGCTTGGTTTTCACAGTAATTGGAATACATGCCTCGTGGGAGTGGATATTGAGATTGTAGATTGTAGACAGTGCCTCATCAACTTAGTTTGCTCAAATAGTAAAGACGTCTTTGACAAGTGGAAAAATAAAATCGTGCACATACTGTCACTTTTTAATTTTTTGATTTTTTAATTTTGCAAAATCGCCCTCTCTGACCTGAGCCATTTATACTTGCTGGGCCTAATGAATGGTAGGTAACAGATCTGGTTGAGGTAAAGTTTGATTCAACCAACCGCGAATCACAACGAGATAAATAAATGTTATTTCTCTTCTTTTGTTCCACTTGTTTCCTTTCATTTCATCTCAGGCTGTAAATGATGAATCGGTCTCGTCTCAGCGGCTCATCAGGTGTGATCAGTGTTTTGGCAAGACTGATGAAAAGACCTGCCAGTCCCACGAGCTCTCCGTCTGTTGTTATTGCTGGTTACATTTACAGGCCATTACAAAATAATTTTAAAAAAGCACACATCGATACAGGTCCATCCGTGAAAACAATCATTACAACACAATAGTCAATATTCAGCATTTCAAATGCATGAAAATGATCAATCATCTTTTTTTTTATTTTATCCTTTTTGCCTTTTGAGCCACTAAATACAGGCGAGTGCAGCTCCGTCCAACTGCTGCAGTTAATTAAAATCGAGGTAAACACTAGAAATCACGAGCACAGGCTTTTCAATTTAAAATTTAATTAAAACGATATAAACACACATTAATACATTTTCAACTTTCATTATGAAACGATGATGAAGAACAAGACCCCCTGCTTTTGAAAGTTACCCAGAGCTAAATTTAGATGTCAGGAATATTCTAAATGAAAAGAGGAAGTTCTTTCAGAAGGCCGACGTATTCATTTGATCGCCGAGACTTGTGAAAAGCCTCATTTTATCGTCACGTGCTGGTGAATGAGCGACATTTCCACTTCCTGCAAAAAGATTGTATGTGGACTCTTTGACTCACTAACATGACTATTTATAGTGACACAAAGTTCTTGTAAGTTTCCAAAGTATAAAAATAAAATAAAAAGAATACCAACGGGTGTGTGTGTGAATGGGGTTTTAATTTCTCCTTAGTCAGCCTTAAAAAAAAAAAAAACCTGGATTCATTCACTCATTCATCCATAGTCAATGTCACATGAATGATTAATTAGAATTCTCTGGAGCTTTTATTTAAGCGAGCTCGTAGTACTTCCCCGTCTTTGGATCGAAGTAGCAGTTCAGGCAAGAATCATAGTGCAGATTCAAATACTCGTCCTCAAGCTCCTCTTCATCGCCACCTGAAATAATGCCAGAAAATCACTCAGCAAAGAAAGCAGTGCAACAGTATTCCACGTAAATTAATTTGCACAGACAAAAATCTATAAATGTAATCTGTGTATTTTTTTTTTTTTTATGTACAGTAGCAAAGCAGTGCCAGATATATAAAAAAGGGTGGGAGGGGGGGCGCACACTCGACTGTTCGCTGAGAGAGCTCGGGCGACTGAGGTGACCTTCAGACTCAGGTGGATTTAAAAGTTTTCTGTCGCTGCCATTTTTTTTGCTCATCAATCAAGACCTGAGACACCCAGAGCCGGCACCACATTATGAAGCTGTAAAAGAGATTCCCTGTAATCCCCGCTACTTTAAAGCGTGAGAATTTAGCTGCTAAGCTGACAGGCAGTTAAATGCTAAAAAGGTTATGGAATGCTCCGAGAGGAACGTTTTTTATCTTATCAGAACTTGGGCGATGATAATGAAAACTAATTATAAGACACATTGTGTAAGAGGTTTTAAAATGATGCTGTAAACTGGAAAGGTTTCATCAATTAACCTTGTCGGTGTGTCTAGGGGGTACGGACCTGTAATGAGCCTGTCTCTTTTGACCTATGGAGTTATGTGGAGGACAGAGAGCTCCACTCTCCTGGGGTTTTTTTTATTTATTTTTTTTTACTCTTAATTAGGTACAGTCTCACACTCTGCACAAAGCGAGTCTTTGGCAGGAAACTTGAACATTCCTGCGAGCTCTGACACTCGCGAACGTTTCCATTGCGTGTATGCATTCGTGTAATTACTGTGGTTAATGTTAAAGTGGTGAATTGTTTCCAGTCTCCCGGACTTCACAGGAGTCTGGAAGGCGAAAGGAGTTACTGTACCTCCGACGAGATTCTCCCAATTGTTCCATGTGTTCCCTGACCTTCTCGGCTGGCTGGGAGGCATAATGGGAGGGCTGAGCACGTCCATCCACTCCCTAGGGGAACCGCCACAAAAGGCACACAGTTATGACAACACAAAACATTACACCCACCGCGCTACCACTGTACCCTGCACATCAAATTGCCTCTATATGACATTTTAACAATGAAGTCCCATCATCCTGTGCTCTCACAAGCCCATCTCAGCCTCCATTGTCCTTGAGCCACTTCTCCCGTACACTTAGCCTCTCCGCCTCACGGTTTTACCTGAAGGATCATTTATTAGATCCTGATTCAAGCTGTGACTTCCAAGTGTCCACATTCTGGTCCTGTGTAGGTGTCTTAACCTTGTCTGTGTCAGCGAGCGCAAGACTTCCTTTCCTCCCTAAACGAGTTTATCCTCCCCGTCTGAGAAGCATACAGGCTCCGACTATACATCAATCACTCTCCAGCAAATGAAGACACTGCTGTTTAAGTATGGAGTAAGGGATTAGAGCCAGAGGGGGGGGAGAAATGCCACAAGATGAATTATTACTTGGGAGCGCTGCAAGATTCCTTCGTTAAACAGAATGCATAATCGTTTTAGACTATACATCAGTTGCACAATTATACATTAACATCTTTTGCCTCTGGACGTAACATCTCATAAGAGCACATCATGGCATATTTAATGAGCAAGTGAAATGTACAATATTTAGCTGAGGGCAGGGAACTCAAATATTTACATCTGCTTGTCTGAGGCCCCATCCAGAACTGCAATGACTGATAATGTGGCTCTGGCTGAGAACAATGTACGTCCACTGAGAACATGCAGAGAAGTCTTGCCATGTTCGTACATTCAGCAGGATACAATCAAAAGATTTAGACTGTAGATGACAAATAAATCTAAATCTGTCACATTTACATGTTGGACCTCAGAAGGCATGATAATAAATGTGTCTTTTTTAAATAAATAATCATCAATATGAAAAAAACATGAACATAAATACTGTGATCTTGTTGGTGTCTATGCGGCATCAGTGGTGACATAGAACTGTTAACTGATACTATAAGAAATAATATTGTAACACCTGTAGGGAATAGAAAAGTAAAATCACAGCTTTTAAGTGAAATGCAAACATTAACACAGCTTCCTTTTGATCAGATCTTTCCATCCACTTTGGGGTGAATAAGAAATTAATTCTTCGTCTAACCGTACACTTTCACAGTGATCTAGTGCCTTATCTCTCTCAAGGCTCTGATTTTTATTTCTAACAAAAGCATTTACCATACTCTAACACCCCTTTGACTGCGTGATAGGCAGGAACATCGTACAAAAGTTAATAGAAGCAATTTTCAAGGACAGGGGCCTCTGCTGCAGAGCTGCAAATTGGACCTCAGCTTGTGAAGTGGGACTTGGTGTGAGTGATTAAATTCTTAGATTTTTGAAGTCATTATAATCCAGATATGGAAGAATGTGCGATTAAGGGAATAAATTAGTTTGATTTAATTTGGGACGAGCACACTGTTTCTGCTCATCTGTGGAATATACTGAAATAAAGGTTTGCAAATATCTCCCAGTGAAACAGTACAGAGACTGTTTGTCTGACAAGCTGGCAACTGAAGTTCACAATAGGCCATTGTAAAACAATTTGAATTGTTACGCAAGGGTCTCTGTGGCCTGATTCATGGTTTGACGTTTGGAAGACAGACATAAGAATCCCATAAAACATGTTAAAAGAGGCTGGAGTAGCCCTGGCGGCATTGAGCCCAGCAACACAATTTGAGCTGCTTAACAGTGAGGAAGCTGTGCAGCGGTGCCAGGATGCTGCCAAACCACCATGAAGAAAATTCACTGCAAGGGTGTCTCAGAATGCAACGCCCAAAAGAAAAGAAAGAAAACAAGGACAGTTCCCGTGCAGCTGCTCTTCAATATGTAAATGCTCTGGGAGTCTAATTTCAGAAGTACAGCTGTGGATGCCGCGTGACAAAAGCCACAGAGGGTGTTAGAGGTGTCTGTCAATAGCAATATTCATTTCAGTGGACATTAAATCAAACAGAATAACATCACTGAAAATGTGAAAAGGCCTGAAGACATGTTCGCACTGAAATAAGTCAAAACAAAAGAAGAAGCAAAAGTTGTTACCTGCTCCTCCCCAATGTTGATCAGGTGTATTATATTCCACACTTTTAAACAACAGCGAATACATCTATTTGAAATATGTAAATACAAGTCGACACGTGTTCACACCAGGCTAACTTGCTTTTCATCAATAAATCAGAAGTGTTGGTGAAGCGGCGCTTACATAATTTGAGAAGCGGAACAATGATGCAATCCCTTTGTCTTCTGTTGTAACCTGCCGTATGGTTGTGTGTACCCACAAAGAGATGGAGATTTGAGGGGGGTGGCGCTGTACGGGGTCTCCAGAACCCTCAGAGGAGAACTGCCGTGTTCGGGTCTTGATAGTTGACAGTTGTGAACAAGCTTTAGAAGCTGCCCAGAATTCAGACAGAGAGATTGCAATACACACTGTGCAAATGCTCCCGATTATAATCTTGATTTATTCTATTATTAATGTCAGTATTACAGGTATTTCAGCTGAGTTTCTTTAACCTCTTCTTCTCAACAGACTGAACATGTTAAATCTTCTTTTGAGAGCTGTTTGACATTAGCCTTATCTCTGACATATTTTGTCTTCAGGCAACATTATTGAGGGTTAAACTATTTCATTTTTATCGAGTAATGTCGTCTACGAAGCTAATTTCAATTTCTTTGCAGAAAACATTCCTCTCCCTGACACGTCTTTCAGCGCGGCATAAAAACGTTGAGCACTCATCAAGGGATATTTTCTGATGGAGTGCTGTAACCTACCTTTTAGTTGTGTCCACTTTCTTCTATTACACTTTGTCAACCACCAGCTCATTTATTGAAGGCATTATATTGTAGGTGTTCTTCTTGGCATTTTACATGTACTTTAGTTTGGACACCCTTCACCAGTTTTTGGCAAAAAAAAAAAAATCAAATAGCAGCTACAAATTCTTCAATGTTAGTACATTCATCCATGTGTTTTCTTTTTTAATGTTCGAGCTCTCCGCTCTGGTTGTAACCTGTGGGCAGGTAAAACAAGGTGGAACCTGTCCTGTGGCTGTTTTGGTTTTACAAATACTGAGGCTCCTACTGGGCAGAAACTGGCCTTCGTCTCGTCAATGATGGATTTCTGCCTGTATTGCAGCTGAAAGTCAATGCTAAACCAAATGTCTAAACCATGCTTTTTGATGTTTTTTAATGACCTGAACCAGAACCTTGATATCTAATATTAATTACTGTATCAAAAGCCAAGGTAAAAACTGTGCCATTAAAAAGTTGCCGGTATAGAATCCGACGAGCACAATAATAAGTAAAAAATAATTAGCACTTGTGAAACTGCCAACAGCAGCTGAGGGAGAAGGAAACTAAAGTGCCTGGAACATTCTCAGTTTATTTGTTCTCATCTGTGAGAGAGATAAGCCCCCATCTGCACATCTATCTGACAGTTGACATTTAGTCTTTATACTGTAGTCAATGGTTACCATCTGATTATGAATCTCACGGGATGTTTTATGTACAAGGAGCTAAGTACAAAAACAGGTTACATGAGGCCACTTCTGTCAGGCTTTACATGAAATATATCAGAGTGGCCATTTTTAGCACAATACATAAGAAAGTGTAAAACAGTTTATACTTTTGGAATATGGCTTGCTTACCTGGGGTCTGAGTGTAGTGGGGGGTTCATTTCATTCTGATAGTGGTGACCTTGATTAGCCGGCTGGAATGGTAATTGAGGGAGAGAAGGTAAAAGGATCAGTTAAAACGTCTTTATAAAAGCACACTGGAAATACGTTTCAGGTTCTGAATTCCCTGTTTCAATCAAGGCAGTCCACTATCAGATTATTAGTTAAAGTGCCACTCCAGTGGCTTATTACACTCCATAAATGACTTGTTTCCTTAGAATGACACATTCAGGTTTTATCATGACAAAAATGTGACTTAAAATGGCATAAATCTGCACCTCCCTTCCTCATTTAGTGACTGGGATCTATGTATATGCTTCGGGCAGAATAAAAAACACTGTTTCTCTGGCAAGCAGACAGAGAAAAACAAATAACAGGAAGCAAGCCACAGCAAAGCGAGGAATTGAGTTTTATTTGTCAATGTTCTTTTTTAAAGCAGCTCCAGTTTTGAGAGCTGCGAGTGTGAGAGACTTTTAGTGGAGGAATAATTAGAGGTAAAAGATAAGAACGGTTTCACTGTGGTAATATTCAGCGGTACAAAACACAAGTGCACCATCTCCATCTTGTCAAAGCTAAAAACCACATTATAGCCTCAGGAGAGTCTTTAAGCCTAGGGCCTGTTTAAACACTATTATGTTGCATGACATTGATGAAGAAGCAGTCACGTCGGAGCCGCAGCTCCTACATTGCTTAAGTAAATTTTAGCTATCTGTGTGCTCCAGTAACTTCTTTATGTAATCCTCCTCTAAAAATAAGTCGAGACCTAAAATTGTACCCTGTGGAATTCTGCAGGTAATATGTACTGATGATGAGGAGTTACCTGTAGGGTGATGGAAAAAATTCTGTTGAGGAGATAAGAGCCAGGCCATTTCTGTGCTCTGGCTGTAATATTAAACCCACCGCCTCACATGCTCTTTTAAACTTGCATGAACCACACTTTCAAAGGGATCAAAGATTTGTTTCTAATAGAATTAGAAGTAGGCATCTGCTGCTTAAAGTGGTACGTCACTTATTTTGAACCTTTTGACATCACCTCTTGATCTGATGTGGGTCAGG
This sequence comes from Verasper variegatus, assembly GCA_026259375.1. Lineage (NCBI taxonomy): Eukaryota > Metazoa > Chordata > Actinopteri > Pleuronectiformes > Pleuronectidae > Verasper > Verasper variegatus. Next base: position 16,164,113 of record CM048040.1, read on the forward strand.
GGTGTGAACGCAGCGGTGCTCGGTGTCTGTAGCTGCAGAGAATGGTGTGAAGACTCGACTGAAACACTATCCGCTCCACAGTTTCTCAGAAACACAGTGTTGGCTTAAAGTTGCACAACAGGTATGACTAAGCGTATGTTTTCAACCCTGCGTGGAATGCCGGTACAACAGAAAATATTATTAACTCTTGTTTCTGATCGACATTGCTTTAGAGCCTATTATTATTATTATTATTATCATAGAGCCATTAACTGTATATAAAGATGGACGATATGACTGAAAGAAAAAAAAAGGACTACAATAACGCACCTCCATTCCCTGATTGCTAGGGTGCAAAATTATGTCTTGGGCGCACAATGGCAGCGTTTGTATCAAAGGTTTTTCAAATTAATTTCTGGATAGTGGGGGCAAGTCGAGACGCATCGTCCATCTTTATATCCAGTCTTTTTTCTGGCTCTTTACCTGCACTCTGTTATCGAAACATAACACTCTGCAGAGACCTTTTTGTTACAGACTTGCACTGAATAGCATTTCTGGTCTCACCTATTTGGTGATGTTCAACCAAACACTGCTGGTGTTTAATTTTTGACATCCATCTTAGTGCCCTATTTATCAGGTGGGAACCAGGGGACAGTCGGTGGACCAGCTCCACTCTGGTCCCTGTTTTCCTGTTTTAAGGTTCCTATTGTTTACAACAGTACAACTACGCTGGTAGATATACAGGCTGAGCAGGACTACAGTAGTGAATCTTAGACCTAAAACACTTCCTCTCCTAAGACATCTAATAATACAATTTCCCGTTGAATATAAGATATGCCAGACTCAGCCTTGCACCACTAAATATATTTATAATATATAAGACCATTGCTTCCAAAAATGTACTTGTACATGTGTTATTAAATGAGGCTCTAGCAGACTTTCTATTCTCACATTCTTCTTGCTGGGCTCAGGGCCAGTGTTCAAATGAAGACATAACCGTTGCTGGATATAAGTCATTTAGATGTGACAAGAAAGGTAAGGGAGGTTATTTCACTGCGCAGATACTTAATTCTACCTAAGAACATTGGCTATGTTGGTCTGAATGCTTATGCCACGGGAATGCATTACTTCTATTGGTATCAACCACCCTTGAATGAATGGTCAACCTAACATAAAAAACAAAACCAAGATCTGTTTGTTCCTCCCAGGTGAGTATCAAACCAGATTTATATTATCACCATACAAAATGTCGAGAGCAACAAACAGATCAAATCCATGGTTTTCTCCCGTGAACCTGCTCCAGCTATTTGCAACAGAACGATATCATGGTTTCATGTGAGCGCTGCTGGCACAAACACTGACTGGCAGAACTTTAGAGAGCAGAGGAACTGTGTCATCAGCTTCATGTGGAGAACTAAATATGATATTTGAGGACGCTGTTACTTGTCGAATTTTGTAATAAAAAAAAAGGATTGGATTTGGTGCTCCACATTGAGATGTTTTGAACATTGAAAACTAACTTCTTCCGTTCTCTGACAAAGTGTTAATGGAGGGACTATGCAACAAATATAGGACCACGCACCAAAGTGTTAGTTTCCCATGTCTACAAGTTGATTCTTTTATGTTCAGCCTAGTGACTGAGTTTTAGCATGCAGTTGCCTCGGGGGGTGAAGTTACATCTAAGCTGGTACGGTAAGCTGCAGCAGCATGGGTGGCAACAGCAGGGACCACTTAAATCACAACACCCAGAGGCAAGAAATGGCTTGTCAGTTTCAGTCCCAGCACCAGAAAGGAACTATTCTCTTCCATTGTCCCATGAATGCCTTGTTTTTTATCTTTGAAAGACATTTATGAGGCTGTTTTTGAAGTTTTATTTGTTACAATGTCACCATAGCTGCATTTGTATATTTTGTCATTTGTTTTATAGTCCGATTCTTTTTCTCTCTCGCTTTATTGGCTAAGGATTTTCTTGTTATGCTGTTGGTGGTGCTGTTGCCATGTGTATTTAGATTTGTTAAGCACTATAGCTTATTCAAAAAACATCCTTCTGTGTTTGATGGAAGTCAAATTTAAGTCTTTTCCGGTCCCTGTGGAGAAGTGCAGCTTCTGTTATATATTATCTAAAGTCTGAAGATACACGTTGTTTTTGGTGACCACGTCAGTGTGTCCTCGAAAAGGACCCATGAAATGCAAATCCCTCCGGTAATACCAGCATGCATTGTCTTCTACTTGAATCGCAGTATGAGAACAGATATCAGCATGGACAGAAATGGTAGCGGGCCTATAATTCAAGCATCTGTAATGATTGTATTCACTGGAGATCTCACAGTGGACCCAGCAAGGCCAGGCAGGGCAGTGTTCGCTCGTCATGAGTGCAATGTGCTTATGCTAATGGACCATAGATCTAAATGACCTTCAATAGCCAAGAGCGAACTATACCATCTCTGAATTCTAAAAAGACTTCTGGGGATAATTTCAAATGACCTAAATAATTTTTAGTCTCGGGGGCAGGGGACTGTAGATATTATGCCAGGGTACTTTACAAGCTCTAAGAGGCCAATTAATGTGTTTCTATCTACATAATCTTTTGTAATGCAGAAAACACACTGGAAAAAGAGGTGCATTAGCACATTGTAGTGGCATAAGTTACGAGGCTCGAAATGGAAATTAGCAGGTGGGGATCAGGGTCATAGAAATTATTCCAGACGGAGGAGATAGAAAGAGGAACAACCTGCTAATGATTGTAATCTGTAGATAAGCGGTGTGTCTGCTGTTTGTTAAGGAATAACCGACAGTTAGAGATCAAGAGTATCAGAGTGTGATGACACAGACCGTGGTGACGTGGGTCCAAGTGGAGGCGTCGTCACTGCTCATACTGATGCTGACATTACACTGGTGGATCTGAGATGCACTGAGGCCCGAGGCTCTACACTCATCTTCCTCCTGCTCCCTTTTTAGGCTCGCCAACATTCGGAAGCTCCTCATCATCATCATCAGCATCATCATCATCATCCCCATGCATCCTCAGACTGCCAAACAGGTGAAAGCTGTAATGACTGGAATCAACAGGCTTGTGGCTCGTCTCGTCTTCTTCCTATAAAATAATCACCCATAAAACAAAGAGAGCTTGTTTAGAAAGAATCCAAAATACAGTACTAAGCAATTGGGCAAAGGGAATCATACACTTATCGCACAAAATTGACGAACAAAGTAGTGTAAATTGTAAACGGACGGTAGTACAGAGCCCAAAGCAGCTTTGAACGTTTGTCTTTTAACAGTGCACCCCTTGGTTGAAGGACCACGCTAACTTGATTTGCCTGACAAAGTGCAATGAAGCCTGGTGTTGCCATGGTGTTCTATCAATGGCAGTCAGTAAACCAGGGGATGTAGGGAGGGGAAACAAACTCCGTGTCATATTTCACTGACAACCCTTCAGTCAAAGCCTTCACTGCGGGCTGCCTGCTAGAGTTGGCACGAATCAGCAGTCAGGAGCTGCACTGATGAAGGATGCTGGGATATGTCTCAGCAGTGAGTTGTGTAAATGCAAAAGCAACAGCCAAGTGACAGATCTCCCTTCAGGCCTTCTGATCGCTGCAGTCGACTATCCTCTGATCCTGGATCTTTCAACTGGAGCACAGGCCTACCTCAATTTGTAACAGATCGTAGTCTGATCTTCCTCAGCGAGGCAGCACAAACCTTTCCAGCAAAGCCCAAATCAGCAGTTTTCACACATTACTATAGACAAAGAGAGACAACTAGACAAAAAAAAGCACCAGGGCTGTTGATGAGCTACAATATGACACCAGGCCTTAGCAACCGAGTCTGCACATATCAACTCGAGATGAGTTTAATTTTAACAGTAAACTATCTACTCAACCCTTTCAGCTACAATGGCCTCATGGTCAAACTAGATTTAAATCGAGCTAACACCTATTTAACCAAGCTGCATTACTAAAAATATAATATGAAAATATTCACTCTCTTTTTTATTTTGTTGTGTTTGGGGTCTGCTGTTGAATGTGAGCCAGAAGCTTTTTCTGAAGATTGTTCCAAGTGGTTCAGCAGTAAATTTGCAGGCCATAAAACCAAGATAGTTAGATAAAGGAGAGTAAATCTCTGTAGAGCGGCAAAGGTAATTTGTGATTTTACAACTGAAAGCCACCCCTTTGCTTTTATAGTTAGGTGATTTAAATATTATTGTTTTTTTTTATGTTTATAGAATAAACATGATATCTCTTTCACTCCTTAAGTATATCTGCAAACATTTTAAATCAGCTTGATTGCAAATGCAGAAGAAATATTATAACTGTTCTGATAAAGATACCAGCATCAGAAATGACCAGCAACCACTTCTTCAAGGTATATAAGTTTCAACCTGATAAAACTGCAATTTTATTTCCCCAAACATCACTTCTTCGTCCCTCCTACAAAACAGCAGCTACACTTTACTGACACTTGCAAATACTGCTTTTAGAGTGGTAAAGAAGTAGTGATTTTCGGTAGAGTAGGGTTAGATAGAGCTTGCCAGTAATTTGCTAAGATTTCAAGCTGGAAATCTCCCTGAGTACAACGTAGACGTGTACTGTATGCAAGACTTTAGTTTTAAGAGGTAGTTCTTCTTAAAAGGTCTTATTTAAAAAAAAACGCAGCTGTACTTATTCAGCCATTTAAAGGAAGAAATTGTTATGTACTCCTAGATTTGTGTCCTTTTTCATTTATGAAACTAGATAATACAAAATCGATGGCATTCATTCTCTAAATGTTTTTGATTTTCAAAGGCTTTAACCTGAGCCAGAATATACAGCGATGATAGTAATGATCACTTACATAAAGGGTTAGTAGGTGTTTTGTTTTTTTATCAACTGGAATATGATTCAGTATTGGCCAATACCCAAAGTCCAGGTATCGGAGATGGTAGTGGGAAAAGGCGTATCAGAACGCCTCTGGTATGTTAGGAGGTCAAATTGTTTTCCTCAATAACTGACATCCGTGTGTTAAAAAGCATGTCTGCTTTATGAGTGTTGACACTTTTATCGCTGTGCAATTTTAGCGTCAAACAGGGGAATCGCACATGAAGACAATTAGGGGATGATGATGACAGCTCTTCACTTAATTTTAAGGTGGAAATTTACTCTGTTTCACCATAATATAAGGAATCATTGCACCATGGCTGTGGGCAGATGTTTGAAAGCTGTACCTTGTCCAGTGGGGAGTCATCCATTTTGACTTCTTGCAGGAAACTCCTGGAAATTGTTACTCTGTTGTTCCCATTCTGCAGCTGGTTCACTCCCTCTGATGCACGAGGGCCATGCTTGTGTTCCTGTCGGCTGGTTATCACACTGGGTGAGAGGCGGCGTGTGGGGGACATTGCAGCTGGCTCAGCTCCCCCATTAGACGGAGACTGAATATGAATATCGCTGGTAGCTGGACGAAGCACTTTTGGAAATGTGTGGTCCATGTTAGGCGATTTAGGACAGGCTTTTAGTTGCATATTCAAGGTTGGATCTGGAGTTCTGGGAGTAGCAGGATTAGACTCACTTGTCTGTTGCTGCTGCGTCGGGGTGTTGCTCTTATCCTGAAAGAAATAGAAGAACCAAGCAAAAAATGCTGATTTAAAATGATTGTCATTGGGATACTGTTAAAGGGAAAAGTAATCATGGCATTACAATACACTTCTAATGTGTCTGGTGATACGTTAACACCTTTAATGTTCTGCTGTTTTGATTAATGTGCATTTAATGAAACAGTATGATGAGATGGCAAACAGTCATTGGGTTTGACTAGGTTTTGGTGTCTCACACTTAAAAAGGGGTAAATCTGCACATCTTTCCCACCTACAGACTCACTAATGTAATTCAAAATCTGTTGCCTACCAATAAGGTTATGTAACACGTGGTACAGGGTTCTTTTCAGACATAAGGCAAAACTCCACTGAAAAGTTTTGAATATTAAACAGTCGCCCCTGTGGGCATGAAAGATATTGATTTTTAAAAAGTTTGCTCTTCTACTAAGTACGGCAGCTGGATTCGCAACACAGCAACAATGGATTCCATTGTGACCCAGTTTCACAACAAAGAAAAAAAACAAAACACAGATGGAAACTTTGTTGAAAAAAGACTCTTGCAGCAAAAAAACCCCACTCCCATCACACAACACATCACCAATTGACCATGTAGTCCCCAAGTGTCGTAAGTGTGGATACAAACAGCTAATGAGAAACTGGCTAACCTGTGAATTCAGCCATTGGAACACACCATGCACATACAGCCTGTGTAGACAGAGCAGAAGTGATTATGCTGAGGAGGTGATGGAAGTGGGTCACAGCTGGAATCTATTGGGGCTGTTTGTAAATCGAAGCTGTGAACATCCAAGGAGCAAGCTACAAACTCATCACCGCTATGGCTAAAGTCAATGCAAGTCCTTCAGTGCTCTGTCTAAACAGTTGTGTTAAAAAACGGAAATAGCAAAGACCAAATGCCTTGTTAAATATATATCAGATTTGATGTATGTATGCTGTGAATGTAATAAATCATGTTTTCCATTGGAATGAGAAATTCAACTTCAAAACATAAGATTATGTAATATGACACATCTTCTAAGTATCCAGACCAGTTTTCAATTAAATAAATTAGATGCACAAATGTAGAATACTCACACACTCATCATCTATCTACATATATTGATATATTTATTAATATATAATATTTAAACATGTAGACATTGAATCTTACAGCTTGAAGCTTCCCTTACTACTTCATCCCCCCTCACTGTCTCTTTTCAGTTCTGTCTCAATCTCTGGCGAGTTATCACAATCCCTTTGAGAAAACGCACCTGTTCCATGTTATTTGTTTTCACTTCTGAGTCAATGCTTTATCCTTTTCATAAGTGCCAGCCTCTATGTTGAGAGCATATCTAAATAGTGTTTGAGTATGAAAGGGACGGATGCAATTTTCTGTGCATATTGTATTAAAATATCATTAACCTGAAAATATCCCAGATTTTATCTTGGTCCATTGGATCTCCTAGATGTCAAAATGGCGAATACACTGAAGGTCCCTCGCTTTGTTTTGCTTTTTAATATTTCTCTATGTTTAAGAACAAACGTCAGCTCACAAGAATTGCATAAACCTGATGCAACACCTTGAAAGATGATATTGCTTCAAGTTGAGAATTGAGCAAACTGCCGTGAATGAATACAAATCTAAATCAGGCCAATTTCATCACCTTAGCAAGCTCAGGCCTGTTGGTCTGCAAAGATTAGGTCAAAGGATTCACAACCCCCACAAATGCTGCTGCAACAGAAATCATTTTCAATCAAACCCAAAAATTCATATCGTGTCTATGCTCCAGCTTTCACTCATTCTGAAAAAATTCTAAATGAAAACTTTACTTCAGTTAAATGTCCTCTGCACCAGGCACGTCTGTGCTCAAGGGACAAAACATGCACATCTGTTTTGTCAATATTGAATATCTGTGAATTTAAGAAGGAAGTGGTCTACGTGCAAAGATGGATAGTGTTTCTAAATTTGATGAATCTAAAAGTCTATTATATTATACATGGTGATCATGGTCGTTAATTTATTAGAGTAACAAAAATACATAATATTCAATTGACATGAATGTAAATTATTATTTAAATTTATTTTACAGCCCATATGCGTCCGTTTGCAGTTTTGTGCTCCTGAAAATATTTGGCCATAGTCCAACCTGGAGTGTGCCGTATAGCTGAAAGAGTTGTGGTTGTTGAATATGTGATCTATTTGAATGCCTGAGGGAGGAAAAGCATTGTGTCTGTTTTCATGGGATATCATAAACAAGTGTGACGCTCTAATTTTCCCCCGTGAAGAATAGCCATTGACCATTTCACAGAAAAGCTGATGGGGAGCCAGAAAACATAAAAATGTCTTTCTTTCTGCTGGTCGTGTCAGAGCAATGTGCATTGAACTGAAGCAAATTACTTACTCTGCTCCTTCCGAATGAAATGACACAGTTCTTCTTCTCCCTCTAAGCCTCGTTCATACAGAGTGATGGCAGCCGATTTCCAAGTGTAATTTGAAGAGGTGCTCCTTTAAAACACCCCCTCAGACACACTTTAAGTGTTATTTCATTGTGAAGTGCTGTAATTTAATTTTCTGTGTGTGTATTTCTCGCACCTGAGCTGTTTAATATAGTTGGTATCAGTTATCAGAGGGCCAGTGGACATCCTCTTAAAGGTTGCATAGCTGTTTTTTACATGTGTAGGTGAATTTCAATCAATAGCTGTATAACCAATCTCCAATATACATTGATATAATGCTTATGCATTATGCAAGCACAGTGAGGAGGTTTAACACATAATTGAACTTCCTGAGATTATATTCCTCACATAATATTCTACAGGTCAAAACTAAGACAATGCTTTGTTATGGAGGTTGCACGTTTTAAACTACCTTCAAATGGGTAGTGTTTGAAATCAGGATGTAAAAAGGCTGCGTGATCTCCACAACCTGTGTGTGTGCAAAGCATCATGGGATTTCTCCCCTCCGTGACAACAGCAACTGTATTATTCTTTTTCGTTGCTGTTTGGGGATTAGTCCAATTTTTTCAAACAAACCTGTTTACTCTGGTTATTCTAACCTATTTCACTAGTTTGACTTCGATCTGCACATGCACACAATGTCAATGGGAGAAGTACTGAGAGCCATTCACAGTCAGTGTTTTAGAGAAGACTCCATTATACATGATCTGAAAATGTACTCACAGAATCTTCATGTAAGGCATCACACAGGAATACAGGATGTAATCAGTAAGATCATTCGACAGCAAATTCAAAACATAAACACAACATATAGTTCCTACTTCCTACTTTGTGTTTTGGGATGGATTTGGTCTTTAACAATGTGCACTGAACATGAACATTATACTTGAATGCCAAAAAATTGCATTAAAGCTAAACTAATCAGCAGTGCAAGAAAATGAGGTTCTTAAATCCGAATGATCAGACTTATAAAGTTTTAAATAAGTAAAAGCAATTAGCATTTCTTTGAAGATAGTCATCTTTGTATTCATAGTTCAACTGTTTAATTTCCCTGCTCAGCATAAAGAGAAATACCATTCTTTATAATAAGTCTCAGATCCATTAATAAATGATCTGATGATAAATAACCCCACTGACCTTTGAAGTTAAAATAAGCTGCGAAATGTGTATTACGAAATGCTGCATGACGTACAAACTCTACAGTGCATTTTGAGACTGAAACTTTGAATTAAGATTTGAGTTTGAATGTAATCAAATTGAACAGACTTGAATCCAACAGAGGGTATAAAGATTCACTGAATATTTGCTCATGAAGTGTGATTACATAGGACTGCTGTAAAGGAAGAAAATCCAATAGTAAAATGGACAAATCATAATTTTTAAATCTGGTATTTGTTAAAACAACTGTATGTGGTGTGATGCAGCTTAATTGCTTATTCAAGTCATTAGATGCACTTCAAACGTTTGTGCATTTAAAGTAGTAGTAAACTTATGTATGTCTCTGCCCCAGCGCAAAAACATACCTCATCACTTTCACTGCCGATGAAGTCATCTTCAGGCTGGGCCTCATGCCGCCTTCCACTCTGGCTCTGTTCCTGGTCATCTCCCACCTCCACCTTCTCCTGGTCACCCTGGCCTTGCCCTCGTTTGGGTGAGTGAGGCTGTGATGAGAAAATGAACACCTCCTCTTGCAGAGTGAGCTGGGGCTCAGACCCTTCATTACTCTCCCAGCTGCTCCGGACCTGCAGGTCAGAAGACAAATCTGGCCGGGTCCAGCCGGAGACGGGCTCTGCCGGTGCGGGAGCAGATCTGACACTTTCTTCTGCAGGAGACAAAAGGCAGAAGAGTTTTAACCTGTGCAGGAGTAAATTCTGTCTTTGAAACAGATGCGGCTGCATCAGTGTCATAAATGAATTGAGTTTCAGCTTTGAGTGCATAGAAACACTCCAATGAGTCTTTCAGAATACAAATGGAGGACCTGGCCACAAAGACTGAGTATAGAATAATTATAGGAATTTAATTACAGTCAGTGTTAAATCCTTTTAAATGTTTTCATAATGTGGCTGATGTCATTATAAGTTCATTTGATTATATGCACGCAAAAATGTCATAATACCAATATGCAAGACTGTAATGAATTCCATTGCTTGCCAAAAGTGAACATTAATTTCTCCTGCAGTGACATTTTTGTAGGTTCAGTTAATAGCCCTGCTATGCAAATACCTTAATGAGAATATAACAATATAAACAACATCATTATGGCTAAGAACAGCAGTTTACTGCTGAATTATCACTCATGCAATGACAGCTCTGCCCAAACATGCTTCAAAATATAACAGACTTAGACACCTCAATATTGCCCTCATCTCATACAGTTTTACTGCAGCGTTACATTATCTGATACAAGTACGTCCCTGAATATATATCCCAAAGTGTAAAAGGTTTTCTAACCTTAAATGAAAGATGCATGCATTCAGGTGTGCAGGCAAGAAGCACCGAATTCTTCAACTCCATGAAAGAGCCACCTCTATCTGAATGAGTGAGCACATTTGAACCTCTTGACAGTATAATCACTTTCTCTAATTGCCCACTGTGTGGCAAACCCGGGGCCCAGGAGATGTCCCTCTGACTTTTATTTAATGTGCCACATTACCATTAACGAACTAACTGCTTTCCGTCTGTAGGCAGGGCAGCAGCAAAGGAGCTTACTGCTGCGGAGAAACATCCATAAATGAGCTTCTAGAGAGCATATGCACTCATTTTGTGAGCACAATGCCAATGTAGGTGTGTGTGTGTGTGCGGGGGGGGGGGGGGGCGGGTGTGGGGGCAAAAACTCAGCAAATGGTCTTGACGAGGGTAATGCAAAACTAAAAAAGGGGAAAACACACAATGGTGTATGCAGCAAAGAATGAGGCTCATTCAAATTCATGACATATTTTAAAGCGATCTAATTTATAAATTAAGAGCAGAAATATGTGGGTTTGGGAGTTACGAAGGAGCTGGCGAATAAAATCACACAACATCCTGTGTCACTCAACGTGCTTATTGTTTTCTTTTGTCTCGCGCTCCCGTCACTCGCTGTCTTTTTCACACTTTTCCAACCATCACTCAGTGTGAACGTGTACATGTCCTCCTGCTGCGGCCTCCTGCCCTCCTGAACCCTCTCCAGTCACTGCAGATGTGAAGCTCACCTGCCGTTCCGTGCTCTGTTTTATCTGCTGCGGTCAGAGGTCGCTGTCTGCTCTCTTGCCCAGTGGATGAGGGAGTGTGCTTCTCCCTGGTTCTACTCTCATCTCTGTGGCAACCAGGCACAGCATCTGAATGCGCTGTTAATAAGAAAGAAACACATTAACATACAGTAATAAAGGACCCAGACCTTCTGTGATCCCTGCTTGTCTGTTGGCAGATGAGGCTGTGACCCGACATACGGGACTTTTAGCATTAGCAACGCTTAATAAAACAAAACAGTCACAAAAACAGTGTTATTAATCCTTGCCGGAAGCAAATCCTTGAACTAATAATGCACTTTGAAAATCCGTATTAATCAAGCCTTTCAGTAACTGAGCTTCTCACAGTCATTCAATGCAGATAGAAAGCATCCAGCTACATTATGTTCATATAAATTAAGACGTTTCATATATATTCCATAATTTGGCATTCAGTCGTGCACAAATAAGAGTGTATTACAAACTGTAAATGCTGTTATGAATTGGTTGGGAGGACATACTCTGTATCCATGCACTGTATAAATGTACTATTGGGTTTGTTGGTTGGTTCTTTTACAGATTTACAGAACCAGAAGAATAAGTGTTTGCCCCAAAGGGCTGTAGAATTACAGCAGGCAGTACACTTTAAGAAACAGAACTACTGGCCTTATAGGCATTGGTGTTATATTCACATTAGAAACAAAAGAAGCTGAGTGATTCAGGATATAGGATATGTTCAGTTAAAGTTAATAGACACCCTAGCATATTTTCTTGATTTTAAGTTATTAGAAATATTAATAAATAAAGCACATTTTTGATCATACAATTTAGGTTCAGTAAACATATTTGCTTTCATATCAACTGATCAATTGATGAAAATGTCACTGTTCACCAACAAGCCCAAGGTGAAACCAGACACTACATATTGCACTCTTGAAAATTTGGTATTTGGTATTTTCCATATAAAAAACTATAATGTGTTATATGTAGTGCTCTCTATTCTCAGAACTCAAGTGTATCTTCTCTGGGAAGTTTCCAAGAACATGTCAGCCATATCTGTTCAGCTTCCTTTAAGTACATTTCACTTTTTTCCCCCCTCATTTCAGTATTTATACTTCACCACAAACTCACTGTCTTTGACAAATTGTCTCATGGGCCAAGTAAACTGTCTTTCACTTAAACTGCTCTGCCTCTGCATTTGCTTCTGGGTCCATATAAATGTAACTTTAAAACTTAAAACTTTTTTTCGGCTTCTATTGCCTGATTCCATGTCAGCCGCTTTTCATTGGGTCCAGGACGAGTATCTACACACAGAAAATGAATGAATAGGGATGGAAGGTGATTGATTTACCCTCGTGCAGCAGTGGGGTTAGGTTCTCTGTGTGATAAGTTGTCGCTCAGGCTGGCAGTGCTCTGACTTTCTGTAAAAACCTTTTGGTTTATTCCACCGGACGGGGATGTCTGCAAGTCAAACACAACATGTTCTTCTCTGTGCTCTCAGTAATATACGAAAATAATGGCCCAAATAATTTAGCGGCATATATATCATTATGGGATTAGTGCAATTACCGTATTGGAGATAAAGAGTTCACTTCTATTCACTCTGCCTGGGGCTGCGCTGCTTTTCTTCCCAGTTTTAGGCAGCCGTGCTGAAGGCCTGGAGCCCGAGGCTGTGCGTAAAACACCCTGGGGCCTGGTTGGTTGATAACTAGTTGATCTTGCAGAGCCTGTCTGATCAGAACCTGCATAGAAATGTCCCATTATTCTGTTACCATTATTGTGCTCTGGTATTAATAAGATAAGGTAGGATTTGCTTTGATTGTGACTCTGCTCGATTTATGGTTAAGCAGTTTCCTCTGTCTATTGTCAGTCATAACAATGTTCATGTAACCACAGCAACTGCCAGAAGTTATGCTTGGGATTCGCAGAAGTGACATAGTTCACATATATGAAAGATTTAAGCTGCGGGTCAGTTCAGGCCTGTGTTTTTATGTTCAGTGAGAAGCCGCCTTCACACTAACCAATGCCCTTTCAAAGTCTTTTTTTTTCTTAACATTAACAGCCTGGCTTTTACACATGTATGGACTGGAGTAAGATGAGAGATATACTTATACAATATACAGCGAACATAACCCCACACAACTTCTAAAATCACTTGCTTATGTCAAGTCCAAGTTCACACAACTCTGCAGCCTGCAGCAGTACAACTTTGAGTCAGAGCCTATTCATTAAAATATGTAGTTTACACACAGAGAAAATAAATGGTTAAACATTTACTAGACTGCTGCTGCTGTGCTGATTGCGTTGTGTGAAAATAATGGGTTACAGTGGGAGCCATGGCAATAGCCATGACCTGACCCTGCTGAATCTGTGCCAGGGCTCATTAGGACAAGTCCGCTGGTGCCACCCGGCAAACAAAAGACAACACACTTTCCATCTGATCTTTAACAAAGAGCAGAGCCATCACACACTTCTGGTCCACAAAACACACCAAAATCCGCATTGCAAAGCTGAATGTGCTGGAGGTGTTTAGAGTGAGGAAAAAGAAAAAGTCGTACTCATTTGGTGCAGCAGATTCGACAATGGAACTGAACACTGAAAATGACCCTGGTTTAGGAGCAAGTGCATTTCAGTTGGCTTTAAAAGCCTAAAACAAATGCGGTGACATTGATGATAAAATGAGATGTCAAAAAATAAGAGAAAGAGAGAGAAGTTTAGAATATGTGAAAATGCACTGACCTTGAGAATAACATAACATATTAAATGTAATGGTGTTTTTTTTCTTATGAAAACAACAATATTTTACTTTTGACAGTTTCTTCAGACTAAGAACTGAAGGGACAAGATTCACCGAGCAACTTTTCTCGCAGTTAAATTGGATGCCCACTTTAATAGCAATCATTTTAATTCGGATTTGAAATGTTGTGCTTATAATTTAGATGCTAATTCTGAAAAGCTTTTTTGGGGGGCTTGTGCTTACTTCTCTCTATGGGCATTGTCCATTGACGTGACTTAGACAGCTGTCAGAACAAATAAATATGCGCTGATAAAAAAGGCCAGAGAGGCGGCCGCAGTAAATTACTGGTGCATGCCTTTTTATATGAGGGGATAATTGCGGCTCTCTGACAACAGGTGAGGTACAAATGAACACAAAAAATGAAGACCACAAGAATTTCATAGATGGGAAAAATAATCGATTATCATCATAGTCTATTTGGAGAAAAACAATGATTCTACGTGAAGCCATCTCTGCACTACAAAGCCTCTCAAATACTGTGTCCTGGGGGGATTGTGGCTGAACCTGCTGTGATGCATTAATAAGGGCACACTAAACAGCCAAAAGTATGCGGACACATGAACAAACTATGTGGATTTTCTGAACATTACACTTGACTCGTTTGGGAAAGCTTCCCATGAAATTCTGGAAACGGACTGCCACAGGAGAATTGGTGAGCTGAGCACTGATGTTGGATTTATCGCCTGGCTGAATTCCAATTCATCCTAAATGTGTTGTTGAGGTCAGGGCTCAGTGCAGGCCCGATGAAGGTTTTCTACATTAAACGCAGAAAATGACATTTCTTCACAGAACTTACTTCGTGAAAGAGGACTTTGACATTTTTAAACCGGTAAGGGCTTTCTCCATTAAGTTACCACTAGCAACAAATCACACTTAAAATTAATATATTCTGCAGAAATAAGATTCCTCCTGACTAAACCATTATAAACAGCTATGTACCAGAAGAAAGCATAAGTCAGGGTCCAATTTCTGACATAATCCAAGTTATTTGCTTTATTCTATTTATCTACTGATCAATTCAAAATCCTTGCCTTTTTATGTGACCTACCACATTCAGAGTTCCCAAGCACAGTCCTCATATCCGACTTCTGCATGTTCTTCATGTTCAGCATCTGGGTTATGTGGTTTACATCTGGTGGGAACTGGCAGCTGCGTGGAATCAAGTCCATGAGACCAGTTCCACTAAGAAACATAACTAGGAAAGGAAAACAATCATTGGATTAATCGTTATCATACAGTAAAGCTAAAACTATTTATTATGACATGAAATAACACTAGAGTTGCAGCCCAGTGGTTGTATCCCTCCAGCAAACAGTGGAGTTTCAGTCATCATACTTGGTTTTTCATATTAGTTCACTGTGACCTTTGACCACTGAAATCTATTCAATTCATCTTTGAGTCCAAGTAATAACTGGTCGAAGGCAGATTTAAGATTACATGTTCAAGAGGCAAAAGCATGTTTTGTGAAACCACAGTGAGCTTAACTTTTGACCTTTGATGACCCAAATCTCATCAGTTAATCTGTGAGTCCACCTGAACATTTGTGCCAAATTTTGAGCTGTTTGTGAGATATCATGTTCACAAGAATGAGACGCACGGAGGGACAACCCCCGAAAGCATGATGCCTCCGGCCACTGGCTGTCGCTGGCGCAGAGGCATAAAAAGTCCCACTGTGATTGACTGACAATTAACAAGCTGAGTGCAGCTGTTTGTTAGCAGTGCTTGGCTACATCAGAGTTACATACAGTAACACCACTGAGATTCTCAGTGTCTGTCTCTCCTCACACAATTTCATATAAACTCACAACAAACCTATTTAAAGGTTCAGTGTGTAGAATGTAGTGACATCTAGTGGTGATGCTGTATGTTGCAGCTGAATACCCCTCACCCCACCCTCCCCTTCCAAACATGAAAGAGAACTGAAGGCTGTGGTAGCCTCCATGTGGTAGCCTCCATCATCAGCCTCCGTAGAGAGGACCCGCTCCCGATGAGTATTTAATTATAAAAGGGGCCATTGTAGGGTAAAGGAAACATTTTTATTTTTTATTTTGTGCCAATGGATCCCTTTCACCAAAAACTTACACAGTGAACCTTTAAAGTAAAGTCTTCCATGACAACTCTTTACTAAGTACTCTTGGTGGGGACTTTATCTGAAGCTGAATCAATTATTACCTTCATCTGACATTCCTGCGGGACCCGTTTTCATTGTGAAGATTCTGCGGACTTTACAAGTAGCAAACAAAGTGATGCCATCCAGTGTCAGAAATCCCTTGAACAGTTCAGCAGTGAATGACACAAGGTCGATGCACAAAGTAGACCACTGAGACAACAGAGACAATGAGATGTTTTGAGTCAAATCGCTCCTTTAGAGATACAGCTCAAGACTTAAAATTAAATACCGACAAACATCAGCGATTCAAATTGCTCATGGATAAACATGAATGTAAAAATACTAAATGAATACAGAAAGGATGAGTTAGATACTCACAATATCCCGCTTCAATCCAACAAAAGGTATCCTTGCATGTAAAAGAGTGGCAGTCAACTCTTTATGCACGGTAGATAAGTGGAGTCTTCCTTTCATGTGCTCTGCATCAGTTATTCTGTGAATAACAGTTCCGAACATAAATTATCACCAGCCTCAGTGGTGTCACAGAGAAGCCGTGACCAGAGAAAGCCACAATATAAAGTGACGGCTTAAAGGTTTTCTCACATTCATCTGGAGCTATACAAAACTCAAATGGAAAAATGACATTGCTTTCCAAAACAATAATGGATAACTTTATGCTATGAAATGAATTCAACATTTGAAAGTGTGTCCTCTTGAGTTGATGTTCTATATGGTTTCCATGAGTAGGTTGATGAATACCACAGTCAGAGCCTTTAACAATTAGAATGTGACCACAAGGTGAACTCACAAAGGCGTTTTAAGCACAACTCTTACTGAAGGGTTTAAAGATAGATTCCCGAACAGCCTTGATTGCATGAATTGTTTCATTGATTTTATGAACATTCATATCTCACAAAGTGGTATTTTTCTTCCACTGGCTACATGCAGTATTAACTAAAGCTCACTGAAGTAGATTATACAATCACCACTGGCTTAATGTGTCCATGAAAAATTAACAAACAGCACTTTACATCCACACATTACTCTACACTTTACAAATTTGTCTCATTCATTTATATATGTAACCTTGTAGAATTTACCCTGGTTAGCAAGATAAAAGCCTTCTTTGTAGCAAATGGTTTAACAAGCTCTTGGTGATAAATCGTTACTTAAGCCATTACATAACAGTCATTGCACAAAAGATGCATTCAATAGTTCAGGTGGCTCAAGGGGTTTCCCACTAGATCTAAATTAGCTTTTGTTTTTAAGTCACTTCTTCTAACTCCATTTATCAGCCACAAAGTTAAAGACCTATTGAAATCCACATCTGTTCAGTCTCCCACGAAGGTTGTTCAAGGTGAGCAGTCAGTCATGTGTAAGTTTCTTTTCCCAAGTACTAAATGCTGTACTTACACTAGCTCAATGGAAAAATCTTTGCCCTGAGGAATATTCACTTGAAGGACCAAGAATCTCTGGAGGAGCCCAACTTAGAAAATAAAAATGGGCAAAGCAGTGAATTACTTTTAAGTGGGAATAAGGAAAACAAACTTTATAAATGAGTGCAAGCATGGTGTTGACTTACGAGACGTTTTCCCATTCTCTGGCATTTGCATCTTGACGGTCTGGCTGCTTCCCTCCAGACAGTAAACAAATCCTTTGACTTCTTTATTATACTCCTGTGGGAGGAAATAACAGAGGAGGCCTTGCTATGTCTAAGTCCAGAGTATTATCTACCTGCAGTGTGACTGCTGTCACTGACTGCAAATGCTTGCTTTTGTCAAACAAAAATCACAGCACAACCAAACACGCACAAAGATAGATAGAGAGAAAGAGAGATAGAGAGATAGAGAGAGAGATGGAGAGATAGATAGATAGATAGATAGATAGATAGATAAATGGATGGATGAATAGATGATAGATGGATAGATAAATGGATGGATGGATAGATAAATGGATAGATAGATAGATAGATAGATAGATAGATAGATAGATAGATAAATGGATGGATGAATAGATGGATAGATAAATGGATGGATGGATAGATACATGGATAGATAGATAGATAGATAGATAGATGGATAGATGGATAGATAAATGGATGGATAGATGGATACATAGATAGATAGATAGATAGATAGATAGATAGAGAGATAGATGCAAGGGCTTTGAACATGTAGACGTAATGTTCTGGGGTTCTAAGGTTTTTCTAATTTTTTATAATGTTGTAGTTTACAATGACATCAGTGAGGTCTGACAATAGCATCCGGAAAATGTAATTGTGGACATCTAAGTACACACATCATGTGAGGAGGAGGGGGGGGGGGCTACAATGGGCACCTGTAAAGCTACAAAGCAAATGTAAAACAATAGACCTGCTTCTCTCTAGCATATCGTATTATCTTCCATTTCCAATGCACGGTTCCATGCAGGGATGATAACACAGCTCTCCGGTATCTATTCAGTGTGTGATGATTAGCTTACTGGACTGTGTTAAGAGAACATCTCTGGGCCCTGTGGTGCTTAGCTCAACTCGCAGGGCACATGTGCTGGTAAAGTTCCGATGATATAGATTGTGTTTAATCGCCATGTTGGAACGCAGCCCCGCAGACTCACCTTCCGTATGGCCGACGACCCCCCGCTTAGTTTCCATTTGGCTACGGGGTCTTTACCCTGTCCGCTGAACACCTCCACCACGGCTCCACCCTGCAGGCAGCACACAGGTGTTGTTGTTAGCCTGCAGCTAAATGTCACACAGGGCTGAAGCTCGCACGAGCCCACGGAGAACCCACGTTATGCACCCGCGACATTCACAGTGTCGCGCTCGAAGAATGGAGGAGGCCCGTTAACGTGGCGGGGCAGAATAAAACGTACCTGATAGTTGCTCCTGAACATTTTTCACCTGACGTCACGTGAACGCCACAGGAGTCAAACGACGCGTGTGTTTTACCCACGTGTGAAACCCTGCGCGTTAAACCATCACAACGCGTTTCAACGAGTCCCAGAGAAAAGCGACGCGTCTTATAATCATTGTAGCAACACGAGAGTAAGTGAAGGAGCTGCGTTACACTGACGCAGGATGTGTCTCCATGGTTACGGACGTAAACTAACCAATCCCAACGTCCGCAAACTATGTTCGCTCTTTCTTTTTTTTTTTTACCGTACTTTATTTAACAACGAATTTCTTACAAACAAATAAATAAAAAAAAAACGTCACTTATCACAACAAACGACGTATGATATATCAAAGCCATAGATCAAAGCATGATGGTCTGAGAGCAGTGTCTTAAGTGTCCTAAACATTTCTTTCTCAATACTTGGGACCAGTGATGAAAACGGCAATAAATCGTAATAGATCCAGTGGAGTTTGGCACATGAGGCCTTTGTCATTAGCCTACGGTAAATTTTAAATAAACATCATACACAGCTATGTTGCTAAACAGAACCGCTAAAAATAGGGCAGTATTAAAGTTTTATCCTCTCTTGAAATGCAAAAATCCATTATTGTGTCATTGTCACTTGCTTTGTTTACCCTGGCAGCACGGCTATTATGAGATCAAAAAGATGTCTTTTTAATTAGCTACTGAGGGAGACTGCATCCGGAAGTGCAACTGTATGGCTTACCGCTGATTCAAATGTTCGCATGTGTCTGACTTCAAACACAAGGTGGTCTCAGTTATTTACGGATATAGAACAAAAGACACCACACAAAGAAACGATACGTGTCCACGTACACCTGTGACTGCCTTCTATTGTTTCTGAGCAAATGCCACTACAGAGTTAAATATCACTGTCCTCATTTAAATTGCCGTACATCTTAGTGTTCAGTCTCGCTGCAGTGACACTAAAAAACATCCTCTGATGCAGTAGCAAACATTTCTGTCCTTAGCACATTTTCAGAATAGAGAACACAGAGTAACAATAGTCATACACAGTAGTTTGAATGCCATGTCTTTATGGAGGGAGGCACTTTCTTGAGCTTGCCATCCTGTTGTCATATAAAGACCTTCGGTAAACCCATGGAAATAAATAGTGTATAAACTACACTGGATTACTATTCAGGTAAAGTGTGCAACTACTGTGGTGCCCTTGGCCCCATCAGCCCCAGGGTTACAGTGCATTAGCTGTTTCTATGTGTTTTGTTATGTTGAGTGAGTTGAAAGAGTTCTGCTTTGTTGTGCAATCCTTTGGCTCTGTTATGTAGAAACACTCTTTAAAGCCTGATTATACTATCTTGAAATATGCTTAAATGCTGCATACACCTACACACAGATATGGAGGTTGCTATAAAGGATCATATTTACAGAAGAATATCAAGGTTTTGTGATAAATATGTACAGAAATATAAAAGTAGCTTGCCAGCTCTCTGTGCATATAATGCAGTTGTCATCTCACATGCTGTCCAGTGTACTTAAATATTCACCCAGCTGAAGACATTCACTTCGCATTGGTGGCCCTAAATCAAAATTTTTGCCCTTGGGCCAACAAACAGATTAATCTGGACATCCGTATACGATGCTGCTCAGAGCTAGCAGGAAATGGATTTCCTATATGATATCACTGCCCTGCGATGGTGTCAAGTGAACTAAGTGGAATTTATCTTGTAGTTCATATTGTCCCCTGGATGATTTTCGTTTCTTTCCCATTCCTCTTCCTTGAACCAGCTCACGTGCTCGGCATCGTGGGTGCAGGGGTTTGTTGTCTCACCTCTTGTGTTATAAAACAATATGCCATCTGGCTCCATCACACATATTAACATTTCATCATGTTGATAAAATGTTTATCAACATGATGAAAGGTTTATGTGCCTCTCATTGTTCCTCTGTATGATGAAGGTACTTAGTTAAAGCAACAACATGTAACCTTTACTGAGCAACAGTGCCCCCTGCAGCCACGTGTCGTTATTAAATCTGTTGGACTGCTTGTCCCAGTGATGAAGTGATGTTCACAAAGGTTACACACTTCTTACAGGAGATCGCACCTGCTCACCACAGTTACATAGAGCAAGAATAGGTGTTCAGGGTGGGGAGTGGGAATGAAAGCATCATCATCATCATCATCATCATCATCATCATCATCATCATCATCATGTTGCTTTAAAGGTTCTGTGTGAATAGCATTTGTTGGCATTTAGTGGTGAAGTATCATATTGCAACCAATCCTGCCTCACCCTCCCATTCCAAACATGTAGAAAAACCTACAATGACCTTCAGTCAACATAAAAATACAAAAGGCCCTCTCTAAAGCCACTGTTTGATCTGCCAGTTATTGGTCACTGTAGAAACATGGTGGCCTTCATGAAAGAGAACCTGCTTTCATAAAGGGCTCATTCAATGGTACCAAAAACACAGCTATTCTTAGTTTCAGGTGATGACACACCAAGAAATAATATTTATGAATCTTAAATTCTATTTCTGCCAATAAATCGACCAAAATGTGCACATATGACACTTTGCTCCATTTTTATAGTTTTCATAAGGTATAGTTTTTGTTATAGTGTAGAAAAATTGACGGCCAAGTTTTACAGTAGTAAATAAGACGTTTTGTAAGTTTACCTAATGTGTTTTCTACAGATGGAAAATATTCCTTTCACATGTGATTCATTTTTATGAAGATCCCTTAAGCAAAGTACAACTAGAAGTTACCACGCCCGGGGTCACTGTAAAGGGCGTCCCTTGTATTACTGCTTTATGATGATACTGAATGCTGAATTTTATAAGTCAAAGAAGTGGCGTCAATAGAGCATGGAACAGTGAAAGGTTTATAATTGACTTTTTCTTTTCATTACAGGAATGGTTTGATACTGATTGGGACGGACACATCGTTAAAGTAAAGCTTGTCATGCAGTGAACACTGATGAAGCCAGTGTTGAAAAAAATCTGTTAATAAATCAGCACTTGTTAGCATACTTAATTATGACTAATTATTCAGTCATCATTTTCAAATGTATCTATTCATTTACACCAGTCAAAACACATCACTTAGTGTGGACAGTGTTAGTTTGCATATACAGCCGAGTTGAAAAAAAACAAGATGGTGTTTTTTTTGTAGTAATTACAGTTATGAAGCTGATATTTCCAAAATATTTCTTCTATTGTGCAACTATATACATATATATATAAATATACAGTGTATTTAAATTATATTTGTCTTAACAGAGGTGGAGGCTTGGGTGAACGCTGGCAGTGACTCTTACAGATGAGCTGCCTGACTAAAGTGCATCATCCATACAGCAGCTGTAAACTTATTTATATCGATTCAGTTTGTGTTTTTCTTCCACGCATTCATAATCATCATTCCATGAAGCATGAGCCTCATTTAAAGTAAAAAAATGCAATAATTCATGACAAGACAGTGCAGAAAACAAATATAATATATATTAAACTATAAAAAAATTAAGTATATTCACTTAAATCAACTGTTAAAACTTGTGAATGTCGATTTTCTCTTTACTAATTTATTAAATAAATTGATAATCTGAACATAAACAAAAGAACAGACAATAACAAGCCCCAGAACTCTTACTTTAAATGAAATGGTAGAAAATAACAGTTATCTCTTTTTATTACTTTTATATCCATTTATAAAGGAACGTTAATTGAAGTGAATGGGATTTATCTTGCATTTCACGCTGAATAGAGACGGTTAAAGTGACAATAGACGTATAAGCTTTTTTGCTCTAACATTTTATTATGAAGTAAATGTTAAAGACACAATGTAATGGCTACAGAATAATGACACAATCTTCCTGTTCCTTACACAAGCCTTGCTTTCACTATACAACTCAGTTTGACAGCAGGCACAACATTTTGTGCTCAAATGTTCTAATATACACATGTTCATGCACACACAAAGGGATTTTTATTTTTCGCCATGAAAACTAAAAGCAGCATATCTGTTTCACTTCTCCAATAAAATAAAAACAGGAACAAGTCACCTTAACGGTATCTTGACGCACAATAGGTGACATCTATTTATAGAGATTTTCCATTATAAGACAATGGAATGTAAGCGAGTCCATAATCAGGGTCGTCTCCCTGCCTCCACCTCCTCACTTTCAGTTCCCGCTGGTAGCAAGTGGGACACATTCTCAGTCACTATGACCTCTTTCTTGTATCAGAAATAAATCGTGTCTGCTCATATTTCAGCCTGAAATCTGAAACCGCTCCAAGTATCTGACTCATATAAGCAACGTGTCATCTTAATATTCATATTGCTAGCATTACCCCTGTCTTGATTAATGTTGATGAAAAAGGTTGTCAGTAGCATTAACGGCACAACGCACAATGAAAACAAACTTCGAACTGTGTCTGAGTTCATAGTTGCTTAAGTGAAGGGGGCTCAGCCTCTGGCCCAATAAACTGTATCGCCACAAAAGGCCCTGTTGTGTTTATGTCTGAAGACATATCCAGGTCACTCTGTTCTTGGTTATATTCTTTTACAAGGTTGTATTCAGGTCTGTTATGAGCACCAGGAGTGTGTTGTCTCTATATCTATTAACGTAATGATTGTACAGGGCAGCATCTACTTCTATTTCATTATTTGGGACATTTTACAGCTCTGTTTTGAGAATGACATTGAGACAATACACCCACAGTGTACACACTTGGACTCAACTGGAATGAAATGCAGGGCCTGAGAGTGTGTGTGCCGTGTCAGGGTGACCGCATGGTTGCAAAGTCTGTCCTGTAACTAAAGGGGATACAGCGCTTTTGTGCAAGCTGTGCAAGCTCAAAGTCACTGCTTCCTGTGCGATCCCTTGTGCCGATTTCCTTGTGGATGAAAGTGGAAATTAAATTGCTTGTTTTTTTTACAGAGCTTCTGCAAAGCCTCTTAAATAAGTGTTCTCATATGGAGGAATATTGTTTCATTATTATTATTTATCTATGTTACTAATGTAAGTTAAAATGTACCTTCTATAGGAATGGTTGGTGAGTTGGTTCTTAATTGTTGCACATCCAGATAGCAACATCATTTTTTTTTAATTTGGGCACATTATTTTCAGGTTTGTGCCCCGAAATTGAAGACTGTGTGTTTTCAAAACAATCAGATTAAGCTGCTTTTATTTCCATTAGTAATATTATTTCAATTCATACTAATGTTTAAATTGTAGAGTTTCCAACCTCTAACCTGCATTGAATCCAGTGATTATCCTTCTGCTGATGCCAAATATGATGGAACCTTTGCTATGGAAACCCTAAGGTGATTTGATTAAAATGAAAAGCCCTGTCTTAATTCCTTACGTAACACAAACTATGAAATGACATCTCATTATACCGGCTTCACTTTTAGCTAAAATACATTCCAGCGTTATTTATTTTAAAGCCATTGTGGATTCCAACCTTCTCTCATCCGGGCAGGAATCATCCTGGAAGAGAAAAAACCTGCAGTAGAAAGTGAGCTGGAAACAGATAATGAGCAGGGACTGTCATTTAGTATTAGCCCCAGGCACATAAACCAAAGTCGGCAAAGTCTCTGTCATGAGGGAGCGTGTTGATTAATTTGTCAAAGTGTGCCGTTTCCAAATTACTTTCCATTGCTGCTGTAGAAGTGTGGGTCACTTCTATGACAGGTGATAATTCACATGCATGCTTGTAGGCAGACAGGCTGCCTTCCGTATTTAGGGACTTAAGGTGCTGAATTTGGATAATTCAGTCTGTCATGTTGCAGGTTTGTTTCTCGGGCTGCAGGGAAGCAGATACATGAGCAGAAAACACACAGCAGTGTGTCGGTAAAAAAGCAGTTGTTCTGTGTGTTTCATCTTTAAACATAACCGTGTCCAGAGACGAGGCTTTCGAGTGGCAGGGATTGATGAGTGTGTCTGTGAAATGCAGACACGAAGCTGGTGATCTTTGAATTGACTACGACTGCAAGTGCATGATTAAAATGTATCGTCTCTCTGGTCTTTGTGAGGAGAAGTGGAGAGCTCTGCAGCAGGTTGCAGCAGCTTAGCTACTAAAGAGAAATGATGAAAAATGGACTATGGATCAATGTTCAACCACCCAACCCCCAATTTCTAATATTATTTGCTACCAAGGAAGATGAAAACATACAGAATAACTCACAGAGTTTCAATGCATGCACAGGTCCCCCTCCTCCTACTAAGAGCAGGCCTACAGGCTGTTGTAATATGATATTTCTGAAGGCCAATATTTAATTACAACCAGAAATTGAAATCCCTTGACAAACTCGACTGACGCTCAGTGGTGTGCATACCCCCACCAAGCCTAACAGTCCCCTTATTAAACCACATCCAGATTCACTGCATCTGGATTTTTCTGGGGCACTGCGCCAAATTGCACACTCCTTACATGCCTTTTTTTTCACCAAGATCCATGAATTATTTTCTGTGAAATCAACGAAAATGTTGCCCTGAAAAAAAAATCGGAGGTCCTCTCCCTGACCCGGATCCACACCAGAATTTAAGCGGTTCTTCCCTAACCCATACCACATCCGGCCACCAACTTTCTTGTGTCCTGAAGTTTATGCATGGTCACGCTCTACAAATCACCAAACAAATGGAGAGGGGTGAAATCACAACCTCCTTGGCCGAGGTAAATATGTCTTAAATATTCAACCCAATCCTATCGTCCCTCAAAAATCTCTTCATCACACATGAGGGAAGAGCAGAACAGAACTATCAGTACTTGTGAGTGTGACTTGACCCTGATAAAAAAAAGAGAAAAGAAACAAGAGAGCTTCTTTATTTCTTTGTGACGGTACTGGATCTGACATTGAAAAACGTGAATGTTTTTCACGGTAGCAAACCCAACAAGATCTAAGTTTCTTTCTCACCCTCTCCTTATGCTCCTTAAACACACGTCAAATGTCAAAAGCAAGTTTAAGTTAAGAGTTAAGAGCTGAAAAATTCACATCATATTATCAGCTTGTTGGAGTGGGGACCTTTCCAGAGTCAATGTCAGCTGGGATAGGCTCAAACTCCCCTGTGACCCCTGATGGATAAGCGGTCTAGGTAATGGATGGTTGGATCCCCTGTTATATGATTCAAAATATGGTAACACATAAATTAAAATGCATGGTTAAAGTATTTGTGTTTTTAATGTGATAAAAGTCAATGATGTTTTTTACATTTGCAAATACGAATACAGCAGCTGTTGGCCATGCTCACTGAAAAACATGTTTACCACAAACCAGGCAAAGTAGGAAACATCAAAACTCTGCTTTACTGGACTGAAAACAATGTATCCTGACTCATGTCTTCTGGAGTTGACACCATGGTGCTGCATTCAACTGCAGTTGAAAAACCACATGACAAAAGGTGGCAACAATGAATAAACCTGTATTATCCACTCACTTTGTCCAGGTTCTATTCACATTTTAACAAGGCTGACAAATGGCAAGGCAGATAAATATGCATATTTTTCTATGGAGTCAAATAAGGGTCATTCACATTATGATTTGTGAAATGATTTGAAAAAGGCATTTATGAGCTGTGAAAATGTGCCTGCATGTGTCCAGCGTCACATGCACAGAAGACAATGTCATTTCCAGAACTGCACTGTGGCTTATGCACACACCAAGCAGCTTTGAAAGAGGAAATGAAAAGCCATTCATTTTATGCAACTGATATTTTATTAATTGTATAAGTCAGACAAATGGTACATGTCAAACTGTAAGTATGAGGCGGCTTTGTGTTCATCAAATAAGATGTGTATTGCTTTTGGACAGTCAAAACAACTGAAAAGCAGCAGAGGGAAGACCAATTTCTCTAACCAGCGCAGGTCTTTTCATGGTGTTGGACAGCTGTGAATAGATTGGTTCATATGACCCTCCTTTTTCAAAAATTACAGCTTTGTACTGAACGTGTGTTTGTGTTTTCAGTGTGTGTGTGTGTGTGGGGGGGAGAGAGAGAGAGAGAGAGAGAGAGAGCGAGAGAGAGAGAGAGAGAGAGAGAGTTGGGAATGGAAAGAGACCGAGAGACACAATTGGCTATTTTCTGGGGTAGTTGGCATACCTTCATTGAGAGCTCAGTGGTGGTTTTGTTTAACCCCGATATGGCTCAGCGGTGCCGACAGCTGCACATTACTGGCTACCCAGCACACACCTACGCTACCTGCCACTGTCATTTTGTAAATTTCATCTGATCACAGTTTTACCTTCGCTCTGCCATTTATTGTATTTGGTCGATACATAGTTTCAGGTTTCATCTGTAAATCTTCTCGTTTTTTATCTGGAGCCGGTCTCATGAACTTGATCGCTCACAGATGCCGGTTTGTGTGTCTTTATACGTGTGGGCGTGGGCTTGGCACTGTGGTAATGCTATGGTTGTTAGTAGCTTCCTGCAGGTGGAGATAGCTCACATGAAGAGCAAAACAAGAAAATCATACATCTGCATTGCAAGCCGTTTCGCTTCTTTGTTTGCTTTGTTGTTGTTAATTACCCCTAATGATATGGTGAGAAATTACTTTGGGAAAAAACATATAATCACCACAAAAAAATAATTATTTATTTAATATTCTAACATAAGGTAGGTATTACCGTTGAATCATCAATCTGCTTGAGGGGTGTGTGTTGAATTAACCTTTATTCAATGTAAAGCATTCAAGCCCTTTTCAGGGGCAAATCCTGTATAAAATTGAACTGTTGTTACAGATAATAACAGCCATAGTCACCCTGGTTAGTACCAATTTTCCCTGCATGGGAGCAATGAGACCTGTGTTTCAAGCAACACTCCATCAAAATGTTCAGCAGCTTTGGTGCATTTGTATTCATTATTTCACTCCAATTGTAATAAATTGTCATCATCGCGAAAATCAAATCAAAACAACTGTCGCAACTGCAGCCTTTTGTTGCAGCATAACCCTCTGTGTTCACTCATGTGCTGAATATGTCACAAACTGTCAATATGGCTACACACACAGCTCAGAGTTTCTGTTTGATTAGGCTATATAAATCTTGAGCAATGCCTTGTGAATAGTATTTTTATCTTAAGAGTCTAACCCTTAAAACAATAGCACTTAGCTGCAAACAACATACAAGATGAGATATATAAGTTAAGGGAGAGACACATTGTATCACACTTTTTCTGCATTAGCAAAAAACAGTTACATAAAATAATAAAATAGGCCAAAAAAAAACATGTGCATAGCAACAGCCTTGGTAAAGGTTTTTTAGACGGCATTAAAATCAAACAACAAAACTTTCATTCCTTGCTCTTCTTGACCTGAGTGCAATTTGAGATATTCCACCACAATAGACCGGCTACATAACTATCTTAATGAAGACTCCTAAAAGAAGTAACAAATTACTTTACTTTATGAATTTGTATAGCACTTATCCAAACAAGGTTACAAAGTGCGTCATAAATTGTATGTCAAAAAAGATGAATCAAATCAAATAAAATGTATTCAATCAAGACCTTGGGGACTCTGGAGAGAAGTGACTCCCTCATTAACTGAAAGGAACTTCTAGCAGAACCAGACTCATCTGCCTCTTGGGTTGAGTGGGGACATCGGGGAGAGAAACCAGTTGTGTAACATCACATTTGAGCTCTGTCTGGTTGTTATATTGAAAATAATAGTAATAATCTTCAATTGTACCTTGCGGTCCTCAGGTGTTTCAGCCTTTTAATTGCAATAACTGGAAAATCTAGACAAATCATATGTGGTGTACCACAAGGCTCAATATTAGGTCCCATTCTTTTCAGCCTACATGCTGCACCATGGCCGTAGCATCAAGAGACATGGAATCGTGTTTCAGAGTTAGCCAATATATTGCTATCTCTCAGCCCCATTGATGATGCCCACAAGTGTATTTCACTGTAATCTATTGTTCATCATTGGAACAGAGGAACAGAGAGAGAATCTGACCTCTTAATTAAGTACCAGGCTCCATGCTAAAAACCTACTGTCATCATAGATTCTAATTTAAGTTTTGATCCCCACATCTGGTCTGGAATGTTATACTTGAATTTATTTGTTTCATTTATTTAAACATTTTAATTAGGTTTTTTTTTACGTCTATTTAAATTGATCTATTTAAAAAACCTTTTAACCCCTTCATTAAAGCACAAGCGTTGTCATGTTTTTTTGATCCGTGTCACTGAATGCAAATGAAATGTTAATCAAAATCTGATACATGCTCTATTCTCATTAGTGCTACCATCAAATTTATTTCAACTTGGCTCATACTATTCTGTAATCCCTATTGGTCATTTTAATTTAATTTGCTACTGAGCATGAGCATTTGCTGAAGCAAGCTATATCGTGCACATGCCTACACATAATAATGTCCAGTCCACTGGGGAAATTTATTCACCTAATGTGCTTGCATTGCCACAAGCTAAGATTGTCTAATGTAATATAGTTATTCCTAAGTGGTATAAAGTTGTGTGAATTAAGAATAATCTGTGACGCACAACACAATGAGGGTTTAAGAGTTCATTCATAAGATACAAATAAAATCATTAAACATCTTATTGTGGAAGACGTTGGACTGAGTGTTTGGGTTATGAAGCAAAAGTTAGAAATGTTTCTGCATGGTTACATAGCTACAGGCTTTTTCAAAGCATATAAATAAGAAGAGTAATTAAAGTTACTTCAAAACATTTTTCACAACCAAGGAAGAAGAAAGGTTCACGGAAAGATATTGTGATGCCCCATCAGTGTTTCCTGTGCAATGTTTTGTAAACTGACCTTGGATATAGTACTTAGAAGAACCCAACATAAACCGAACATCACTTTCATCACGTTCAAGTCCACTTCCATCCACATACAGGTCGTCATTAGTGAAAGTGTGCTCAGTTGTCATGAAGATGTTAATCTGTTGTGATCGAAGTATGGATTCAAATCTTTTTACCTTACTACCCTTAATTCTTTGTTGTGTCACAGATTTCAGTTATTATAATTGAATCAATTGCCTTTATTTCCTGGTTTAACAGCTGTCAAAACTGGGTGATGATGTAAAGAACTCAAAACTCTGTGTAGACTTGCAAGAGGTATCACAGGAGAGACCTGTAACACTTGGTCGGATTTTTTAAATTTACAAATACAAGCAACAAATTGTAAGTGAAAAGAGAAATGCAGTGTGTGTAGTAGCCTGGTATTTTCAATACAAAACAACCCAGGCGTAGATTGAGTGTGGGACACAGTGGCTCCATTGTTGGCATTTTGTAGTGGTGTCTGTTTAACATTAAAGGGCATGTTGGCATCATTAAATCCACGAGCCCTGCTCTCTGTCTCAAACACGCACACAGTGAGGTACAGAGCTTTTTACCATGTTTTCATTGATTCAGAGCCGAACGTTCTGCAGATCTCACTTCTCGGATGGATTTCCCTGGCAGAGCTCAAAGAATCTTTTCTGGTTTATATCTTACTCATCTTTAATATGTACATATATAACATATACATACCTACTCATAGATTTTGGAAAATTTGATTCTATTAACAAAAAAGGATGAAGTTAATGCACAGGGATTATTTCGTTAACTGGATGAGACCACTAAGCACCTCAGAGGAGTTGACACCAAACTGTTTTAAACACATTCCCAATATTAAAAAATAAACCAGGCAAGAAGAACTCATTTGCAAAGAGACATCTTTTTGCTGTAATTTCACTGTGTTTGAAGTTGAGTTGATCCACTGTATATTTGCAATGAATTATTTAATACACTCCAGAATTCAGACAGTATATGAATGAATTAATATAATACATTTGTGTATGTCTAGACATGTCTAATTTGCAATTTTTCTATCACCTTATTGAAAGTAGTTAATAATATTTGTAATTTTTAAAAGGTATTTTTTTGTGACAGTTCCTCTCCTCAATGCAATATAGAGCAAATATTGTCCCTGCTTGGAACCATGGTATAGTTCAAATTCTCACTATAGTACTTTTCACTGTAGATGACCATACAGAGGATCAAGTATGAAATAAGAAATGGAATAATGCAAATATTCCCCTTAAACGGGTGAAAATTGGGAATTTATAACATGCCTCTCATTTCTATAAAGGAAAACTGGAAAGTAAAGCTGAATTTAATTAGCTCATCATTGGAACAGCTTCCTAAGTGTCGAGTCATTTCCGTGAAAGATTCGTGAGTAATCCTCTATCTGCCTATGTGGCACCTTTGACCACAGACAGCAACCCCCCTTTCATCATTAACCTTTACCTCACTTTCAAATTACTGTATAATGGAGTAAGGTAATCTTTGGCTCTGCTTAACGGAGACCTTATGAACCACATTTAGTTCATCGGTTTCTACAGTCTTCTTGAGATAGAGAAAAAAAAGTAATTTCTAATACCCCAAAAGATAAGACCCTACAGAAGCTCTTTCATTTTCTGCTGTTGAACTTAAGACATAATCTTTATTCCACTATCTGTGGGGATAGAGATTACGTTCCCTGAATTTAGTCAGCGGCCCTGTTGGTTTGTCTCGAGTTCATTGTGGAGCTCTGCATCACGCCAGGTGTTAAAGCATAACTGCAATAATTCAATATCTTGTGTTCTGCATGAATGTGCAGTTTACTAAAAATTATTAATTTGCTGTCATTTCGTATTAGTGAGAAAGTCAGGGGGAGACTCCTTCCTGCAGCTCTCCAGGTTTAAGACCACATGGTTGACAATTCTCCCGCCCCTGCAGCCATAACCGTATCCTCAGATCCGCCTCAAAGTGACTCATCAGCCCGTGGGCCCTTCAGCGCGCCTCATCCGAAAGCAGGTCTGCCTGTGCCAAAGTCTCTTCTGAGGATGAAGATTTCTCCTGAGCCCCAGAGCATCACAGTTATTTCACACTGAGGATGTTTTCTTTGAAGCAAGGTAAGGTCATCGCTTTGTCTGCTGTAGGCGCACAATACACCTTGTGCTCATGCACCATTTTAAGTGATCCCACGGGCCACTCGACAGTTTACCACGTACACACAGTGTAGTCGGGTGTTGTTAGTGCTGGTATAGACAATCTGAAGTAGAACCTGGAATATCTAGGAATTACTTGGAAAATATCACTTAGTGGGAGGGGTGTGGGTGGTTACTTATCCTTGGGTTCATTTTATTCTTATGATTATATAATGATAAAAGAATAACAAATAAGGAGTGGTGCTCTAGTAGGAGATTCATCCTTAATGTACTCAGGACAATGAAGTTTAATGGTTGTTCGCAGGACTGAATAAAGGTGTCATCAGGAAAAGAAACTGCATAACAACAAGGGTATTATACAGCTATAAGTGTTCTGTCTCTGGCCGTAGAGAATCGTTTCATCTGAAAACACACTAAGGTGAGACCAATTTAATCGGTTAGATAAGCTCTAAACCCTTTGATTAACATATCACGTCTCATTTGTTTAATTGATATAAAACATCAGTGTGAAAACACCTTGCTGTGGGGTTTCCCTTGGCCGGGGACATGCAAGACAGAGAATTTAAAGACAACAATTTTATTTTCAACATATCATGCTGCATATAAGTTTATTATCTGCTGTGTATTGATTTGAATATTGAATATTCCACTGTATATTAAACAGAGTTGTGATGAATCTCAGTTGCACTTCCCATCACTATCATACATGTTAGTAGAAATGTGCTAGCATGCTGCAGCCTGGTGAGGCGGACGGCAGATCCCCATGCTGAGGTTACACAAGTTTTGTTGACCCGTCCATCCACCCCCACCACCTCCATCTGTGGTCGAGGGTGGCTCTACAACAAAGTCCCGCAATTTATGCCTTATTTGCACCCGAAAGACAGGAGTCTGCAGACAACAGCTGTAATAAATGGAGATAGAGACTTGCAGTCTTTATAATCTGGATCTGGAATCAGACAGGCATGATGTCACAAACGCATTTAAAAACAGTCTCTATACATGTCTCTACATTTATTGCAAAGCAAACAGATGAACTAAACCAAAGCACCTCCTCGGCTGAGGTCAAAATAAAAAGCTGTAATCGATGTGTTGCTGTGGTTCTGATTGTGATTCTGTGAACAGACGAAACAGAACAAAAGAACTTAAAGAAACAAATTAAAACCAGTGATGTGAACAAGTGAATGACTGCACGCATCCAGGGTGATGACTTCTGCTGATGAAAAATAATAGTTTACAACAGACTTGTTTGCGGAAAAAGACGACGCGCTTCTCAACAACATATAGGCATGGATGTTTTTTTTTTAAAAGTACTTGTATTGAACCATCGTTTGCTTCACAGCTGAGACTATTCTCTCCAACTTAGGACAATGGACTTGTCAGTGATGTATCTGTGAGTCAAGTTTAAAGGGAAGAACACTATCATACAAATTCCCTTGCTCTGATTCTTTTCAAAAGCCTATGGCATTTGGGCTGGAATGTATGATGAGATGTGTTTCTGCTAAAACCCCACTGAAGAGACCTTGATAGTATGCTCCCTATGTTCAGCTGAAGGCATTCAAGCATCAGGCAGTCACTTCTGAAAGACCCCCTCTCTAATGAATGTCCTCAATGCCTCATTGCAACAAAGACACAGGCAGCGCTCTCAGTGTGGCTGAACGTGTGAAAGGAACTTTTCCATGAGATAAATGGGTCATAGAGGTTGAGACATTACATAAAAAAATACATTTTGAGCACAAAACTTTATTTTTCCAATGTGTCTTCAGGGTGAAAATAGACGAGAAACAATGAGACAACTATTTGTTTCTCAAGAGTCTGACGTACTGCTGATCTCTGGGTCTGTAAAGATCCAGCCCACCTTTCATAGATCACAGTTGAAGCCAGGGCTGGGCAATAAAATGATGTTGCAATATAATTGCCGTCAATAGCAATATAGAAAATGTTCAATCTATATCGATATAAGGCTTATACATTGTGCAAAAACGGTGCAGAGGTATAACACAGATTTGATGTCGTCATTTTCTCCCCATAGAGAAAGGGTCAGAATCTTTAAACATGAAAGTAATAATATTGTGACATTTATCGTTATAATCGTGATCATTTTTCGCCACATCACCAGGCCCTCGTTGAAACCAGTGCCCTCTCTGTGGTCTCTGGATCTAACCCCTGAACTGAGACTTCACCTTCCTGCCCTGCCCATTACCTGCAGATCAGTCTTACCATATTAAAACCTCAGCAAGTCCCATCCACTTACCTCAGACCTCAGTCCGGCAGCCTGCTCAGCTTACATCCTAAATCCCAAACACCTTTCTACATAAACTTATTATATAAACTTCTTCTGTCTCAGTGTTTGCATTTATTTGAACGTTACACATGCTGTGTGTACCCTATGAATATGATAAAAACCTGTTCTATTTCTTTTTTTTTTTATGGAACTTTTATAAGATATTTCAGGGAAGCCATAGAACTGTGCCAACGTCTGCTGGTTTGAATAATGAACATGACCTGATAAGGCGCGGTGTTAACTTTAATTTATGAATCTTTACCCTTGAGGTTAGGCACTATACTATTTCTCATATGATTTACGAAAAAAATTATATATATTATAGGCTACAACAACAGAGAAATAAGTATGACATTATATATAGACCTCGTTGTTGTAATAAAATATATATATTCAAGTGAAAATTACACCATGAGTCTTTATTTCCGTACAACCATCCACAGCTCTGGATGGTTCTGCAGTGAATCAATTTAAAAACAACACCAGGAACTTAAATTCAAACATTTCACTCTATGTTCTCTGTTCAGCACATTTATGTGTGTGGAGCCATAATCACTGTAAGGAACAGCGTATTATGGAAGCATGTGTAAGCACTGTTTACTCAGCTGTTAACACAGCATGTGTACAAACAAGCTCATTTGAGTCACTGACCACTCCAATCAAACGACACCTTAAACAACCACCCATTAACAACATCACCCAAATAAATGATGGGGAGTCAGCAGTGATCAAGACCCCCACCACCTCACAGAGGAACAAGGGTATCACGTTGTGGTAATTCTATCTATCTATCTATCTATCTATCTATCTATCTATCTATCTATGCAGCAGTCAGAGTCTGACTTGTGTTAACTGCACCAGCTTCACTATGTTGTACATTTAACTGATATTGCTTTCAAAATAGGAAATGTCTTAGGTCTAAAATAATTTCCAAATCATAGACCTTGAGGGTCAAACCAAATTAAATAAAAGCAGAATATCACATTTTAGGTCTGCACTGATGCAAGTCCTTGAAATATGCTACTGCTAATTCATTAAATCAACTTGAGGCTGGAAACAGCCGAGCGTTTACAAAGAATTAATGGAAATGGGAGGTGATTTGGTACTGCCGGCCCTTGTCCGCACTTTTATCTGAAACCAGGGAGCCAACCTGTCCAAAGTCAGAATTCTACAATACGCCATGGATGACACATGTCACAATACTAAGAGGTTATGTATATGTTTCCTCTTGAAAAAGACTATTAGATATTGACTTATCTTCAGCAAATCTACATGTGATTAATCAGATCATTTTTAATGTCTACAGGAATCTCGATATTAAACAAACCTGTGTTGATGGCTTGATCTTCATATTTTTTTTAGTTCATCCTTTTATGTTTTAAGCCTCTAAATAGATATAAATATTTACATTTGTTTTAAAGTGATTTAACTAAATCCCTCTCCCTCGTCATGTTCAAATAGTAGAGGAATGAATTAGAGATTTAATGAATGAATCAGATTAGATGGTCTTTTCCTTCCTTTCTCTCTGTTTTGCTGTAAGGACCCTCTGCACATTCCCCGTGGACCCTGCCTGTCTAAATGTAGACCCTCATTCTTGATTAAAAGTGTCAGGTCGTACTTTGCCTTCATGTCACCGCTTCGCTGCCGCCTGCCTGGGGGCCTCCTGGGGTTTTGGTTTCCTGACAGCTTCTGGACTTGATCTCTGACTGTTTTTTTACACACATGAGCACAACATTAGCAGTCATACCTTAAGATTAAAGGCCGTGTTTCATCTGCAGCTCCAGGTGTGTTTTTCACATTTACGCTTACCAGTGCATGAAGTCTACTGGAAATTAAAAGAAGAAGGAGAAATCAAAACAAAAGCACAGATTTTCTCTCTGGAGAACTTCCACTTGCACAACTAGGGGGCACTCACAAGGTAGTCGAAAACGAAAGCGAGCCTATATGGAGCTGTTTATGAGGTCATTTCTCTACTTTATGTATTTGAAACATGGGACAGAAA
The DNA here is from genome assembly GCA_026259375.1 of Verasper variegatus. NCBI lineage: Eukaryota > Metazoa > Chordata > Actinopteri > Pleuronectiformes > Pleuronectidae > Verasper > Verasper variegatus. The sequence continues at coordinate 16,200,315 of CM048040.1, forward strand.
AAATAGATGGTTCCATTAGATGTGAATTTTGCCATTTGAATTGCACTTAAATAATACTTTAATATTTGTGATGTCACACAAGATAATGGAGCACAATATTCTTTATGGTATTTTGGTTTCGCCAGAGCATTGAATATGGTTATTACCACCCTGACTAAACATGACAACCCTCCTGCTCCTTCTTTACATGGTCACTGTGCTTCATTCAATTTCCTTAAACACACGATTGCCATCAAGGAAGAGAGTCATGTCACATTAAACATTAAGTTAACCAATCAACATGCATTAGCAGAATGCTAGCATGGGCAAAATGCCCTCTCTGTAAGGATATTAAAGGAAAATGAATATTCATTTTAAATTCTGACTTTTAGTCGATGCTATCTTACAATAAAATGTGGTTCTTTTTGTGTAAACAATTATTTTGAGGCCATTTAGCTCCATTCACTCAATTCACTGAGAACTGCCTCACAACTGCCCTCTTGGTAGATTGCAGCTAATTTTGCAGGATTAATAGGTGGTTGACAGTTTTTCCGTAGAGGGCTCCAACTGGGTCCATTCCTCAGCACATTCACGATGATTGTCGGACTTCTAATTTGTCTCTATGGGCTTTTCAAAACTGTGAGAGGCTTTAAGTGCGTACTTCGTCTCCTGCAGAACATGTGAGTTGATTGAGAAAGTCCTTCAGTGCAGTGTTTGTTCTCACTGCTCAAAGAATGTGGCCATATGCAGCCTATAGAATAACCTCTAAGTGTGGCCTGCATGGTCAGATCTAAATGTACCAGCTGAGGTGCACTCACAGCTGAACTCAGAGCTGTTCACTTCTGACCAGATCCACCCAGGACACACGTTCATGCCAAGTATGGACAGTGCCAGAGACTCTCGTCTACACAGTTTTGTCCTAAGTCGTGTACAGAATCAGTTTTGAACAGAGTTGTTCACAGTTTTATCTGCCATGAATGTGTTTGAAAGCTTTAATGATGAAGATGATCAGAAAATTGCAATTTCTGCAGCTGAACATGCTCCACTGACTTTACCCTTCTCGTGAACAGATGCTTCTCACGTTTGTCATCACAGTCGGCAAAGAGTTTGATGCCTGTGCTTGTTTTCTCAGTCGGCCCAGGAGTAACTCTCCCAAGGACTGCTTGTCTTTTTATTGGACCACAGGAGTACTGTTTGTGATTATTAAATGCATTCGTTTACTCTGCTGTAACAAAAGCTGATTAGTGTATATTCATATCTGTGGCCACCGTCCCTTGGTGGAATCTGTCGATTGCAACTGTCACAGGCTGATTTAATTTCCTTAGGCTCGTTCAAAGGGACTGTGGGAAAAGTCGGCGCCCAGCGCGCTCTCTTCATTAAACTCCCAGTGCACATTCCCTTCATTTCTACAGACAATCCATCTGCCGTTCTAAACCCTGTTTTGTCAAGAGTTGTTAGCCGCTTGGCCCCAGGGATGAGAACTGCAGGCTATTATTAATCTTGTTTGTTTCGTGTTCCTCTGTCTCTGTGCAATAGCAGGATTTAATGCCCGGTGGACTTTCTCTTCCATAGACATAATCAATGATGTAAGTAAGTGCAGATTATCATTGAGTCTTTTGAAGGAGGGCTGCCTCTGAGGTCCACAAGTGTCACCTTGTGAATAATCACATATTTGTACAGAAGCTGTTTCGCTGTTGTTGCTTTAAGTTCCTTCTAAATTAAATAAAAAAAGAAAGCACAAGTGAAAGAATTAGAAAAAGGAGAGATAGTCGCAGTGAGATTGGGTGTGTAAAGAGTTAAGGATTTAATTTATTGTTTTATTAAAAATGTAAAACTGCTTTGTGAATTTAATAGCAGGGGAATACTATAGCTATTAATTAAACACCTTCAGCAAGTGTGATTTTCAGTAAAGTTGTGTTGACCAGTCGTTAATAGTGTGAAGAGCCAGATCCCTGATAATCACAACCTTGTCGAAGAAGGATGGGACCTGAGGAGAAGGACACACTGCTGTGTCTGACTCCACCAGCTCCAGTTAATCTAGCCAGAGGCAGTGAGGAGCACTCATAATCAATACATTTACACCCATGTTTCTCATGAAAGGGAGATTTGATCTGGAATCAATCTACATTTGTGACTCCGATGTTTTGCTGACCTCATTTTTCTTTCCATCACATTAGCATTGAAGAAATGAGGCGTCTCCCCTCACGCTGCCTCACAGTTCTGCAAACTCAGAAATTTCTAATTCAGCTACAGTTGTAAATCTGTTGTATCGGCAAAAACAAGTTTCTGAAACAACAATATATAAAAAAAGAAATTTAAGAAATAAGTTTGATTTGAAGTCATTCACTTTTGTGTCATCTGAGAAACATTATGTAACAACAGTAATTTCTAATAATCTAGGAGTTGTGTTAGAGTAACTTATTTTAGCTCAGCCTATCTAATAAACTGACAACGGAGTCTTTTTTATCAACCACTATCAAGTGATTGTGTTTGGTTGACACTTTGGGGCTTTTGCTCTTTTTTTGTATAGAGACATATGTTCCCACACAATTAATTCATTGGCTTAATTGATCACTTGAAGTCGTACGTCGCCATCAAAACTACCTGCAAATCTTCAGTCATACTTGTTGCATGTTTTGTGTTGATTAGCTAATGTCAGCATGCCAATGTGCCAATCAAAGATGGTGAACGAGGGAATTGATCCCTGCAAAACAGCCACAAGTCATCTGCTCCAGGTAAACACAGCCTCACAATGCTGTGAGTATGCCTACGGACTCTGTCATGTTGAAATACAACAGATAGTTGAAAGAATGTAATATTTACAGTGATTGTTCCAGCAACTGTGGTCAAATTTTCAACCTTCAGCAGATTTATTGGTTTTCATTCCCTCATTTACAGTTTAGTCCAAAGGTTTTCCTCAGTTTTCTCAGACTCAAAACAATATTATTTGCCTGTAAGACATCAGTAAAGGTGTTTATGTTAATAGTCACTTGCTGTGTAGCGCTTTATGTCGGTGTTAGTGTGAATGTTTTGCTACATTCTTGGTTAACAGCTGGTTATTAATTATCTTTTGCTGTTTTTCAGCTTTAATAGTTCTGTTTGTGCATTATATTGGACCTCAACAACTATGATCACCCTTTATAAATTACCATAATTGTAGATTCTTACATCAAAGACCTTGCTGGGGGTTCAGTGAATCAAAATATTTTTTCCCATTTTGTCGCACACAGTGTCTGTTCAGAGCATCTTGATGCACACAGCATGTGATGAGCCACATCTGTGAACCATGTACAGTACCTGTGTATATAACCTGAGGCAAGGTTTTAATGAGCTTTTTTTTTTTTTTTTTAAAGAAAGCATTGAATATCAAATGGGAAGATAATGCCCCTTAAGGAATGAATTAAATGTTGTAACATATTTGACGGTTAAATATCAAAATCAGCAGTAAGGAAAAACACACACAAGTTATTTTTAAAGACCGTGTTACACCCTCAGATTAATAGTGTATATATTAATCACTATTCCGTTTAAAATAAAAACGAATCATCTGCATTTTACTGCATATAGCATTCGAATGGCCGTAGGACTTTTCGCAATGAGAATTTAGACTTTTCTACACAAGTTTAAGACAAATATAAAATATGCCTCTCCTCACTAGATTGGACGGCTGAATATAAAAGACTCAGAGCGTCAAGGATACTGTTAATGTTAACCAGCAGACATAATGGCCATTACAGAGAATCAAATCAAAAGTCTTTATTACATAGAAGAGTGTATAGACCATTGAGTTAAGCCATGTTCACTCATATCCTTTCATTATAGATACCGAGTCCAAGGGCTTCAAATTAAAAAAAGTAATATATAAGTAAAACAAATCAAAACAACTGAAAATAAGGTTTAAAAAAATATGGGACACATAGAATAAAAATTGGACCATAATCAAACATAATTTGATTATCCTGCTAACGCGCTAATTTCATTTCATTTAATTTAATGAATTTGCTTGGAAAAAACCTCAGAAAATATCTTCAATGACATGTAATGTAATACTATTCTCGACGTCGAAACTCAAAGGCCAGAACAACTTCTCTCTTAAACAGTAATGGATTTATTTTCTGTCTTGATGCAGCTAAAATGGATTTAAACCTTTCTCTAAATTATCCCAGGGACCATCAACAGCTGAAAGTATAACCCATCTCCTTGTTGTAATGCTAAGTCCTAAAGCAACCGAAAACATATCTTTTTGGAGGGGAACTTTGAACATTCATCCTCTTCTTCTATCCATCCATTATCTATACTGCTTGTCCTTTTGGAGCCCCAGAGCCAATACCTGCTAACATTAAGCGAGACGTGGGGTAAACCCTTGACAGGTCTGCAACCCATTACAGGGCTGTTCTATAAACAGCCATTCACATCCACACCTACAATTTAGAGTCTCCAATTAACCTAAGCTGCATGTCTTTGTACTGTGGGAAGAAGCCGGAGTTCATCCTCTTCTTGAGGTTTTCTATTGCTGAGTTTGTTGTGGAGCTTCAAGCGGACACCACTGACAGGGGCCAAAGGGCCAAATGGTACCCAATTATCCAATGTGGTGTCAACAGTGATTGGTAAGGCAGTGCTATTATGTGGATGAAGATACTTCTCTGTGTGTGAGCTGTTCAACTGTTGTGTTATACTAACTTCCACTGCGTCAACGCTCAGCCTGTTGATCCCTGATCATGGAGATATTAAACCTGTAGAGTTGTCAGACTCCGCAGCAGTGAGCTATTCGGTTTGCTGCCTCAGCATTTCAATAATACACTTGGTTTTACACAAATAAAGAGAAGATCTTGAACTTAATATATATAAATATGTAATAATATATTAATAAATAAGACATTTTCCCTGGTTTGTGAGATGCAGAAGTAAGTAAACTCAATAAGAAACAGTATCCATTTGCAGTTACTACCCGATTCTTCAATCAGGAGAGACTCCACAAGTAAACAGAAGCTTTATTTAGGAAAGTGAACCCTGTTGATTAGGAAGATTTATGGGGGCAGAACCATAAATAGCAGCTAATCAGAGATCCTGAAGCCATAGACGGGTCTTTACACTGGTGATAATGGGTTGGTGACACTGTACACCCGCACTGAAAGGAGAAATATCTGATGATAACATCCATGATCACTGGATGATGGGAACACCTGCAAAAACAACGCTTCACAAACTGAAAGCTTCATTAGAAAACCCCCGATAGAATAATATATAATCATATTACATCTTGGTAGCTTGTAAACACAAAAATCTCTTTAACTAGGGTCAGTCAAATTACAGAATCTGTCGGGGATATGTTTGCTATCAGAACTGAAAACAGAGCTTGCAGCATTTGAAAGGACCAGTCTCCCCCCCCCCCCCCACCACCATATGTCTCATTTGATTTCTGCCCTCAGGGATGCCTTTGGCAAAAAAGAATATTTTTATATTTCTAACTGCAAAACATTAAACTTGCTATGATTAGTAATATTTTATTAAACTGCATCTGAACTACGCACATATTTGTTTCTTTTTATCCTTTCTAAGATGCTTATGTGCAATGCTAAGGTTGTATGTAGAACAGTTCATTGTTTGATGGATCCATTTCTTTTGCATTAGAGGTTCAGATTCCGATAAGAATGAAAAGATGAATGGAAAGAAGATGACTGTTTTCATATTTCATTCATCTTTTCAGTCGTTTTTCAAGTCAAACATGACAGTTGTCAAATGTGAAGATATGAGGCTTTTTCTTTGTCACATATGATAGCAAATTTATTATGGATTTTTCCACATAAGCTGTAAAAATTAAAATGTGAGTGCTGTTTAGATTTGCCAATTTCACTGCCAGTGATTCATTATACATGCAATGAGATATGTGATTACCATTTTGAGTATGAGCCCTCCCTTAACTATCCACCCACATCCCAACCCACACGGACACGGACACACACACACACACACACACACACACACACACACACAGTGAGAGAGATAGTTATAGAGAGAGAAAGAGAGAGAGAGAGAGGGAGAGAGAGATATTCAAATTGAAGGTCAGCTGTAAAGGACAGGTATGCAGTTTTAATTTTTAAAACGGAGGAGGAAAAGAGCTTTTACAGAATCTGTGTTTTATCATTTTACCATGAAGATCATCTTTCTGACTCAGTGCTCAGCATCAAATCGCAGCAACACTGGCACCTGTTTGGGGTTAAAAACCATGGAAATGGGCATGAAGCCATTATGGATTTCCAAAATCTCGGTGTTGCTGAAAATTGCTGCACAGAGTTCTGCTTACAGTGACGGTGCTGGAAACAGTCAGAAAAAAATATAATCTCTGACATTAAGAGATGTTTCATTTTTTCAAATCTTTTTTACTGAGCTCAGTGGACTTTAAAACTCCATCTGTCAACTTACCTGTCAGCATCTGGTACTGTGCCTGTTCAGCAATTATTGTTATTATGGCATTTTTTCCATCAGAATAAAGAGAAGTGGCATTTTAAAGGAATCATTTTATGACATGATATGACAGCGAGATCAAGAGAAACAAGCCGGCTGGCTTTCTTTAAATGTGTCACTCCCCGACTGTATTTCTGTCTTTAATCTCATTGTGTCTCCACATCAAAGAAACGCTCCATTTTCCTTGGACTAAACTGGACTCCGAGACGAGCTTCTCTCTCATGTTGCAATCACGTCTCGTTTCTCCGAAAGCAGCTAAAACAGTACATCACGCTGCTTTTCTTCCCCTCCACTTAACGTCTCTCCCTTCCATCCCTCACATATCATGTTTCTGTGTCTGCAGAGGAAATAACTCAGATGGAAGAAGGGACCTGTCAGCTGACGTGCTCGTCATTCATCACAGTCTGTTTGTGGCCACTGTACGCAGTGGGTGAGTCAGCAACAACCTGCATATCAGAGTGCAGCCTGTGCCAGGACTCGGAGGATGACTGAGGGGGCATTCGTGGACTTCAGGAAAGTGGACAGCTGTGCTGCTTTTGGCATGCTGTCTGACATCCTGCCTGCCTGCCTGCCTCCCTGCCACCTCTGACCTGGCCCGGCGTGGCTGGAATGCTAATGAGAGCAGAGTGAGAGCATTGTCATTGGAGTACGCTCTAAAATGTCATTAGTGAGGGGGGCCAACCTATGCTAATCGCTAACATCTTGAAAAGGCTGATTGTGACATTGGTGCAGGGCCTGAATGAGCTGCACTAGCTCATGATTGTTATCTGCTCGCAGCGGTGACGCTCTACACCCCCCCCCACCCCCCCGTCGCCGAGCTGCTGCACCTGTAAATGCACTGTGACAGAAAGCCCAGTCTCACATCCTGCTAAGAGGATTGATAATGCAGCCAAGGGTAAAAAAAACAAACATTGGTAGCAAGTTGGCATTTTCTCATTGAATGGTCATATTTGGTATCAGGCAAAGCCGTTTATATGATGATGGTGAATGAGCGATTTGTCATAGAAAATCCTGCTGATCCAGGCTGGCTTATTCGCTAAAGAGTTATATAACTTCTATAAACCCTCCCTGCATCTCACATAGAATTATGTTTGCAAATGAGTGTTACATTTTTATTCTAAACCAGACACCTACGCAACAGACTAAACAACTTCCTGATGTTATGCACGGCCCCTTCCTTTCACTCTCATACCGAAGTACACATGCATACAAAGTAAATGTTTGCTAATTAGCATTTGAGAAACAGAGGAGAATACACAAGATGCATATCGTGTGTGTTTAAGAACGATTTGTCATTTGGCTCATTCTGTACCCAGCAAACAGTGTCAAGTTTTAAAAACCTGGCTCGAGGGTGAGAGGACTACAGTTATACAGAAGTCTGTGGATTCTCAAAGGGCTTTACAATGTATGTATCTCATTCACCTATTCACACACACAAGAGGTTCTGCTTCTTGCTTAAGGACAATTCAATACAATCTTGAGGAGCTGAGCCAGAAACCCTCTGATCAGTAGATGTCTGTTCAACCTTGGCCTTATCAAGCAAGGGGTCACAGAACAGCAACTAATTCCTATCATTACCTGCTGTTGGTTTGTCTGTCTGTCAGCAGGAATTATTCAACAACTACTAAACTGATTTCCATGACTTTTGCACGAACATACATGTACATGTTAATGCAGGACATTTTAAAACCTTTTTCTAACATGGCCAGATAGGGCGTTAGCCTTGGCGGAGGTATACGCCCTCCAACCACCCCTCTAGTTATATTCGTCTCCTTTTAATATACTCATTCGCAGCTTACATACCCCCAGATTTTTGGTACAAATACTAGAGCGTGTAACACAGCTTGACTGCACTGCAACCTTCACCTAAGCACAGGCTGTACTGGTACATGTTAAAGGTTGGGTAAAGATCATCAACAAACTATGGTCAGGCTTTAGGTTTGAGAGGTTGATAAATCGTCGGAAAGATTGTGGTCACAGCGAATAGAAAGGTAAGCTTTGGTTGAACGTCTCAGACAGGAATCAAGCTCCCGTTTCCCGCAGTAAAACCAGACCTGTACCTACCGCTACACGTCGCCGCCATCACCAGAAAAGCATTTTTCATTATTTCACAACTCCCAATTTACATCGAATGCCAAAGCTCAGTGCCATGGAAGGAAGTGTGGCCTTACCTGCTGTGCCTCAGGCGCGAATCATGTTCACAAATGTAAGTTTTATTCACATTGTGCAGCAAACACAATTAATAAGTGTGAAATATTATAAGTGGAAGGAAAACAGATTTGATTGGCTAAGTAGCCAATGATGTCTAGCAACGTGTTTTTCCTTTGTCATGTTTGCTCTGGAATTTATATCAAAACCACTGGTAAGGCAGATATGACACAATTAAAAATGTATCTGTGTTTTAACATAGTTGGAAACATCTTGGATAATGTAAATATACAATTTAACATGATGTCTTACAGAGGTCTAGTTAAAAAGAAATAAATCGATAGATATATCTCTAACCACATAATCACCACATTCCTATTCGCAGATAAAGAAGAACCTGGGAATTAAAAAAACTAAACAATATTACCACCAAATATAATCAATGTTTTTGTCAAATATTACCATTGCTCTCAGGTGAGAAAGTTTGCTGCGCCCTTCTGTGCACCTTTAAAAATGCTTTATAATTAGGACGCTTGATGCACGAAACGTGTTTAAATTCTTCATTATGCCAATGACAAGTAGTACCTGCTGCGGTGAAGGTGCAGGGGAGGAACACAAAATATACTTAACTCACCAGTGAAGGTCGAAGTCATTACTGTAGCAAACAATTAATGCTAAGGTGAAGAAGAGGATACTGGCAGGCCCTTATTTTATGCATATCAATCAGGTGGTGATGGGAGGCCCGTGGTGCCCTTTCACTCAAGCAGAACATTGCTTGCAGTGTTAAATTATTTCTCATACTGGTTTGCGTTGCTGCTCATATAAATGGAGTGTTTGCCTCTTTAATTGAGACACGCATTGGCTGCCATTTTTAAACGGAGCTAAAAACAGTGACCCGTCGTAATGAGTCCCAAACACTCAATCAAATGTGGCACCTTGATATGTGTGATATGTATCAGCCTCTCTGAGCTTATTGAATTCATCTAACGTCAACGCCTCGCCTCGTTAGGATAAATATGGATAATTGATTGTAATGAAAATGCATTGAGCCACAGAATGTCTTTCACTCCAAAAAGAAAACAAGAAAAAATACATGTTTATTACCACTAATGTACAATAAACTTTCTTACTTATGTATTTTCTACCAGACCGCAACAATTATCAACTTCCACATTTACACTGATGGTCCATTATAGTGCAATTATCACTGCAGCATCAAGCCATAACTTAAAGTAATGATCTAAATCTGGCCAGCTGCATTTACAACTCCTCTTCTATGACTCATTGTACTGGTGAGCGGGTTTTAATGTTCAAACCAGCTGATAAAAACCGACATGTTTATATGAAATGGGCTCAAAACAGGTTCCTCCAAGTCTCTGCTTCCTTCGCCGTCGTTTGTATAATCGTGCTTGCATATGACACGGCACACTCGCAGAAAAACAATCTCCATCTGCTGCGGCAGCAAAGGGATACAAGCTGTTTTCAGCTCAACACATCTAACTCAAACACCTGTTACTGGTGGAAAGACTTAGGCTCCTCTTGGCAGTTTTCACAATATCATAAATTAGCTTCCTACTTCCTCCACTAAATATAATGGGCTACATCAACATTACCAAGGAAAGCTGTTCTACTTCTTCATGCTACTGTGATTCTGAGTAATTGTGACCTTTACAGGGAATAACTTTTATTTTTCACAGCCACAAACTTTTCTCACATTTCCTCCGGTCGTGTTCCCATAGACACAAAAATGAGTGTGCGCTTTTACTATTAGCTCAGTCAGTCAAGTCAGTGAGAATTTATGAGGACATTTTGACATTATTACCATGTGTGAAGGCTGTTTAGGCACTTAAATCACTTTTACCTCAAATGACACCACATTATCTCATCAAAAAATGTTATCTGCACATCCATCAGCTTTATCTCACCGTGAAAAAACAAAAAACGGCCACCGTGCTGCAACTGTGTTTTTCTGCTTCTGCGTGACATCATTTATTGCAAATAAACCTCATTAAGTGACTTTATATCAAATCTCACCGTAGGTGCTGTCACATCTGAAGTTCTGTTAATTTGTTCTGGACAAGGGAAGAAATGACTGAAGACTTTTGGTCTGACATTTGTACGTCCTGTCGTCATCACACACATGGGCTGCATCAAGCTGTACTTTAAATTGATTTATTAGTCGAAGGGCAAGATGGGTAATTGTCTTTATGTTTAATTTCTTTGCCAATATAATATTATTATGGTCTTACTACCAGCATCACTAAATCCAGGCACAGCACTCGACACTGTAGTTCAAAAGCACTAAATGAAAACCTTGTCGTTCAAACATTTAATCGTCGGAGACAAAGATGACAAGCAATCCTGCGAGCCTGAGTAACTCAGTTTCTTTTTCTTCTTCTATTAATTTATGCTGTTTCAACTTCCTGCAATTGGTTCAAAAGTCAAAACTATCCCAAAAAGTGTTTTCATGCTGCAGATGAACCGAACCATTGTCCAGTTTGATCCCTGGAGGCAGAGACCGCCTCTTTAGTCAGACACAATTTTAGACCATTAGTCCTGTAGGTCCGAGGCACCTTTCACACCTGTTGCTTTTGGTTCAGATAAAGTCAGAGGGTCCAGACGAAATAACGTAGGTGGGCCCAATAAATTCCTTTGTCCAGATCAGTGCCAAAATGTAATGGGATCTTTCTTGGCCCATGTCTCATCTTTCCTCCTACGTGTCTTTTGTATGGTTTTTGGTGTCAAATGAGCAAACAAACAGATGGATAGGACTGAAAACAGAGCATGCTTCGCAGTAGAAACAGCAAGTGAATGACTAGACACTTCACAATTTAGCCCAGGCAGCCTTTATTTAAATTCCATTCAGGAATTACAGCCTACAACTAAAACTTTCAGTGAGCTCCAGATTCTCTGTAACAAATGAAAAAGCTTTAGAAAAATGCCAATTAACAGTTAGAAAATGGAGATTATATCTCACATCAATTGTTTTGTTTCTGTTGTTGTTTTCAGTTTTTTAATTCCAGCAAAGTGATTAGGCTTTTCCTCTACCTGTTGTCCTCAGTGTTTGACATGATTACACAGCAGTAGCTTTGCCATAGATAAACTCAGGTCAGCTTTGATTTAGAAAAGTTTCCTTTTAATGTGAAACTTCATGTTGGCATTGGTGTTTGACAGTAACTGCGCAGCATCTGTTTTAATGTTGCTTCCCGGTAAACAAGCAAACGACTTGTCCACTTTTTTTTTGTGTCGTGTAAAGAAAAGTTTAAGGCATAAAATATTTAAACATATTTTGAGGTTGGTCCAGGTCCACGATGTATGTTGTTTGAAGCAGCTCAGCTTTTATTTGTATTTGCCACAACATAATGCAGAAGTTTGATAATGAGCACTTTCTCTTACTTTCCGACATTTTTTTGTGCAGATTCAGATTCCTGCTATATTTAGTCCATGGACACAAACCACCAAACCTTAACCTCATCTCTGTTGTTGCCTCAAACAATGGACTCATTAATTTTTAATAATCATGTTTAATTTTCCAGAGAGGCGCTTATCCTTTTAAAAGTCAATAGAATAAGTTTCTTCGGAGAAACCTTTTATCATCAGGCCAATTCCTCAGCTTTGATGTGAGATAAAGCAATTGAGAATCACATTAATACCCAAACATGGCCGGGAAGATTTATCTCAACCAGCTAATGAGCCTGGGAATGTTTCCAGTATGCATAATCAAATGCAGAGGAAAAATACAATACATTATTAGCATATAACAAATAAATGCTAAAACAAATCCACTGCTGCAAGTACAAAGGAGCAGGTAGACTGTGACAGAACTGGAAAGATTACAGAGGATTTACCTAGGCACTAAAGACACACGCACATTACTCATCAATATTTATCATCCTCTTCTTAAAAAGCAAAAGAAAGCAAAACTCGCCCAGGAATAAATAACTTGGCATTCACTTCAGCAGGTATTTGTATATAACTGTCTCACATTTGATTTTTTACACAGTTTGGTTTGAGAGATTGGGAAACGAATGATTCAACATATACATGTAAGAGGATGAAAAACTGAACAACTGACAACTCACCTTTATAACTGTGTGTAGCCCCATTTGTGCCCATTAGCCTCCTCTGATCTGTGGCTCCACACTTCCTAGGGGAAATCTTATTGACTGTTTATACTAGAAGCAACATGGCTCCACTGTTCTTCTCCTCACTGTACAAGCCGCTAACTCCGCTGTCCCAGGATTTTAGAACTTTGGCTGTATTACACTTTTCTTGGCTTCATTGTTTTTTTTATGTACACAAATAATTTTCCTTCAAAAGATGTGTTTATTATCTCCGCCAAGGAGGTTATGTTTTCACCCCCATCAAAAAAAATACCTTACTTCATTGGGCCATTTGGGAGTTTTGAGCATTTCCAACATTTCATTTAGAATGAATGGATCTTGATGAAAAACAATCAGTCATTTTTGGGAAACCATGACTGTGTGAGATTTGGTGGAATTTAAGTGGATTGTTGGGCCTTGGCCGAGGTCTGCGCTCTATGCCATTCTAGTTGGTTTTGTTTATCAGCAGGATTACGCAAACATGACTGTAAGGACTTTCCCGAAACTCTATGGAATGATGATACATGGGCAAAGACAGAACTATAACATTTTAGCGTGGGTCTTGTCATAGGGGCAGGTTTTTTTTTTCCCTTTCTTAAACATTGCATGAATGCCATTTTTGGACATTTCGACCAGTTGATACATAAAAAAATACACAAAAATCTGGCCTATTATGGGGACAAATATTTATGAGTGTGGACAAAATACGAATCCAAATAAAAATTTGGATTTAGTCAATTTAAATGTTTTTTTGTTTTTTTAAAGAGACTGTTGGGCCTTTAGGGAGGCATCTCTACTGAGTTGTGTCTTAAAGAGTAATATGGAAAGTATGGAGGATCTAAGTTGAACCAAGAAATCAGTCTGCTATCTTTTACAGATGTATACAACAGACCAACTAGTTAATTCATTTTTTTACTATTGATAAAAAATTTCTTTTCCAATCAATTTGGTTTATGCCCTGTATGATCATCAGACCCCTTTAGTTCCTTTCACTGTTTCACTTTTTTAAGAGATATTAATACCTTCACAGATCTTAGTAATTAACTAAAGTTCAAGGCTCAATGTCATTTATGAAATTAGGAATAAAATTACAAAAATCCAAGCTGTGAATAATTGCATAGGAAGCATCCACTGAAAAGGAATCAGTCTGCCTTCTCTGATGACTCTTTATTTGAGCTTTATAGATACACAGAGATCAACATGTTGATAATCATAACAAGGAAAAACATGAAGCCCTTTGGTTCTTGAAATCATTTCCACAGGATCATGCACCCTCGCTCATTAATCACCGCCACAATTAGTTGCTCACACGCGTCACACACTGCTGTCACAGCAGAGGCTTTAATGTAGGCTGTCAGATCCCAGCTAACTGGCCGTTAAAGTGAGAAAACACTCCCAAGATATAGTAATGATTAGATTAGTAGCCAACTAAATCACTGAGAAATTGTGTCTTTCAGCCAAGCATCAGAAAGATGCAGTGAAAATATTCGGAATTGCAGATGATACTGACAAAGCTAATTAAGCGGTGGGTGTTGCGCAGCGCTAAATGAGCTGGCTAAAGGTTCTCAATGTAAGGTTGCTGTAACGTTACTCTCATCTTTGCACAGTGTGTGATATGGAGCCGAGGATAACAAGTTTAAGTGTTTGAGTCTGTGCTGTTTGAACCAACCTGCAACAGAATTTCACTGCATAATTTATTTTGAATGGGAGCATGAGCAGACGGTTGGATCCTTTGTTAATCTTCATACTTCTCTTGTTGATTAAAAGAATGGATGTTTGATTAATCGAAAGTATTACCCCTGTGATTTATATCCCTGTGTTCCTCCACATTATCGATGCACAATTAGTATATGGAACAGGGACAAGATTAACGGCCGTTGACGGTAAAATATGAAATGATCCCGATACAAACACACTGTGTGGCTGTGGCTGCTCTTTGTAATTCAATTCAAGGGCAGAAATTAGACTTGTAAAACTTCACCCATACACGGGAAAATTACATCGAGATGTAGCCTTGCCGTTAGTGGCAAACAACAGGGAAATAAAACATGCACCGAAGAGAGGGGACCATCAATCTAATGGGATTCTACTGTATATTTGCCTGCATTTCAGTGATATTGCCATCTCTCATAGGGGGATTGTCAACAGTGGAATTGCTTTCAGACTCTTCAGCACACACGCAGAAGGAGCTCTCCAGATCACACGTAACAAGTACCGTTGCATGTACCGTACAATGAATATCATTTGAAATGTTTCTATAGAAAGGAATGACAGCCTGGAGTAGAGCGGTGTGATCCAACACAAATTTGGACCTATAGCTTCATTGGATACGGTAATAGCCTCACTTTAGTGATCACAGACAGTGAGGCAAACAACAACTCTGCTCATTAAGAAGATCTGAGCCTCACTGCGCTCAACACGCACCCGCATGAGGTGAACGACACTTTATGACTTGTTTTTTATGACATGTCTGCAACACACACTCCCTTTTCTTTCACATAATACGTCATGCTCTGGAGAAGATTTTTCTGCATAAGTACAAGAACTACTGGCATCACGATAAAGCCCCTTTTCCACTGATCAAATTCCTCTGACACCAACTAACATCAAACTTTTTTTTGAATGGATACAATCAGCATTCACTCTCAAATTACCCTACAGAGAACACAGGCTTTTATCGGCTCTGGCAATGATGGAAACATGTCAAGAGGGGGAATCTCTTAATTTTGTCTTCTGCCACATTACTTTGGCAGTCTAGACACTGATGCTTCACCTTTTCCATGATGTATGATTATAAATAGCCATGAACGTTTGGTGTTTTTTACCAAACGTTAATGTTCCACAACAACGATTTGTAATTTGTGTTGTGCAAGGTGCAACATTATCAGGACAGCGAGGTTCCTGATGCATCGGTTTCTGACGCATCCGTGACGTTGAACATGACTCACTGGGGAAATAAACAAAAAAGCAAAAGAAATGAATCCCTTTTTTTTCTATTTGATAAAAAACCTGTGTTTTTTTCACAGTTCCAAACGGAGACACATGGCACACAGACCAGATTATGCCACTTCCTATGTGATGGAAAAGAAAGAAAGTGAAAGGGTTGGATGACAACTTTGGAGGAAGGATTGTGATTGCATAGACACAGGCAGCATCACTTGTCACTTCTGTAAAGCCTCAAAATACAGGAATCCTTTTCCAAACTCCCACCTCCTTACAACTAGTGCAGGATGGAGGAGAATGGATAAGAGCTGCTTACACATCATGACAGATCGTAATATATGGAGGTGCCGTTTGACCTTCTTACTCCTCCATTGCAACGGCTCAGTGCAGTCATGTCACGTCACGCAAGATGAAAGTCCAATAACCTTTGCATCATTCTTGCTTTCAGCGACAGAGAGACATCCCGGGAATGAGATATCTGGGGAAAAGTGTGGGTTGATGAGGGGAGAAAAAAATCCCCCCCCAATACTTGTGTACTGGAAACATCTGTTGGAAAGAGTGAGGAACATCAGGAGGAACATCAGGAGGAACATCAAGAGGAACATCAGGATGCTGCAGGGCTGCAGATCTGGAACTGTACTTCTAGCTACTGAGAGTGTTTTTCTCTACTGTTATTATCACTACTTGTGTGGTGTTAGGTAAAGGTGTAGGCTCATATTGTGCGACTTTCCTTCTTTCTGTGTGGCTTGCTGGCAGTGGCTTGAGAATTAACTCACAGACCCAGGTGTATTTCTGTAAGCTGACGTATCAATTGGTCAACATGCTGAGAGACAACAGTGCTATCCTGGCATTTCACTGAGAGAAAGCCTGCACGTTTAAAGAAGAACAAGTATAGTTTTAGTTGGTCATGGGCTGCTTACTGATGCCACAGTATGCCCCAGATAAGTCATTTCAAATACAGCTTTCACTTTCTTTTCTTTTGTCATTTATTATTTCTTTTCCATTCTTAAAACATTGACGGGGCAAAATCCAGGATTTGTTCACCTGTTTATGTTCAGAAAAAGCATCACTTTCCTCATACTGTGCTGCAGCTCCTCTTTTCAGTCTCTGTCTGAAACACTTGGTTTTAGCTGCTGTCTCTTTAAGGCCCCCCTCCCAATACAGTCCAGTCTTTTGCATACACTGAAAAAACTTGGACAATAGAGTGAAGGGTCTTGATCGCCCCCTTTTGGCTAGCTACAGTTTAGGTCATAAACCCCACCTCCTCCATGTTAATGGATGGGATATAGATCAGATTAGAAAGTCAAAGTACATGTCGAATAAATGTTTCCTGAAGATTTTTTTTTTGTGTGTCTGTGTTTTGTTTTTCTTTTATACTATATTATATTTCTATATTATAGAAGCTGATTCAAATGAAAAGTCATGATTGACACCTGAGACTGGCTCGAACCTTGCTTCTGTGGCTCCAACCCCTGATTGACTTTGGCTCCAAATGACACCATCGGCCCAAGAGGGCAACATTTGTGTCTGGGATATTTTGGCTTAATTTCTGATTAGTCAGAGGAAGTAAACACAAGTCCATCTTTGTATACAGTCTGAGGTTGATTAGCAATAAAGACAGACATTGTCCTTGAAGGGAACCAGAACAATATTGTTCCGCCTTGTAAATGCAGTGACTGTTTATAAACATCATTTATGTCAAGCCTCATGGCAGAATAATCTCTAGAACCTGCGTCAGTGTTACTTCACAATGCATATCATCATGTCAGAATGTAAGTGTGACTGTCATGAGGATTCTCAGAGGAATACTGAACATGTGAAATGAAAAATCAACTGTGAGTTTACTAATTATGTGTACAGTCAAATTATAGATTCAAGTCTGCCCAAGAACTTGTTCACAGTATACATACAGTAGTTTTATATTTTTTAATCAAAAATAAACATCTAAGCCGTATTCTCTCTACTGTTTGAGCAGTGACTTCCTTTCAGCTTCGGCTCCATTACTATGACTCTCTGTCAGCGTCTGCATCCGGCATTGAACTCTCTGCAAGCTGTTGTTCTCTGCCGTCACCACCCACAGTATCAAAGTAATTTGACAGTGGTAAGAGGACAGAACATGAGTGGAACTGTGCTGAAAACATTTATACTCACAAAAAAACGGAACGGAAAATACCATCAGCAGTCCTTTCATTGCATATCTGCCACACGGATACAGTTTGTATGGATTCCCGTTCAAGATGCTCAGATACAGCAGAGATTTTATTAGACATTCAGTCGAATTACAGTTTTCCCTTAGAAATTATGTATTTTTACATTAAAAGTTTTCATTGCTATCCTCACATGGGTAAACTAATTCTTGATTTAAAAAAATGTGTATCTTATTCAATTTGTGCTGCGGCTCCACACCATGCTGAGAAGGTTGATTTATCCTTTTTTTGCAAATTAAAGATTCCACTTCCGCAATTTGTGAAACATGTTTTCAAAGAGAAGGTCAAATTGTTTTCAATGCATTTTAAAGCAGGGTCATCTTCTTGAGACAAAGCTCGACAGCCTTTTGTTTCCCCCATTTCCTGAATACAACGGAACTTTTAAATCTTAGCACGAGATTGAACAGCAAGTGAAGTCATATTTTATGTTTAACTTCACTTCTTTGCTTTCAGCCTTTTGGAACACTTTTATTATGCAACACTATATCATAACAGATAGTATTTCATTGCATTTCAAAAAACTCAGCAACTCCCAGATTAGTATGCAGCGCTGTGTGTTGGTAAATGAATGAATGAATAAGTTAAATGAAAGACGATTAACTGAAGGATGGACATTTCCAGAAAATACTCAAGAGTGTATACACAAATAATAGTGTATACACTCTCGTGAGTAAATTGACACTGACTTTCTGTTGTGCTACTTATTAATAGCTCTCTAACACTGCAATTGTTTCTTCTTTAATGTAAAATTTCCTTAGAAATGTTGGAAGTTATGCTGTGATGAATCAGTGTAGGTGTGAGTTTCATGCCATGAGATTAAAATAGAACGACACAGAATTACCCAGATTAGAAAAAACCCAGACCCTTCTGCGATGGAAGGAGTCAAAATTTAAATAAATAAATAAATTCCATAAACAGTTCCTCCTAACTGTGAGGTGTCACCCACTCGCCTTTTTTTACGGTGTGGAGCGACTGTCTTTGGCACCTGTCGCCTGAGATACACAATCGGTGCAACCTGTGTCAGATCCCTTTGTCCATTTGTCAATATCACTTGCCATCTTTGCTTTCAGGGGACCGTAAATGAAAGGTGGAGCACAGACATTGAGCCTAATTATGCTGATGGTTGTAGAACTCTAAAAGTCGTGGGACATTAGCTCTCATAAAGGTCTACATCCCGTCCCCTGAGTGACGTTCTGCTGAGGACAGGGAGACGCATCTGATGCATTTTTATTATTGACTCCACTGTGACTGCAGGGGGAGGCCGGTCGATAAAACAAAGGCTCGGGGAGCATCAGGAGTGTATTGTTTTTTTAACTGTCAGGTCTGCCATCACACAGTTATACTGAGTCTGTGTTCTGTATGTAGGCCTGTTTGCAAGCCTGCAGAGGAAGGCACTATTATTGTTGCAGCATCGTGTGCATGACTTTTTTTTTTTCCTCTGAAAGAAGCTTAGATTAAATATGTTTGTCTGACTTCCTTATCACATGTATATATGTGAGCAACTTTACTAGAACAACACATCTGGACAATATTATTTAGAGAAACGTGCCTCCCTTTTTTGCCATTGAAAACAGCAGCACTTTAGCGTGC
Source organism: Verasper variegatus (assembly GCA_026259375.1). Lineage (NCBI taxonomy): Eukaryota > Metazoa > Chordata > Actinopteri > Pleuronectiformes > Pleuronectidae > Verasper > Verasper variegatus. The sequence continues at coordinate 16,219,750 of CM048040.1, forward strand.
CTCTTTTGATTTAAAATTCTTGTGCATGTTTTGAAATGACTGTTCTCCCGCAGGATGTGTATCCAGCTCCTCCACACAATAAAGCTTGATTTGGTTTCAGTCTGTACCCCGTGCATTCAATAATGTAGTTTAACCTGATTCTCGGTAGAATGCTGGCATGCAGCTAGAGTAGGGCTTTATTTGTCTGCTCTTGGATTTGCATCCATCTTTTTCGCTGGGACCTAAAACAAAGCGTGTGCTGGATGTGAGCCACTCCACGGAAGAGTAGCTCAGAAAATGATCTTCTGCGTGCGTGAATCCAGAAGTGATTCAGGTGGGAAGACTGAATGCCGCTCGTCTGCAAAGCTCGCAATGCAAAACGAACATATCGAGGTGTCTGGATAGACGCTGTGGGCGTAGCATAGGAGGGAAAACAGGTCATGATTAAAAAATATATGCTTGTGCTACATATTCTAAACATGATGAATGCCAGGATAGAACTGTTGCATAGCATTGTATAAAATGTTTAGTATAAAACGTTGCACATATAGATTTTAATTAGGTTTCACCAACACAAGCAGACCACTGAACAAACAAGCCGTTCATCACGTTTTCAATTCAATAATGAAAACATGGGGCTGCACTGACAGTAAAATTGATTTCTGTTCTTCAAGTGATGTGATATCTCTTAACAATGCAGAAAACTAATAATCTCACACTTGGCTGTGTGATGATATTGTGTCATCCTTCACCTACGTAGAGTAAAATACAAGCAGGATGCCTGTAACATATGACAGATGACTCCACAGGAGATCGCATGTGAGCAAAAATGAGTTGGAAAAGAAAACAGTTGACAGAGACGTCCCATTTTAAGAAGAAAATATATCAAACCCATTTAAGTCAGTTTAATATTCTGGGAAAAAGGTCTTTGGGTCGTACAAACATATAAGTAGTTGGTACAATGGTCGGTTCGTGGGTCCATTCCTGTTCTTGTGAACACAAAGTCTCAACAACACCATCAGGGAATCTTTTCAAATTTGGTACAAATGTTCAGTCGAACTCAAAGATGAACTGATTAGATTTTGGTGCTCAAAGGTCAGAGTTGCCTCATCTACTTGTGAAGGTCAAGGTCACTTTGACTTCACAAATCCTTTAGAATAAATAGAAAGAAATGTAGATTGAAACTGCACTGGTTGAGGGAGGCATTTAACCACAGGGCGATATCTCAGATTTTCACACTGTACAGCTGCGTGTATTTGCAGTTTGCATATAACAAATCACCACTTGCCAATCAGTGCAAATACCATATAAAGCACTACAACAGGGCAAGCATAGAAATGACAACAGCAGCAGCAATGCATGTGTAAACCGTGTCCTCACCAGGCCTCCCTGAAGAAAGTGTTCTATAATCTCAACATGGAATATTTGTAATAATATCTGCAACAGCAGTGATGCTTAAATATCACTCAAACCCCCAGAATGCAGTTAAAGTAGAGATTGGATTATGACTCAAAATTCATATGCTTATTGAATTAAAATAGGCATACTGAATCTTACATTGTAAAGGTAATAGCCTTCTAAAGAGTCTGTGGCATTATATAGACAGTGTGTGTGTGTGTGGATGTGTGTGTTTGTGTGTGTTTGTGTGTGTAATACCTGTGGGGAATGTTCAGATACAGACTGTATAAAGGCAATTTAGTGTTCAGACATTTAACAGTTCACTTTAATTAAAAACAACAGGGAGAAAGGAGATAGATGGGTCCATTATGAGAGTAAAGAAGCTAATTCATACTAATACAGGGCTGTTAGCAGTTTGACCTTGCCTCTGTCTGAGCAGGTGCTGCTGAGCACTGCCAAGCACAGCTACCTCCTGGAATTTTCCTTTTCTTTTCTTTTAACTCAATTGGTTCAATGGAGAAAAAAAAACGACACACTGTAACCTCCACACAAACACAGAGTTTCTACCAAATACACATTTTTATATTTCCTTTATGCAACTGTGCATGCCAAGTAGAAATGACAATGACATATTTCCCAATAGCAATGCTTTTGTTCATCTGCATAACTTAAATTTTCATAATAGCTCTGCTCAAATGGAACTCCAGGCACCTGACCAGCAGCACTTTTTGGCTGCTGTCGCTCTGCGCTCTCCCATGTTTTGCATTCACATTCTGCTATAGTGATTCTTAACACTTGGCAATTACATCTAATTATCGTCTGAGCGTGAGTTGGTGTAAAAACAGCTATCGTAGAGATGAACCCTCAACCCATATAACAGGTGCTTTTACTGTGGACTTACACGTGGACTCCTCCTGAAGTACAGTACAGTTTCCAGCCTGTTATCTGTTTGCTTCTCTCCTACTCTCTCAGCTCACATATACATGCTGCCAAATCCTAATAACATTGTTCTTATTCGCACATTTTCCTGTTGTCAGACAGCCGATAGTATAAAATGGTGACTGACAGCGTGGCCCATTAAGACAACACGTAAACCAGCAGACACTTACAAGCCATTTCCCAACAACTGCTATAAAACCCTGATCCTAACAACGACATTATCTGACAAATTGCAGCCAGGTTCGTGACTTTTTTTGTATGCGAACCGGCTTGTGTATTTGGTTGTGTTGTGCCTATTTGCGGCGCATGTTTTTCAAATAGTTTAATTGGTCTTGGAATAAATTGTCTGTAAGTTCACTGATGGGATCCGACGTCGTGTTTGAATACGGTGTTTGGTAATTATGCAGGTGCCGGTGAGACTCATTTAAATGAGGAGTTGTTTTAAGAAGACCCTCAGATGTTCATGGGAGGCTGTGGATGAACTGATGTACACACGATGTTAAGTTAAACACGGAAGCTCTGAGGATCATTACGTTTAATCTGCTCACTTATTAACCAACGCAAAACACTTAAGCACATGCACAAGCCCAAACACTACTGTGGGATACATGGCTGTGGATTTGGGTACGAACAGGAACATGTCTCAGTGTCAATAGTGGAATATCGCTTCACATATATATATTTACCCATCACCAATGGTCCCTTTAACTAAGGTCTATGCAGAAACTATGAGTTGCCAGGTTACATCTGTGATGCAAAATGGATACGGGGCATGCTTGTCAACACGTGTACACTTAAAAGTTTGTGGGGGAGAAAAACTCCATTTAATGCCTTCTCCTTCCAGGGAGTAGAGCACAGCAACATGGTGCCCAGCTTGTTGTTGTTGTTGTTGTTGTTGTCCCCCTCCAGGATCACTGAGCAACTATGTGGAGCTGGGCAGCTCGGAGGGAATCGAAGTCTCTGAGACCCTCGCTCCCTTTAAGGGGCTCCGACCTCTCGATTAATCCCCTGGGAAAGGCCACCTGGGGTGCTGGTACTTTTTAAAAATGTACTTGAGATGCTGATCTACACTTGGAAGGAGAATCTCTGTGGAAATACGCCTATATGCAGCTTTTGTCTTTAGTCATAAAATCCAAAGAAATCCACAGGAAACGAGGCGGTGGCAAACCATAAAGCTGGTTCCAGTTTTAACTACATGAACCGTTGGCCTAAAATACTCGCCTTTACAAACTGTCAGCTGCATTCACACTGGTGACCTTTGAGTAAACTTTCTACAAATTTGGCTTGAATGCCCAAGTGCTGCAAGATGTTCACAATAAGATGATCAGCCACTGTGGAGAAACCTTAACTTCTGTGAGCGAACAATTATAAATGAAAACGACTTTTTTCTATCAACGCTGAGCTCGTCCCATCTGGATGTTGGTGGCCAGACCGTAAGAGGTCACCGAATTCATTGGGTAAAAGAAGCTGAAGCTGTAAAAAGAAAGTTGCTAGTTCAATTTTGTCTAGCAGAATGAAAAATAATAGAAGAATGAGTTTTCTGAACTAATTTAAAAATCTGTCAGAGCATCGCTGTGGCTGTAACATGAACCTTTTGAGTTGTGTCGCCCAAATCAACAAAATGATAGAAGGACAGACTCTCAGGTGGGGAAGGTGATAATGGCTGAAAGCAGAAAGTTGGTTCAAAGAGAGTAGCACATAACCTACTTGGCTTTAAGGGTTTATTTTCTTAGGGTAAGGTTGACGTTGGGGTTACTCAGATATCTGTGAAAAATATCAGTTTAAAATCAGAGAAACATCATAATATAAGTCCAGTTTCCGGCGAGCAAACACAAGTTCAGCAAACACTGTCCGCACAGTCAGGCCCCTTATGTGTGGATGTGTGTGCACACTGAGAAAAGTAAAACATATGTGGATAACCAAGATAAAACCAAAGCCGTGTCCTTGGTGGGATATCGTGCTGAAATCACGTTATGGATGTGGTGCAGAGTAGAGGATGCACCTCTCTGCTGCGGTGCTGACAAGCGGCTTTCCTTTATCAGGATGCATTACTCTGACAGCTTATTTTGTTCAGCCTTGTGTGGCCATGTGTCCAAACATCTGCCAGCTGGAGCGGTCGCTCGGTGCCTAAAAAGACAACGACTTGTGCCAGGGAGAAGGTAAATGCAGCGACGTGTACATTATTGACAAAACTCAGAGGTAACTTAATTTTAATGACTTGAGGCATGCGGGTGGGGGGGATTTGAGGGTTGTCAGGGCTCTTTTCAGTTAAAGCAAGGACAGAAAAAGCATCCTCTCATTTAACGGTGGGACGACTTCCACAACAAACAAAAAAAAAACCCTGCACTGATGATCAGGATATTACTGTTACAGCTTTTATTGCATCATATGAACAATGACAAAAAAATGTGTAGTTTTAAACCAAAACTATTTTCCCCTGCATACCAGGATATTTGTATCCATCCTTGCCAGCATATAAATTAATTAAACTGGTTTAGTAATTCAAGTAAACATCCTTTTCTATGCACTTTATTGTAGGATAAATTGTATTTTGTTTAATATTAATCAGAGCAGTCTTGCAATATGTATGTGTTTAATGGTGAGTTAAAAAGTTCATACATTGACACATTTACATATTCACCTTTCATCTGTATCTATATCCACAAACAACAACAACAACAACAACAACAACAACAACAACAACAAATGAAATGAAATTGGCATGATTATTTTGTCGTGATCCATATATTTAATCTATTCATTCTATCATATCAAATTTTGTTATTCTAGCAGGTTATTCCTTGCGTTTCTAGAAGTTTTTTACTTATTTTTTTACCTCCAGTAATTGAGAAACGACCCACACGTACGTATCCTTGAGCAATTCCAGACTCTCTCGATTTTTCTCCAGCGGTTTGAATCATTTGATAAATGGTGATAACTCTCAACAATCCTCAGTGACTTGCAAATGAACACAAGTTGTTGGGAGTGAATTGAAAATTGATCCCAGAGTTTTGCCGATCTTGTCACTGAATATTCTGGGATGCTTGTTTTTCTTCCACGTTGGAAGAAGACAGAGTTGTTGCCAAGTGCAGGAAAGTGGTTGCTATGTGTCGAGAACACCCACAAAGACAGGTTCTAAATTGATGTCTCACAGCTTGATATTATAAATAAGCCACAATGGAAAAGATATATCATGTTTTTATTATCATGTTGGGCCTGTTTTTACACTGTACACACAGTGGAAAACGAATTTTCGTTGGAAAGCGGCACTAACCCTTTGTACAAGGCCTTGATACACTGACCTCAAGTCAATTATTGGGGCTTCAATATACTTTATTATACACAGTGACACTGTGACTTTACAGCCGGATTTCTTGGCCACTAAAGCATCCTTCGGACTTGTTCGCTGGAATTCATTGGCCCTCGGTGACAAATGAATCTATTACATTCTTCGGGAGCTTCACTGATGGTCCTAGGTGGTTTGAGCAACTGCAGTGATTAATGGCAACATGAATTTTGCAGACACCCTCTACTGGCTTCAAATAGTAACTACTACAGCCTCAAATTATTCAAGTCACAACTCTCTCTCTCTCTTTAGTCTTTTTTTCCCCCCTGCTCACATTTCCTTTATCCAATACTGACCACCCAGATCTTAGACTTTCCATGTTTCTTTCAGTATCTCTGCATTACAGAAAATCATTCTCCAAAATGAGGTCAGCTGCAAAACATTACATCACAGCCTCTCCACATTTCAGAGGGCTTGGTTACTTTGATGAGTGAAATAGTTTACACTCAAGATTTAAAAACTAACTGTAGAAACAGGTTTAAACTGATTGGCCCAGCAAGAGACAGATGATACATGAAATAGTATCTATAATCAACATGAGGAATAGTTGTAGCACAGCAGGGCTTGTATGGCGTTATTTCCACCAGAAATCAGAGTTTCTCGTGCACTCTCAGGGAATTATGCTGCTTTGAGTATTAATGCCATCGACTCCCCAAATTTTGAGTTTGTCTTGGCCACGCTGCTTTTTCTGATTGTAAGCCCATTGTCAGCTCAAAAAAAAGAAAGCTTTTTTAAAATTCATTTATCTTGCCCTGATGCTAATATAACACAACTTACATTTTCAATTGTTAACCATTTATCGATAATGGAAAAACTGGAAGATTCCAGTTTGTAGCATTAATTGCCATCCTCGAGTAACTTCCCACTCCTCTGACATTTCAGTCTGAGATAATTTTCTTCCTTTTTCTATCTTTGAGAAGAAAGAAAAAACAATAACTGTTGTTTATTGGCTCGGTAGAGGGTTACTTTTAAACCCCTCCTTGCAGTTGGAGCATGCCACCCTTCTTAAGGTCGTCCTGCTGTGGCAGACAGATGCTGGTGACACCCTCCTGAAGCATTAATGCAGAGTAGATTCAGTGCAGAAACATGACACAATGATCTGAAGAACTAGAGGAGAGACCCACAAAAGATAAAACTATTTGGGGAGAGTAATAATAGTAAAAATAGCTTTTGATTAAATAATGGAGGAGATTGAGAATCAGATAAATTATATATGGTCATAGCCTGAATTGCAGTACATAATTGATGCACACAGTCGTACATAATGTACCAACTGTCAACATGTGAAATGTGTTTGAAAAAATAATACAAGTGTGATTTGCAAACCACTTAAGGGCAAAGAGGAAGGAGATCCCCGGGGGACAGTGCGGGTGTCATGGCTGGACTCGCATGAATCATACATTTCTCACCTTTTCTCTTTTAAAAAAAAAAATCTGAAACACAATTTAACTGTCAGAGAAAGTGTTAGGATGCCTTAAGGATCTCAGCTCCCAAAGGGGGAAAAAGATTAGAATGTCAAAGCGCACATTACAAATGCCTCATGAAACTAGTAGAAACTGCAAAGAGTAGAGGTTAAGGTTATGTTGACTATGACCGCTGATGTGTGCTTGCAGCTTTCGTACAGAAAAAGGCTCTGCACCAAGTTAGTGAAGTGTCACCTCAGTGCATCTGTCAGACGTCCAGGTGGCATGCTATGAGGGACACTTTGCATTGTGTTATTAGTTATAATGCATTGCTGGTTCCTGTTTTCACATTTAGAAAATCACAGTGCAGTGCATGCAGGGACGATACTGTTTGGGGGGGAAATTAAGTGTTTCACCAGCCGCTGAGGTGCAACCGCAAAATCCGTCTCCAAGTCCAAACACTCATCTGACGAAAAGCTCCTCGGCTGCAACTCGTCTTAATATTCTTAGGTTAAAATTTATCATGAGGAACATGTCACCCATCTGTTCTGTTTCATTGTTATTTGCATGCTATTTATTGAACATGAAAATAAAAAAGCCCGGTGGAACTCATCCTTTTTATTAAAGCTATAAGCCTGGATCATGTCACGGTTGATTTCAAAACAGCTTCAAGGCAATGTTTTTGCAAAAGAAAACAAATAGATCACAGCTTTGGCTTCGTGGAGCCTTGTGGCTTATTGATTGAATTATGACCACAAATTTTCCCTTGGCTTTTTAATTTTAGAATGTTAATTAAGTTTGCACTGATTACAAGTGTTGAGGCATTATTTTTCCCAACTTAGAGGTTCCATATTCTTCTAGATGAAATCTGAAATGTTAGAGAGAGAGAGCACACTGCAGGACTACATGTAACAGGTATGGCTGGATCTTATCAATATTTTCATTATCAATCAATCTGTTGATTATTTTCTTGATGAATCAATTGATTTTTTTGTCTTTAAATACCAGAAAGTTAAAATGTCCTCCCAGAACCTTTATAAATAGTTTAGACCACAGCAGGAAATCTTCAGTTGAAAAGGGGAATCTGTATATTTACTTAAATCGCAGGTGGGAAAGCTTTTTCCATATAAAAATAAAATATGTATAACATTCTTTGTGGGTCATACAAATATCACATTAACTTCACAATGCAGCAGCTTAGACAGGTTTTTTTGGGTTCCGGTCTGATGTCAGATGGTAGTGATGAAGATGCTACTCACAGTTGGGTTTGGCCAAAACCATTTTTTAAATCAAATCCTCACCTTTGCTACTGCAATGCAAATATTACAAAGACAGCAACCGATATTTATCCCTTGTATCAAACAAACAATTTCTTAGTGGTGCACCTTTTGTTTTCTTGCAGGCCAGAGAGGAAAAGTGGAAACTTGTCATGGTGTGCTTTATTTATGTGCTTTACTTTTTCAGTAGCTTTTGACATCGCAGTAATCAATAATCCAGTTTGTGAGAAAAACACTTTAAATTACATTTACTTTGTCTGGTGCAGCAGCTCAGCAGCAGTATGAGGTCCCTCCACAAATTCTCCTTCTGAATGAGGTATTAGCTTCTTAGCTATTAGCTCGCTCATCATAACACTGTCCTACATAACACGTACGTTTATCTAAGGGCTATAACAACCAAGCAGTAATGATGCTTGAGGTTCGCCTTTTATATCATGATGAGCATGTTCCCACAAATGTTTACCTCGACTCAAAATAATAACTTGTCCATTTCTCTTGAAAAGAGCCACATTCTGCATGTTTTTCTTGACCATCACCACAAGCAATGACAGTGTAAAAGCTATGTGTTTGTTGTGACTGTGACCTGACAGACATACAGCCAGGAAAGACCAATCAGAAATAATAATTAGAGACATGAAAATTACAATTTCCAAGTTGCTTTTTTTGTATTAATGACATGGATCAAACTGTCTTGTGAGCAGTATATCACCCAGGGGCTGGAACGCTCCTGACCACTGACCCAATTAAAAACTTTCCAGTTCATTTATTTATTGTCAGAATAATTGCCAGTTGAGTTTACGACTACTTGATTCATTGTATAAGTTCTATATGGCAAACAAGGCTAATTACACTCATTGATAAGTGATAAGAGACATAATAAATAAAGCTTTGAAGATTATTATGGCAAAAAATTGATGTACATTAGAACTAACATTAATCCAAGCTAACTCTATTTGTTGCTTGACCCTATTGTGATGTTTTATTGGTCTGGGGACATTTACCTGTACCCATAAGAAATGGGATGATTGCAACACATTTGCAGTCTGCATGATGAATCAAAGTCAGAAACCTGGGTCGCCTGGCAGAACAAGATAGAAATAAAAATAAAAATAATTCAGAAACTTTTGTTCAGGTTAAATGCATGGGATCAGTCAGAATACAGTCAAGTCTGGAAAAATTCTCAACCGTGGAGGTGTTGTGCAGAGTGTACGCATGTAGTGCAGCCCGGAGGATCATGCGAGGATGCTCACGAGGCTGTGGGGGCTTTGAAAAGGTAGGCATTTTGGAGAGGAAGCAGATGGCTCACATTAAAAGCAAAGGGCCCTTGTGACTGTCCTCAATGGCCCTGCAGAGAACTGGGTAATTAAATGAGAAATTTAATCAGATTCCTCAAATTAAATGTCCAGCTGGATAGTTCTGCGAGAACACCACTGACTACACGTCCACCTAGGGGAGTGTCACCGGTGGATGCATAATTCTCCAATCAGTGCACACTCGTACGCGATGATATTCCAGGTGATGATTGCTGCTAAAGTATTCCATTCACAGTACTGCCAGCAGGAGGCAAAGGGACATCAGAGTGTGGCCACAGGAGGGTCATTTTAATAATGGGGGCCTGGGAGGACGCAAGAAGAGTGGAGATAACAGGATGGGGGATGAAATCAATGGATTTAGTGGGGTTGTAAGAACAAGGCTGCAATCCAGATGCAGCTAGATAACAGTCTAGAAGGATTTCATCATGTTTGATGCAACATGTGTGATGCAACATTTAGAGGAGGCCTAGTCTGGACCTGTCAACCTGAAGCAACTTGATTTCTGGCCTCTTCCACATGGTAGCGCCTCGAACAGACAACTAGTAAGCATGGGTAGAAGTGAAAGTTGTTTCAGGCATTAGTTATCATTTTACCACATGCATTTCACAATGAGCAATGCATACAGATCTTCTTTCTCTGGTGTTGGGGCCACTCGGGGCCAACCTGTCCGAACAACCGGTAAGCGGTCGATGGACTGGGGAGTCTGCATGATGTGTGATCAGAGGCTGAGACCAGTTCTTGGCTTCCAGAAATGATATATAAAGCCGTTTTCAGACATGACCTGCGGATATAGTCCGGATTGGGTCAAGTGAGAGGCGGTGCAGCCGGGTGCAGCAGACAGAGGCAGGAAGTGACGTATTAACTCCGCTGCAGAGATTTTCTTACACCGGTGTCAGCTCATATCGCCACAAACTCTCTTGACACATTTGTCGGTGTCCTCTACGTAACCCTAACCCCTAACCCTTCCGGGAGATGTTTCTTTTCTTTTCGTATTTTTGCATCTGTCGCGTCTTCAACAACCCCCACACACACTCCCCAGCAAGTGTTCGTATTCTCCCGACTTTCTGCGGACCTTACACTAGGGGGTGAGGCGGAAAAAGTCTGCAAATAAACCCGGATGCTCTCACTCTCACAACATGCAACTCTTCCGGGGAAAATACGGAAGATCTGCGGAGTTCGGTGCATGTCTCAAAGCAGCTTACGAAATACGTAATCTTAGTTCTAGGAGCTCGTGACTGACTTGACCATGGTAAGATTGTCTCCATACACTGCGCAGCCTACAATCTATTCTACTTTAACCCTTCTGCGTTTGTGTCTTGCATTATCTGAGTGGTTCGGATCCATTTCCAGCGCTCATGCAACCTTTTGGGTCATTTTGCATTCAGCAAATCTAAGACCCTCCCTCCCCTCCTCCCTCCCTGCTCGGCCCCCGCCCCGTCCAGACTCCCTCCCTCCCTCCCTCCCTCCCTCTCAGCCTGTCCGGTAGGATGGGACCAGTAGCCAGATATCCGTGCATGCCTGACCGCTAGTCGACTTCCTGGATGGGAAGAATGGGACGTTTCCAGCTCCACTTTTCCTCCTCGCGTCGTGCGTCGCCCTCGGTCACGCTGACGCCGCGGATAATCACTTAAACGATGAGCGATCGATACCGTGCGACCACTTTTTTTGTCTCTCTCCTTCCCTCCACCGCCGCCCGCGGTAGTTAGTGAAGAAGACAGCGATTGATCGACCCGCCACCTCCACCTCCTCCTCCACCACCGCCGGCTGCCTCACTCCGGGAATGTCGCTATGTGGAAGCCCGCTGCTACAGGCGCGGTGGAGTCCGACTTCAGACGGTGAAGAAGAAGTGCGTGTAGCGTTTTGCTCCTCGAGGCGAACAACAGCCTCGTCCCGGACTGAATGAGAATCTAAAATCGTTCTATCCTCCATTATTATTATTACTATTTAAAAAAAAAAGAAGAAGCAGTCAGCGTGTGTAGCCGAGCCGCTAACCCGGACTTTGATGCCCTGTCTCCGCGGCCGCTGCTGCCGCTGCTGAGCCAACTTCAGCTCCCGCTCCGCTCGTGGTTTTCTCTCGTTACTGTTTCTTCTCTCGTTTAAAAAGAAGAAAAGGAGACTGTGGAGAAAAGAGAGGAAACTTTGTGACCCGCTGCCTTCTTGTTGCTCCCCATGAGTGGGCTAACATGCGGAGGATACGGGAACCGAGTTGCTGGTGGATACTACCCTTAATGTTTTTAACCTTGCCCGAGCACAAAGCCTGTCAGCCCGGTGAGTACCGACACACAACACGGGTCAGCCGCTCGTGGTTCCCCCGAAGAGAGGTCCGCTGTGCTGCGGGGCTCTGGGGTAATGGAGGGGAGGAGAGGGGGGGGGGGGTAAAAGGCGACTTTTGTCTGTGGGTTTGGGGGGTGTTTTTTTTATTATTTAATTTTTTACATTAGCCTGGTTCCGGTAACTGTTTCCGAGCCGAGTTTTGGGTCAAACAGTGGCCGACGAACCTCCGTGATTTGTGCTCATGCTATTGATTGAGCAGCTCTGTGTGTGTGTGTGTGTGTGTGTGTGTGTGTGTGTGTGTGTGTGTGTGTGTGTGTGTGTGTGTGTGTCCTTCCGTTAACGTGCTGCTTCTCCTCCTCCTCACACACTTATTCAACATGGTGCACACTCGCAACCGAGCAAATGCACCACAACGCTCCTCGGTGATGGTCTTAAGCTGAGACTTTTCCGCTGTTTCACTTCGTCTCCCCCAGTTTCATTGTCCCTCCGTCACGTCTCCAGCCTGCAGCGTTGGTCTTTGTGTTCCTCCTAAGTTCAGCTCCCCGTAGTGCCGCTCCAGCTGCGCGGAGGTGCAGCCTGTGTCTGCTCGCTGTCATGTGCGGAGGTCTGGAGGATGATGAAGGCGACAGTTTGCGCCGCTGCCTCTCGGATGGACGTGCCTGTATGAGGGGCGATTAATGCCACTCGCGCACAAGCGCAGTCCCCGCAGAACGTGGTCCTGCAACTGTGGCTTTACTGTTGATGCGCCGACATCTGTGGCCCCTGGGATTCAGTGCCGCTAGAGATTAAACAGCGGCAATAAAAGACTATTATTACCCACTCTGCATCATCATCCTATATATCTTATCATGTCCTTAAGGCTGCTGCACACTAGAGGATAACCGAACCGACTTAATATCCGATTTGACCCTTTCTTCAATCACGGGGGTATTCCCAACTGGAGGTCACTCTGTGCCAATTATCATCCCAAATAATCCTGAATTGTGTGTGTGTGTGTGTGTGTGTTGGGGGGGTTACTAAATAATCATAATGCTTCCGATTGACTTGGGGCCTCCCAGATCTTGAATCATAAATATCTATCCTCCAATAATTGGCTCTGACAGAAACCTGCGTTAGAGCGAGTTGAGCTGGAAGCGTCACCGACCTAAACACAACAATACATTTCTCACTCAGCTCCAGCTCGCGCTGAAAAATGTATACACCCTCTCAGTCATGTCAACAACTATAGATTTTTTCCCGGCTGCAGAACACAACACAAGACATCGTTCCTCCTTCAGGTTTTTCTTCACGTTTGATCAGGCAAGTCTTCCACACAACAGCTCAGAAGGTGGCGGTAATGTGCCTAAAAGTCAAAAATTTGCAATAAAAAACAGTCATTACAGTTCAACAAGGAACCCCCAACCCACATTCAAATGAATGTGCAAAATGTGTGACAGCAATAGGTCCAATATACTAATTGATACTAATATCAGTCTTAAGATCCCAGTCTTGCTTTTATGGGAATTAGAAGCATTTAAATCAGTAGCAGTGACATCACATTATTTGCCAATGTTTTGTTATCCTTCTTAATAAATGTATTGAACATTTTATTATCCACTGTTATCGTTGTAATTCTTGCAGTAGCTAGTGTGCGTCTCAAATACATTTGAAGTCATCACCTGTCGTGTGGCACCAGTCACCCCCCATACCAAAGTAGCAGTGATGTAACAGGAGAATGGTTTCTGTGAGTCACCCCCCTCTGCCCCAAAATCCCCCTGTTCCATGCTTCCACGTCCTCAGTTTGCAGCATTATTGACTAGTAGTCTTACACACGAGCGTTCTCATATGGCATGTCACACCAGACCTCTGACACACGGCAGGAAGGCTATACAGACCTGGACCTGGATCCCCATCGAGTAGCTGGTGTGGGTTATGTCCGATGTAACGACTTCTTCGCTGCTCACATGCGTCTGTCTACTCTTTGAGACTGGTTGACCTAAATCTTTTTTAAATTTAGAGTAAACTTGCGTTTAAAAGGGAGGGTGCTCGTTTTCTTTCTTGAATTAATGCGTAAAGCATTTAAAGGTGTCGATGAAATTGGCCCAATTTCATAATGTCTCAGAGAAAACGTTTCCTCGAGTGTATATTTAGATGTAATTCAAAATCATCAGCCCTCGTTAGAAAAGCAGTCTTCATGTTTTTTCTCACAGAATGTTTTCCCCTTACACTCACTCACACCCTTGCTACAATATTATGGGTGTTTAAAAAAAATCTGTTGGTCCATCATTATGATTTGTGCTATTCCTGAAATCACATCCACGGCCATTTTTGCAGCTCTGCAGTCATCATCAGAAACATAGTTTGGCAATAATTATAGAAATGCTTCTGATTACATCACACAAGTAATGAGGAAATGATTGCAAGTTTATGGGAATTCAGCAGTCGGGGAAAGGGCCTTAATGCCTCATGATACAAAGCTGTAGAATAGCTATTAGCACAACAGGAGATGAACAGATTTTTGGCAATTTAAATGCTAAATTACCAACTTTTTGGCAAATGCTTGTATGCCATATATTGCAGGGATATCTTTTTTAAAATAACACTATCTCGACTAGTACGGGAGAAAGCGCGTCGTTAATGATATTAATGAGGTCCTGATCTACTCCTGTGCCAGCAGGATGCCAGCTGTCTGGACAGCATCGTTATCATCAAGGTCCTTTGCATCTTCCCTGGGTAATTGGTTCAGTATGTACAGTGCTGACATATGATGTTAAAACTAACTTTCCCCTAGCTTTAAAATAGCACCAGCAACATATGCCCAATCTCCATCATGGATTGCCTCAGCAAACTGTTATCTGTTGTCGTTTCCACCAGATGCCTGTGCCACCCAATAAATGGTCCGATGGGGAATCGCTGCCACTGTAATCACTTTTCAGTCATGTGCAGATAATTCCCAGTTTATCCGTTTGCTTGTGATGCTCATCCTTTGCCTGTTGTTCTCAAATTAAATGACTAGCGAATCTATCTGCTTGATGAGAATGGACGTACTTTAAATTTAGTTTTTAGTGATAACTTTGTTTGGACTATGATAGTTTAAAGTGTAGTTTAGCTTTGGAGAAGGGTTGTGTGTTGTTCATTTTGTGTTCATAGTGATTAACACTGCTGTGGAAAAGGTGCTTCACTTGGTGGAAAACAGCTTGTGAAATAAACTACGTCTTATTTCACATTCGAAGGAAGTCTGGAAATTTCAAGTAATTTTCAAACCTAGAGAAATCTGCAGTTTTAGGGTACATGGTAAAAATGTTGTTTATTGGCTTGTCATATCAGACACAAAGGTTTGCCAGTGGGGTAACACCATGCTCGTTTTATCTATGTCCTTGGCATTGATAGTTTTCAAATTATAATCAAGCACAACATATTTAATGAGCATAGCATTGATGATTCACCACATCATGAGATGTTAACCCTGTACCCCTTTTCTTTTTGTGCGAGATTTATATATGCTGAAATTGTCAGGAAATGGAAATAATTAAATTTTATTTGTACAGCACAAACACATAAAAGACCTTACAATGTCATAGAGAGACCCAAAGGTTCCCACAATGAGCAAGCACTAGGCGAGTGTTGAGAGAAAACAACGAAATAAGTCCAACGTGTTTAGAACCACTCACATTGCAATCTTTTGCATAATAATTAGGTTTTGTTATCATGTCCTTGTTCAAACACGATCACCACCATAGCTCCTGTTTTTGTTGGCACATTGGAAGGATGTCTACTGACTGTGTCACCCTCACTCACTTTTGTGCATATGTGTATATGCACAATAGAGGATCACACTACGTCCACAGGGAACCTTTAACGCGAACCTTAACCTTTTAATATGTTCCACCACCTGTAATCTGTGACTCCCTGCTTTCCTAATGAAACCACAAAATAATATTTTTTTTGTGCATCACATTACATTAGTAATCATGAGCCCAACAGTGTGGTCTGACCTCATGTCCACTGAATACAGCTGCATCGGTTTTTTCAGCTTTGTCACATTTTCTGTCACGATGTAAATAGAATGTCAGAAGCAGAACATCTTCAAGCAGATCCAACACTTGGAGTATTGTTTAGAGTTGCTTTGCTGTCACATTTGCTTCACAAGCTTACTGAATACATGTGTGCAGCTGTGACCAGTGTGGTAACAGACACTGCGTCTGTTCTCTATTCCTTCTCCTTTACTACAACACGCCGTCCTATCTTTATTTTTTCTCTTCATATCCTGGATAGCAGAGGAAAAACCCGAGCAGGTCTTGCCCTTCTTCGGTTATTGAAGAATAAACACTATAAATCATATTAATTTTAAATATAATTTTGATGCATATTCCCAAGTGAATTTCACGCTTCAGAGATGTGAGCTGCTCTGGCAAAAATTTACATCGAAGTGCAATATTTCAGTAAATCGCTGCTCAGCATTATTGAGAACGGTGCATTATTTTATATGATAATTACAATAATTGGACATTAATAGTGATTAAAGAGTTTATTGGTTTAACTTATGCTAATCAAGGCAATTGTTCATCACTTCATTACAGTGTGTGTATGGTTGAGTTCATGCAGTCTCTTAATGAAGATTCTCCGAGCTGGTCACAGTGGTGTTTTAATCATTCAGAATTACTCACAGCCACTTCACTCCAAATCATTTCATCTATCCGAGCAACATCCAACCCAAAACACACACACACACACACACACACACACACACACACACACACACACACACACACACACACACATGGAAACTGGGTTTGACCGGGCTGCTTTGAAACAAGGGAGGAAACATGCTGTTGGGGGAACTAGTGTACTTATTTCCTGTGCTTCATGACAATAGTGATTAATGTCCAGGCAATAAGGCACTGTCACTGAAGGACATACACTGCTGCACTCAAGGACTTAGGCCATATCAATAAATGTCCTGTGTCCTTTAGTCTCCACGTCCTCTTTGCCCTTAAACAATGTTGCCACGATGTGATACTGTGTCAGCTTTACTTACAGCTGAACTGTCAGTCAACGCTGCCCTGTGGAGAATGGAGACAATGGAACCTTCAGGCTCCCTTTTCCTGCATTGTTTTATTGTGGGTCAACAGAGAGCGTGTTTGCTGTGTGCTCATTGTTTTTTCTTGTTCTTTTTCCTTTTTTACCTCTCTCTCACTGGGCTACATTCAAAATTGTCTTTTTTACGAGTCAAGGAAAAACAAATTCAAAAAGTAGGCTATCCCGTCCACGAGGCTCATTTCCGTTGTCGTGAATTATAGGCGGCAATCACTGAAGATATAGGATTAGCCTGTGCATGTTTTATCAAGCTCACGGTGCTCTGTAGAATGCCAAATAAGCTTTCTGCAGGAGACTCAAGTTGTGTTTGATGAATTGATTTTTAACCTTTGCATAAATTATAATCCTGTTATTTTGAGCAGCTGTAGTGAGTGTGAAAGATACAAGTGTGTTTCCGTATGTAGAAGAAAAATGTACATTGCCATGAATGTAGGTCACTTTTACATTAAAATGCAGCCTCTACACTGTGTGTTTTTAAAATGCAGTGAAACTCCACTGTGTTATTAACCGTGCAGAGTAGCTGTCACTGTCTGAACAGACACGTGTTTTGTTTAAATGGAACAGTAACACAATGCTTAAATAAAACCGAAACCATGCCATGTAAACCTGACAGCCCTTAGATCTTTGGCACTGGCTGTTGTTTAGCACATTCTGTAAAGGAGCACCCCGGGGTATTGGTTTAATGCAAGTGGATGATGCTTTGTTGTGTCAAAACTTTCCAGTTGGCTGCTTTTAAACATACTGATATTTTTTTGTAAGATGTCTTTTCTGTTGTAGTTATTTTATTTGACAGTTATTTTATTGTTGAGGTTGATATTAATAATGAGGGATAAAAAACGCTGTTAACAATATCAGAGGCCCATAGTTTTTTTTTTTTTTTACATAAATATACATTTTTATTGCAATCTCTTTTGGTTAATTTTTTTGTACATATATACAGTTTCTAAAATTGTAAATTTGAAACTGCTCACAAAGTAACAATAGACACAACTTTGTTTTTTCTGTAATTCATTGTTAGACACATGCGTCAGTGTGATATTGGATATCACTGGTAAGCTGTATCAGCTGGGTGATTTATCAGCTCTGCTCTTTACATATAAAGTGGCATTAAAATGAATATATTCAGAAATCTAGCGAATTAACATACAATGGTAGAATAAAAGTCTGAAATAAAATACGACTAAATAAAAATTTGGGCACCCGAAATCTGAACATGTTTTTTTATCAAAGGAAAGATGGTTGTATGGTAACATGTTGATCTGACATATTGCGTCAGTTTACATAATCATATAGCTTGGCGATGTATTGTTGATATTAGGAACTACATTATATACATAGTACACACATGAAAGTACAATAGCACACCACATATTACACAACATAATGGAATAATAACTTATTTAGGTTTATTCATCATGAGCGTATTGTGTAGTAAATACAGAAGAGTTGTCGTAATTAGATGCAGTTTGGCAGGCTGACTTTAACACCAAGTCAATACCCACTTTTCCACTCCAGTGCTAAACCCATTTCATTAATTCCTTGTTGAATGCACTTTTTCCACCTCTCCCTAAGTTAACACCGTGAGAGATCCGTCCCCAGGCTCTTTCCTTTGGGCTTAGAATGAGATTGATGTTCTATTTGTTTCTCACACACACTTGGACTGTCTCTCTGGGAGCTCTCTTTATTCCTTGAGAAAGCTTTAAAACAACAATGGAATGAGGGTCATTGGTATTAAACAGCGTTACCAAAAAGAGGGCTAAGCTTTTCAGGGTGTGGTGGTGGTGGACCCTTTCCAGGTGCTAATTTATTCGGCTCTTTTAGACATTTTACTGTTGTGCCAAGTGATATTTTGTGATATTGTGAAAACGACCAAGGCAGCTAGTGTGAAACTTTGTTAGTTAATTTAAGAGATTTCCGAGGGAGGATATGTGCTGAGTTAGATAGTTTTTGGAGGCAGAACAGGAGTTTAGAGTCTACCCTATCGATCCTGTTGACATGCTCCCCTTTGGGAAATGCAAATGTTTCTGTTCCTCAACACAAACATTCAACCCCTCCTAGTACTGGAACCCTAATTAACTAGGGATTTGAATACCATGGCCTTTTCCTTTTGACATTTTCATACATCAGACAGATATTATTTCACATTTCCGCAACAAAGACAACTCAAGTTTTTATTAGACAGTGAAAAGGATTTATACATCAACACGGTCAACAGTTGAATATGTTCAACGTGAAAAAAATACCATCCAGCGATTTTCACTGCGCTGTTGTGCAAATTACTGCGTGTCTGTTTATCTGTCAAACTGTGGTGTGTGCTGAAGGCTTGACGGGTGCTCTACGTTATTGTCACAGAGAATCTAAACCCCACAACACAAGTGTTTACTGCCGCAGAGAGGAGACCGATCCCCAGGTAATCACTAATCACTGAGGGATTCCAGAGATTGTCTGTCGCCACACTTAGTTAGCAGCCAGTTTGAGAGAGGGAGCTAGCAACCGCTCTGCCTCAACAGCTTCACAGTTCTGAAGCTGCGTGTCGCTGTAACAGTTGACACTTTGAATAGGCTTCATGGTACCTGAGTCTTCAGTGGTTGAGATGGATGTTGTGACTTTGAGATAGAAAGAGGTTAATTTTGTATTCAGGTCTGTAATATTCATCAGTTTGTAAATAAGCCTTTGAACATTATATGCAATCATCCTGTCAATGAATAGATAGTAAATCGGTGAGGTATTGCAGTACGTATTATGTGACAAAAGAAGAATGTCTAGCGCTTTCATATAATGCTCTTCATTGTGCAGTAAATCACTCTGTGTGTCAATATTTTCGTCATTTGGATGGAGCTTCTTACAGATGAAAGCTGGAAATTTGCATGAAGGACAACACAAGACATTTAAAGACATCATCTTGAACTGTGGCCAATTATGACACGCAATTTTCACCTTTTTCCATATATACAACAATCAAGAGCTTGATTGTTTGAATATTCTTAGTTTGAATATGTTCCAATTCAAGCTCATATGTGGAGTGATGCTGTTAAAGGCTCATGTGACTTAGTGTGAGGGCTGGTTGGAGCACAACAGAGCAGGGAGAAGGGTGTGAGGAGAAGATACGTTTGCATTGGAGTCTTAGGCCTCAAAACACCTCATACATGATGCACAGAAATCAGCTGCAGACACTATGGACTTCATGTTGATGTTATGGTCCATATACAGTTTATACGGTTCTATACTATGCGGACACAACTAAGTGGACAATTTGCAGATGATTGCACAAAGGCTTGGGATACTTTTCTTTTGCCACTGAATGTGATTTATTTCCCCCTGCATACCACTACTGGATGCTACAGTAATATATGCAGGAATTAAGAGGCGCTAACTTCAGAAGGTACCTACATTACTATATCTTTAAATGCAATCTATAAGTAGCACATTTTAAAGTTATTCAAATGTGATGATTTGGTACCTCTTTGTCATATGTGGTTATAAACTGAGAATAATCTAAATATTCAGTCTTGTGTTGTTTTGGACCAGTATGCATCAGGTTGTAAGAATTACATTTGCATGTTGGCTTTACCACTGAGCTGTGATGCTGCTGCTTGATCGGCGCCATTACTTTGAGTCACAGCCAAGTGCTGCTCAGTTGAACATTGTTTTCCAGCCTTTGTTTGCTCTAGCTCTAGTGTAAATTAGATCTCATGTTTAATAGCCTTGGATGTGTTCCGTTGTGAGTTTGACTACGTGTTTGTGATGAAATCTGTGCCAATGTCGCTTTACTGAGTTTGACATGAATTTATATGGCTTTCTTCTGATGGTCTGGTGTTGACAGGAATGGGATACACTTTCGTATCTCAACAGATGACCACCAGACTGCCTTGTATTAAAGCAAGGCCAAACAAGAGTGTGAATGTGGAGGCGCCATCACCATAGCAGATGTCCTCATTTGTCATGAGTTATATGTTGGCATTGATGATAGGTACTGAAATAGTCTTGTAATCCCTTTTGGCTAATTAGCGGCCATCTTTTCATGACATGCCAGTCGACTAACTCTAAATTTAACTCTTGTTTAACACTCTGTACATATCCATGATTTTGAATGATACTTTTGTCACATTTTCTCTCTAAATAACTTCTAATACACATTAATTCAGTGCACAGGTTGCTGGCAGGAAAATTACATACTTTTTAGAAATTGTCCATGATTTATGAAATGGTAATTTGAACAGTGGGAAAACAAACACTTTCATTTTAGTTGCAATTAAGTAGGAGTGGTGGGAAGGTCAACCACAAGAGCCTGAGATCACCTTTTAGCTTGTTATTTTTGGGCAGTGTAGTGAAATTAAAAACTAGATTGCAGGAAATGAGTACATCACAAATACTGGGAATACATACGCCATTAGTGTGCATGACTTCTCTAGGAAAAATATCAACTTCATGTGCCAAAAATTATCTGTAAATTCTCATATGGTAAAAAATACAAATCTGTAATTGGAGACATTGGAGAAGACTTGAAATGCAGTAAGTGCACCGCCAACATCCAGCTCATCTGTATCGGTTGTATGGAACAGTGACAGTTTTTCATTCATGTGTTTCTCAACCATGTTTCAGTGTAAAATATATACGTGGGGCATGTGTGGATGATTTGTACAATGTGTACACCTGTCAAAACTGGTGAAAATGTACATTTACATCATGGTGCTTATTGGCACAGAAATAATGAACTGCTTACAGTAAACATTACATACCATCACACTACTAAAGAGGCTGCAGAGATATTGAGTGCATCGCTCTTCTTGGTTTTATTTATCGTTTCTAAATTCAGCCTTTAAGTATTGATTAGAATCCGACATCAAAGTGCAGTTAAAGAGGAAGAGAGGACGTCTCATTGCTTGTATGGCTCCGGGCAGGCAAGAAGAGCCTGTTTGGTAGTGAAGCATGAAAACGCCCGGTGCGGCGGTATTATTTATGGCCAACATTAAGTCCTTTTGGCTAGCATGCTGCAGGTCTGTTATTGTCCCACAGTATCAGGGAAATGTTTTCTACTGCAGCACTTTGATTTCACATATTTCCTTTTTTGAATTTACAGTTGTATTACTGTTGTATTTTACATTTCCTCCGGAACACCCTCACAGCAACGTACATTTTCACTCAGCCTGGTGGTCCCAAGCTGTGATCAGATTATTAGCCTGGCCGCATCAGTGGCACGCTCTACCTGAGTGTGATGGACCCATTTCCACTACCAGTAATCAGCCATCACCATTCATGAGCACCAGAAATGTGCAGGGAGTGTAACGTATGCACCAGAGACAGCTGAATTTATTTCTGAATCGATAACTAGACAATTCATGTGGGGCTGCGTTCCGTATCCTGAGGTATGACCTCATAAGTTCTTGGCTCTTAAGAGATCCAATTGCCACATTGAAAATTGAAAACCTCCCTTTCCATTGAAAATTGAAAACCTCCCTTTCCACTATAAATGTCCCTAATACTGTCACAGCTGTAATGTACAGTCATGTCACAGTGGGTGTGGAGATGTGTTTGAGGGTTGTTTATTGTAGCCTGTGCGGGGAAAAAGCTATAGCCAGTCGAGTAAAAGGTCACCGGCCCTGAATTTGTTTAATCTTGTTAATGGTTTTCAGCAGAGCCCCTTGATGCACTCAATCAGTGTGCTCTCCAGCTATTTAATGCACTTAATTCACTGTACCAGCATCGCCCCAGCACCACATTCAACAGCGCAATTCAGATTTACTGTGTAAATTCATCAGTTTTGACCAGTAGCTGTCAAACGCAGATTCAGCCTGTATGCCAAGGGCGGTTCTGAAACACTGACTTCTCCACAGGAACTCTTGCGGTGTTAAATCATGAAAGAGTTTAGTCGGACAATAGAACAATAGTCCATACCGGCTGCTTAAGAATAGAGAATAAATGCCAGGATGTATGTGTTGGTTTTGTTTTTCCTCTGACATCTGATGTTTGATGTACTGTTTCTCTCTTAAAGGCTGGAGAACACTCTGCATGTTAAGCTGGTCAGTCCTCTGTAACATTATAGTACAGATGATATGGATCTTCATAGTATACCTTTTTAGAAAGAGGAACAAAAACCGCTGGGAATGTATTGTGTCTGAACCGAGAGTGCACCGAGAGTTTGTGGCCCGTTTGGATTTGATTAAAATGAAATGGTCTTATCCACTTCTCCAGATAGGTTTAGAGAATAGACTGCAGAGCAAGTGCGGCATAATGAGAAAGTCGAGTATGCCTCTTTTGCCCTTCCTGCTATTCTACGTGTTTGTTGTTCAAGTTCCCTAATGAAACACAAACAAAAATGTTTTCTCTTCGGGAGGAGGTCCAAGGCTATAATGCACACTGTGTGTG
Organism: Verasper variegatus; assembly: GCA_026259375.1. Classification (NCBI taxonomy): domain Eukaryota; kingdom Metazoa; phylum Chordata; class Actinopteri; order Pleuronectiformes; family Pleuronectidae; genus Verasper; species Verasper variegatus. Next base: position 16,243,121 of record CM048040.1, read on the forward strand.
TGTGGGGGTTGTGACTTGTTCAAAAAGTTGGTCTTGAGTTTCTGTCATATCTCACTATGAAGTTGTATTTTAGGCTTTCAGCAGCCTGCACGGCATTGACAAAAACATCTCACAAAACAGTCTCTGCTCTGAATGTGCAGCAGCACTTCCTGTCAATTAACACGATGAACAAAAAGCCAGACATGTCTTGACATGCATGCAGACACCTTAGAATTTTTTTTTTTATTAAGACCAGGTGTCAAGGGAATATTTTTAAATTAGTTCTTGGAATTTTTTTATTTTATTTTTATTTTTCATTTAGTCAGTCAAATTTAACCCCAGACTAATGGGCTTAATTTGACTGTAATATTGCTACATTTCTCTGGCCCAAGGGTGCTGATGTCTTCTTTGCTGAAACGGCTTGTTTGCTTTCAGCTGTGTCGGCGTAAATATCTGCATTGGGATTTGAATTATTGTTTTATTATTTTCTGAGCTGGATGGTTGAGCCCTAAGGCTTGGCTCCCTCTGAGCCGTATCTCGGGCTGATCTTGGCACTTCTCGTGCTCCTGAGGTCCTTCACACTTCCGGGGAAATCTAGCCACATCGCCCACTCCCCGAGAAATGAGAAACACATGCAAGATCGAGCCCTGCATGCTCCTTTTCTGTGCTGTCTTGTTACACAAACCTTGTTTGACCACTGTGACATGTACTGGTAACCCTGAAGCACTTGACAGACTGTGGTGAGAACTGAGCTATTTGGCCTTTAGAATAAAATGAGCATATTCAAACACGCGTCTGTCGTAAACATATCTGTTTGTGATTCCTCAAAACAGAAAGCTAAGCAGATGTCCTTGCATTTGACAGTTTGCTCTATGCATTGCAGATGAGATTGCACAGGCAGCAGCTGTCTCCCTCAGTATGCACATTTGTTCCTCATATACATAGCAATTTTGCATCAAGAGCTTGCCCTTTATTCACTGCCGGTGGAAAACGCAGCTCACTTTTTCGTACGGATTCAGACAGAATGCTATCGAAGTTGTTTAGACTAGGGTTTCTCTAATTAGTAAATTTAATGATATGCCTTCATTCTACTTCTACTTCTAAAGGAGTTGCTGGGGAAATGTGTGAATTGAACGAGCAGTGCTTCCTTCTCCCTCAACAGCCACTGTCAAAGTGTCAACTGTCTGAATGTCCTTCTACCACACGATCTGGAATGTGGCTCTCATTTAGAGAAACATTTCAAATAAAGAGAAGTTTGTGTTGCAGAGTGATTTTTCACATTCTGCATTTTTGAACACCTGAAGTGAAGTGTCAGGACACACTTTTGCTGACTGAGTTCAAGAGAGCTAATATGACTTTAAAAGGAATTTGCTCCCTGGTAATAGCAACACAAAATATGTCCAGCACTTTGGCTACAGGGGATTTCATCTGATCCACTGCCAGATGTCAGTTTAAGCTTAAAAAGGTTATAAAGATTTTTGTGAAACACCGAAAAATAGGATTATGCTACTGCACTTGTTTTCTTATGGTCAACACTATGAAGGAATTGATCTTACTTATAATTATTGTGCCATCTGTGCCATAAAGCCTAGTGTTGGTCCAAAAACTAAAAATGCTTCAATGAGCCTCACTTTTATGACACCTTCCTTCAATACCATGGACGTGGGCACTGTTGTTTATTTTGAGGAACTAACACATCAGCCATTCGGCCCTTTTCAAAAGTCTAACTATACTGTACATCAATGACTGCTTTTAAAACATGCCTGTGTTGAGCAGGGAAAGTCTTATCTAGGGCCTTGATTGATATACATGTTTGGGGTTAGATGCTAATACCGATATTGGGAAGTAAATATCGATTTTATATATCAACCGATGTATTCATAAAGTTATTCCTAAGATGTCATTATCAAACCCCTTATGACAATATGTTATTGAGTTCAAATAATACATAAAACTAAATAACTATAAATGAAAAGAAAACAAATATAACCAAATATATAGAACTTAAATTAGGAAGATCAAAGTTTTTTTATGTAACATAAATGCACCCATTTTATTGTTTTGTTCTACAAGTTTTTATATCTGCAAACAAACACAGACAACAATATAAGGGTCCTGTCTCCAGTCTCAATAGTGGGAGAATAACATTGTTTCGTTTTGGTCTGCTCAAAGATTTTTTGCTTTCCCTATCCTGTGAGTTTTGAGCTACGTTGAGACAATTTATTGCTTAAAATATTTGAACAGCAGCACATGGTTTATGATTTTAGATGTGTATTTAGATGTGCAGTATGATAATAGCGCTCACCTCCTGAAAAACACCACCACCCTTTGTTTAATCAAATTACATGGACATTGTAACTTAGGATCATTTGATACCTTAATCCACCCCATAATAACCCTACTGCTGAAATGGAATTGCCATTCTGGCTGTCCTTCACATACCTGATACCTAACAACAGTGACGATGAGATTGATATTTTAACTACGTCCTCCAACGACTAATGCAAGTTAAACGCTCCTGTGGTTGTTGTTAGGCTGCTGTTTTTCAAGGGCTCTCAGGGGTTCTTTGCTTGTTGTCGAGTGTGATATTATGGAACAAATAGCAGGGCTTAATGGTAGTGTAGATCATTTACCTGCCCTCGGGGCAATGAAAATAGGAAAACCATTTTGTACAAGGTGCTGTAGGTGTTTGGAAGCCTAAAAATACTCGGATATGAAAAATCCTGAATGTGAAAACACCCTTTAGTCCAAAATATTTGTATATTAGCATCTCATTTAAACTGCTGATAAACCCACATAATTGCAATTTAGCTTTTGTTTATTTGTCTGCATTTAAGATTCACATATATCTGTTGTTTGTGTATAGCTTGGCTACAGTCTTCTCCAACCCGGCGCCGACTGTGTTGTCTGCTCGGCTCTATCAGAGATGCTGTGGCTTTAATCCTTTTGCCCACAGGGGATGGCTGACATGGATGAGAGTAAACTGTTGACATGGTGCTGTCTCCTATGCTCTCTGATCAAAGACGATGCAGCCCTCCTGTTTCACAACCTGCCTTCAAATATGCTCCAAGTCGCTGCCACAGAGACTCCCCCGTCTCTGTTTTACACTTTATGTTAACCCGTGCTCCCTCACAGAGGATTGATTCATCTGATGATAACACCGCAGCCATATATAAACCCATGCAGCCTCTGACCTCCCTCCAAGCAGTGAATTCTATTTAATAAAAAAACATTGTTGAACTTGCTCACCATGGCATGGAGACCATATATTATTGATGCTGATTTTAAGTGCAAAGAAAAAAAGTTTGCTTGATGTAATGCTTAGTTTAATTAATCCCCGGTAATGATGCAAGTATTAGTAAGAGCTGAGGTTGACTTGAGTGGCTGGAGATGTGTGTGTGAGTAGCGGCGATGCTCACCGAGCCGACTGTAGCTTGTTTCTCTGTAACGCTGGTTTAGCTTCAGGAGTCCAGAGAGTTGTGCTAAGATCCCCTTAACCTCATGAGGCTAATAACAAGGGATACACTGTGGTTGACACGGTTACACTTATCATGCTGCATGTGCTTATACAATAATACATACTACTATAGATTAGATGAAGCCATACACACTGTAATTTGTTATTTGCAGATATTCCTACATAGAATATATATATATATATAAACCCATGCAATTCATTCCGCAGCGCCAGTTCTGCTTACCAAAAGTGGCCCACTAGGCGGCTCGCATTCCACATTCCACATATATATATATATATATTCTATGTAGGAATATCTGTAATAATATATATATATATATAAAATGTTGCGAGATGCATTTGAATAGACTGCTCTGGTTCGTGTGGATGCGAGTTCAACTATTGTGCCAAGTTGCTTGTTTTGACAGTTTTACATTGGTGGACATAGTACTGAGTGCCATGTGTTTAAACCCCCCCCCTCCCCTGTGATACAACATGGATTCTCTAAATGGATTCAACAACAGATTTTACAGAAAGTAGCTGCTTCCAATTTTGTCCCTGGCTCTGGTTTTGTTTTAGTTTTTCCTCTCCTTCCCATTTTACACAGACACAATCTGCCTGCCCAATTGTTTGCATCCCTCTAGCAACAGGAAACCAATATTAGCCAGTGCATCTCCAGGTTGTGAAAACCAGTGTTTTTTTCCCGTGACTGCTTAAAGAGACACAAACTGCCCTTGTTTTGCTTGTTCACCTGATTGATAATGGCCTCAGTTTAGACGGTTCCTCCTCCGCTGGCACAGGGTGCATCTATTGTGGAACATATTCTCTGTAATGATTTTGATTGTTGTAAGTCTGCTCCTGCATTCTCTCTGTCTGGAGTTGTGTCTGCTTGGACAATTTGTGCTGCTGGTCTTCTCTGCAATGCTATTTGATTTCTTGTTTTCTGGGCAACTTAGTCTAAGAAGTTAAAGAGACATTTCTGCCCAGAAGACATGCAAACGAATGTCTACTCTCCAGGTAACATACTGTCTGCATTTTACTAAATCAAGTTCCCACGTGGGAGCTTTGCAGGGAAGCTGTTATGGTATTATTTCATCCATACATATATTACAGACATATTGATTATTCAGTCCATTTACAGTTTCTTTCCCAGAAAAGCTGCTACTGCAAAGAATTTGATTGATTCGAGCTGTAAGAGAAAAGGAAGCGTCACCGTGGCTGGAGCAGAAGCTTCTCTTATTTTCTGCAGACCTCATTATTCATTTTCATCAAGGTTTTGTGCCAAACGATGGCACCAGGTCTGTTTGCGGTACACGGTTTCTGCTGCTTATGTTTCTTCTGTTTTCACTGGTTCAGATTTGTGGAAACGTGTCATTTGTCAGAGTAGCAAGGAGGGTAGACGGACATGAAGATCCTGGGTGAAAGTTGTCCTTGTTAAAGTATGTTTCAGTCTCTGTCACCTCTGGGCGTTAGAGTCCTGGCTGAGAGTAGCTGCAACAGCTGCAATTTGGCAGAAGATTTGAGGCACTTTGTCTGAATGTTACTATTAAACTAAAGTGTAGAGGTATTTAAGCCGTATTCCAAAGGGGTTGTATTTATAAGCCATTAGCAAAACAGAGCGTTGATCTTAGACAAAAAAACAGAATTTGCTCGCTTTAGCAATTTCAGGGTTCATTTTAAATTCAGTGCCATTTTCTCTTTCTTTTTTAAACTAGTGGAATGCCTGTTGTAAACCTGCCTATTTAGAATGGGTTGTTTGTTTGGCTTGTCGAGATGGTTTTTGGTTTTGGTTTTGTATTTATATAGAGATGCCGGCTGCATTTCCCTTCTGAAACTGTAAAAGTGACCTTCAGTAATTTAGCTGTAGCAAGGAAAGACCTGCTGCTGGACTCACAGAATCCTTAAGCTGCTCCACCCCTGCTGCACCTGTTTATTCAGTGAAGCTCGACTAAGTACGTAGAACCCCAAACCGGAGGAGCAATTATCGTTTCCGTTGTTGTGAATGCGCTGTCAGTTATGTTGATCGGTCTCAGGCGCCGCTGTTGCAGAGCACCGGTCGCCTGTTTATTCAAGGCTTATTAATAATGGAAGTATCGCATGTTCAAATCGCATCACGTTCGACACTGCACATCCTTGGGCCCTTGACAATACACAGGCCAAGTATGAAGCCGTATAAGATGAGCGGTTCTGGAGATACACGAGTCACAGACAGAATTAATAGATAGAAGATGCATGGTAGCATGCATGGTAAAGAGCTTAGCTGAGACCTTTCCCACCATATCTGAGAGAAATGTCAGAGATGATAGCATGTGACAGAGTTTAAGTCTCTATCACAAGAATAGTAGGGATGTTTCCCCAGAATTTATAGTCTCAGAAGGCAAATTCACTTTTTAAATTGCATTTCAAACAAGAGAATGGATGTTCATTGCACTGATCTCTGCTTCACTGTTGTGCATTACATCAAACAAAACTCATTTCGGTAATTTATTTTCTCACAAATTATTGATTTTTGTAATTTGATATATATATGTCCAGCCTTGGGCAAAAGGGCATGAATCCCAGTCTTGCAATGTCAAAGTTGAACACATTACTCACCCATCTATCACCCCGCCATCGATAACAGTGCATTCTGCTAAGCTGCATTACGGGCACACTTCCCTCTGCTCTGGCACTAAAAGAATGTCATTAGAAGTAAATCTAATATGTCCTGTAAAAAATGAACTGAATTCCTTGAGAGACTAGACTTAGTATCACATTTTACTTACGCACCGACAAAATCCACATATATCCATTCAGTTGTATTAGATAATACAGTATAATATAATATAGATAACTGGTTGTAGTATTTGTGATATAAAACTTTTCTATCCCCTATGGATTTTCTGACCTCTCTCTCTCTTTGCCTCCCACAGTTGCGTCGGATGACCATCCTAACTATGCCGAAGACGGGCATTCATGGGAGCATGGGCATAATGAGGGAGCGGAGGGCAGCCGGTGACCCCTACTGGTCCTATTCAGGTGAGCTCTTGTTTGTGTTTTCGACCAAATGCCCTCAGAGGGTTGCAAGTTATTTTTGTTTACCATTTTACCAGTAACCTCTTTTCACTCCTCCCTGCTGGAGCCTGAAAGGTTTAATTAAACATACTAGTATTGAGATAATAGTACCTGTACCTGCGTGTTTTTCAGGGCTCTTAATAACTGTAATTACACTAATGCATTGGAGAGAGAGAAGCACCGACTTACAGCAAAATGAGCTAATGTTCAAATTATGTTGTAACCACGAATAACAAGTAGTTTTTAAAGAAAGTGTGTTGGTCAGTTGTACAAAATGTACTAATGTACGTAAATATTAATATGTGTGTGCAATAAAACAAAAGTGTACTTCTTCAAAAAGTGATTGAATGAAAGAAGACAATGACATTTGGTTTAGTGCAGTTTGGGCAGGAGGCAGGTGTCTCCAGCAGACCTGCTCTCATTTGTACTGACAGTCTGTATCAGTAGGTTTAGCTGTTTGTGTCCTTTTTTAATTCCTCCCTCCATTTTTGGTAATATGCTTTTAATGCACAAGTGATTCTAGAAATCACTCACCTCCTTAAGCTCACCTCCTCCTCTATTCTACCATTTACCTTTATAACAAAATGGCAACATGGGCTGATGTAGCAGTCCATAATCAGCTGCATGTTCTAATCATTAATGCTTTTAGGCTTATAAACTATCAGAGCACTCTTTGCATGAGTGCTGAAGTGTGAGGGTGTTTTTCAAGTGAAAGTGGCAATTGATTGTGCAAACTCAGCAGCTGAGTCATAAGCCTTAGAAGGTTGTTTTTTAAGTTTACAGCAAACGCATTTCACAAAATAGATATAAAATGATTTTGTGTATGTCAATGGTGTGTTTTTTTTTATGTAGAGTATTATCCATTAGTCATTAGCATTGTATATAATTAGCCATTATGCCCCCTATCAAAAGATACTTGATTTTATGCTATTTTTAATAGAATATGGGTAAATGCTCTTCACAAGTAATACATTTATATCTATACAGCATATGAGTGTCATATTTCTTAATGTGGTTTAGCAGGTGTCTTCAGAGCAGGAGATGAGTTTCATTTGGTGGGGTGCTGCTCTGATAAGCACATATGTCCTTTCAGGGCAAACATTCACGTTCAGCTTTACACACTCACACCCTTGTGCAAACACAGCCCTCCGTTGGCCATTGAGCAGCTCCGGTGGGAAATGGGGGTCATGTGCTTTGATGGAGGGCACCTCACTGGAAGACCTCAGGAAGGGAGGGGCAGAAGCAAAATTATATTTACAGGTTCCAAGGTCCAAAAACACCACCCGGCATAGAACCAACTTGATCCCTCAGCTGTTGGAGTGCAGCACACCTCAGAAAACAATTTTTTTTTTACCGATGGAATATTTTGTGTTCGGCACTGCTGGTGTGAGCGGAGCGTCTTGTGCTTTAATGCAAAGAAAATGGTGCAAATAACTCTGCTTACTTTGGGCCCGGAGTTTGTTTGGTATTCATGTCACTCGTAGTGGTTTTCGTCTCCCTCAGTTGTCAAGCAGAGGCAGTGAAAGAGTGTCTGCTTGGACTATCCAAGCATGATTGCTTTTTCACCATCTACAAGGTGTGCAGAACCCATTATGGGAATCCTAATCACTTCAAACATGGTACTGTTTTCAGGAAACCACCAAGAACAGAAAACTGAAACCAGTTAACTTGTAATCACATTTTGCTTGTTTTCATTGTACTATAGTGCAACTTTCTTTAAATGATCAGATTGAACTTTTTCTGGTCTTATAGCTTAAATTGTGTCCATTGATTAGTAAAACAGCACTAGGCCAAATAAGCTTGAGGCAAAAAAAAGAAGAATAAATTAAATATGAAATACTCCTCAAGTGTATATATACAGTGCATGTAAATATTCCTTGTGTGTATATGCAATTGTGCATTAAACACCCGTCATAGGGATCGGTCGAGGTTGTAAACCACTGAGAAATAGATGCACCTTCTCTCGCGATCAATTTAGGTTCTCGCTGACGGCTCCAATGATAGTCACACTTTAATATATGGCATTTGCTGCTTACTTATTTATGATGTTAGTGGGGGTGGTCTTTAATGCAGTTGAGGTGTTAAACCTCGGCTATTAAAACGTAGCAGGGAAGCCATACAGTAGCTGCATTATAATTCTGTTCATCTTCACCGGGCAGTTTCAACCCTGCTTTTTAACTGTTATTATGTGCAGATCTTCGACTTTAGAGGGATTTCTAGGTCAAATGACCATATCTATCACATTATTAGTAAATGGACCAGTCCGGTCTATAGACTCCAACCATGTCTGAATATTTTTAATTTTTTTTGTGTCACTTTCTAATTCAGACACCAGGCTCGAGTCAGATTTGGCACATTTCTTTGGTCAATTAAATTTTAGGGCCGTATGTTTCCCTCTGGTCAGACATGTGTCTTTGTAAACAGCCTGAGCTGCAGGCTCTTTTAATACTTTCATTGTGGAACCTTCCTGGGAGATTATTCAGCTCTGTGTATACTAGTAACTATGTTTTGTTCAAAACGTGCCTGTTGGTGCTTGGTATTGGTCTGATGGGGGTGATGGGTTCTATTTACAAACCCACAGAGCAACATAATGATAATGTCACGTGTGACGTCATCAGTGACTGCACAGCAAGTGCACTTTAAAGTGGAAGGGTGGTCAGGGTTGGAATCTCAACAATTGCTCATCTAAAACACGTCATAGTCAACACTGTTCTTCCCAGGGTCCTCGGAAACTCACCTCGGCAAATTTGAAGTTGATAGGACGAGCGGTTGTGTAGAAAATCGAAGGACAGACAGAGAGATTTCTGTATTTTTTAGTAGGATGTTCTGTTTGGGTGCAGAGCTGAATGCAGGCTTGGAAAGAGTCTGGCTAGTAATTGGGGGAAGATAGAATCTCAATGTTTATCTTCTTCTACATTTTTATATAGGCAGGCAAGACAAAATATGAACCATTCAGTGAGGGAACTGGCTGACATGGGTTGATTTGGACATTCGTTTCAGGCCCGTGCAGAGCACTAATTCCTACCAGTGAAGGCAGCTGGCTGATTGTACTGAGAAAAAGGGAAGCATTGAGGGAACACAGAATTGTCCATTGCTTCAGAAAGGTAATTAGAGGCTAAGGCTGTGAATGGGGGACTGACAAGCGTGCCTTAGCAGCTAAATGGTTATTAAGGGCATTTGCTCTGTGCAAGGGAGTGTAAAAGAAATGCACGCAGTAGGGTTAGCTAGCTCTATGTGCTTCACACTCATAGAGTACATGACATACTGTACAGAGGTGCTTATCAGCCATTGTTTCACACGGACTTCCCACACCTTTCAACACGTATCAATCTAAAAGGGTAAATGCAATCCAAGATTTCACTCATATCTTTTTTTCCCTTCAGGTGTTAAGGTTAAATATATAGTATTCCATGCAAGAACGGTTGCAAAATAACAATTTTCTATAATTATTGAGTCTATGCTATGCATTAGCCATCTGATTATAGATGGCATAATGGTTTGAGGCACACAATGCAATGAGAGCTCTTATCATCCCATGATATGTCACCTTCCTGTGTGCGTTGGTTATGAACCTTGATGTAAGTAGCCCAGAAATTTGATTAAGTGTGTGTGTGTGTGTGTGTGTGTGTGTGTGTGTGTGTGTGTGTGTGTGTGTGTGTGTGTGTGTGTGTGTGTGTGTGTGTGTGTGTGTGTGTGTGTGTGTGTGTGTGTGTGTGTGTGTGCATGTGTGTGTGTGTGCATGCCTACATGGAGGCATTTTTCACAAGAGGGATGATATCATACTCACCATAAGACTCCCACAGGAACAGCACGGCTATGCATCATTTCCCCCCTTTTTATATCTCTGCAGGTTTTCACATTGTCTGTTACTTCCTCCAGCTTCCCTTATCAGTTGTTTTATGGTTTGGGCCAATATATGCAATAGTTTGCTTTTGATTACACTCGATTTATTGGTCTAGTTTAATTACAGCACAACAGTTGGAGTACCTTAATGTGCATTTGCAAAGGCATTATGCATCATCCCCTGTTACAGTGTGAAAAAAAAAAAAGGAAAACAAAGCAAAGAATTAACGGCATTAAATGTAGGAAAATATATATCAATGTCCCGAAGGTAATTGACAATTCAAATTTTTGCTGAACAGATTCATGTTCTTTCTGTGCTCACATGTGAGAACACATGATTTTGGATGAAAAAAGAAATGTGTGTGCATTTAAGAAAATCTATAAACACAGCGAGGAGCAAATGCTGCTACAGCCCAACTCCTTCAGATGGCATATTAGTATATCTGGGGTTTTCACACATACCAATTTTTGTCTGACCAATAGAGGAGATCTTGGTCCAGATCAAATTGAACCACGATTTGGTTTGTTTGTAGTTTGGAAAAACGTTTTGGGGTATTTCAGACTTTCGTACCAATTGCAAACCAATCAAAAGAATAGGATTGCTCACAGTCTTCTCCTCCTATGAGATAATGTTTGAACGACGAGGACGTTCATTTTGCTGCTATTACCAAATTTAACAAAGAACACTGGTTCATTCATTTTCTCAGTTCAAATGGGAAGACTACAAAAGAGTGAAAATAATTCAATAGCTAGTTGACAACCTGTGAATGCACATCAATCTACAAACCAATCTATATCAACCGAAGGTAGACACAGCCTGCATAGCCTAATCGGGGCTTACGTGTGTCATTCAAGTTTCTTAAGTCCGCTCCATAAATAGCAACGTAACAAAGATATGAGCCTTCCTTTTAGAAATGGTCCAGACAGAGATATAAAACCATCAAAGTACTGTTTTTAACTTAGTTTTTAACTTTAACTTAGTATTAGCTCAGTGCTTCACATGTTCAGAACTACTACTGTCAGCTTCTCATCCAGCAGTCATGGGTGTTTAGGTGGAAGCTAGACGAGCGCTGCATGGTAGCTGCTCTGAAAGAGTCTGAGATTGTCTGAGGCGAGAGGGTTATAATTCCCCTCTGTTTAAATCCACTTCAGTGATGTTGTCCGTAATCATTAGCAATCTTTACAGTCATGTCTCACATAATGAAGTGAATGAAGTTATTTTCAATCAATGGCTGTGTTGAGCCAACTTAATTAGTACTTCAGAGGATACAAAACAAGATTAGGTAACTCGCTGTGCTTGAATGCCAAGGCTGTTTGTATTTGGCTTTGAATTAACCCACAGTTCTTCTGCCACATGCTCCTTTTTTAACTTCTATATATTCCTTTAATATTCCAGATCTGTCACATTATTCTCTTTAATTTTGGTAAAAAAATATCCAAAAAAAAGAATTGCACAACAAACTGGTCAATCATTAATTATTCTGCAGGGCCTCTAATGATCTCATTAATACAAATCTTTTTAAGGACAGTTTTTGGGGTCAATTTGAAAAAATGCTTTGCAGATCAGTTAGTTTGCGTCGACATGTTAAACCCTATGATTTATATATCCTTAAATTAGCTCGGTGCCTGTGAAGGCAGTGTGCTTTGTTTCCTGTGGCCTGACACACCCTTACAAAGGCTGGTGGGAAAAGAGCAAAGCCAAGTTGTCATGGTGCCCGATAGAAGGAGCTCTGTCTCCTGGAGGTAATGAATCGAGAGGAAGATTGCTCCCGGTGGACCTCCGTGTACGAGAAGCTCTTGACTTTAAAGCAAAGCTCTTGCACTATACAACTGTGCAGAGGGTAACGCACGGGCCATTACACACAGGGAATCAGGGACATAGTGCTCAGGGTCGATTAAAAAAACAAAACAAAAAAAATGGATAGAGTGGAAGAGAGGTAATTTTTACTCGCTCCAGAGATCTCACAATGCTGCTAGTAATGCAATTATTTATTAAATATTATAGCTCTTTTCACCTGATGTTCTGGAAATCAAATAATGCATATTATAGCCATTTTGGAATTTATTTTGTTTTATGAATTAATATTATTATTATTATACACACATTTTATTTCCCAATTATCTCGGCAGCGAAACCGATTTCTGCTTAAACAATATGCTCAGAATAACAGATTTTTAAATATCACGCAGTCAAATTACCATCAATTAGAGAATATGTTATATGATATTACAAACTAAGGGAATCACAATGTTTCTGCATTACCCAGTTAAAAATATTCTTTTGTAGGTTCTAATGCAAATGTCATGTCAGTGCTGAAAGCAGAATCTCATTTTAGTTTGGTCTGGACATGAGAGTCACATCACTATGCACACCAACCACCCCCATTTGCTACTTGCTATTTGTTTATTTTCTTAATGACTGCAAAATATAATAGTGTTACTGAATTTAGGACAAGATGATATCGAAAATTATATAAAAATAAAAAGTTTCATATCAGTCAATATAAATAATTATATTATTTATATTCAATAAAAAAATTCTTTCAAGTTAATAACTAATATTGGCTCCTGAAGGAAGGTTATGGTTATTAAAATCATCTGTACACTTGATTAACAGTTAAACATTATACAAATCTTAGGTAGATCCATTATGTGTTGTACCTCCTCACTGGGTTTGCACAGTGCAAGCAATATGTTGATGTTGAAAACATGTTATATTGCTATTGATGGAAATTATATTGCGATGATTATTGATATTGTTTGTTCACCCAGCTCTCGCTAAACTGCCACTTGGAAGCCCATTACGTATTGTGTTTCAGGATTTCCTCCTTAACACAATAGTAACATTGTGAATTACTATTTTACAACAGGATGTTCACTCTATCAACCAGTCAGAGTGTCTCTTCACAGGGCTTGAGGGCAAGCCCCCCTCAGCCAGTACGAGTATGACACCCATCCAAACACCTGCATCCATTGATTTCTGTGTAAGCCTGCACAACGGCTGCATCATGACAAATGTCATTGCCAGCTGACGTGTCAGCTGTTCTGAAAATCTGCAGTTTTATCATTTTCTGTCCTCGAATTGACACACAGGGCATTGGTGTGTACCACTGGCAACTGGTGATGCTTTACTATATGACACAACCAGTGTGTGTTTCATTTGTGTGTTTCATTTGTGTGTGGCCATTTTCCCTTTTATTTGACTGTATGTTCATTGCAGTCATGTGACTTGTGTTAAAGACCTTCTTATGCTTATATGCTCATCTTAACTTATGCTCATCCTGTCACATTCCACTAGTGCCTCCCGAAGCCATGGTGCTCTCTGGACTTGATTCATTTCCTGTTGGTAGGAGAACAGAGGGAGAGTCATCCGTCTTACACCGTGTTTGTAGTCCCAGTGATTCTCTGCGATGATGGAAGTCTAACACAACATCATCTATATTCCTCAAGTCTTACTAATGTGTTGTATCAACCTATAGTTGTACCTGCGCTAATTTCAAGAGGAAATGAGAGGTGCAGGAGCAGTAATTATTAAAAAAATGAATTTTCCTGGGGCCCAAGCCGTCTCATTATTCATCTTGGTTATTGCTAGCAGTTTGGATCAGCCATCGCGTGCCAGAATTGGTCCATTTGTCTCTGTCAGGGGTGGACCCTTGACAGATGTGCCAATATGGCTGCCGAAGTTCTGTGCTGGGGTAGAGGCATCTTAATTCTCCATGATGTATCACGCTGGCAGCAACCAATTTAGCAGAATTGAGCTCCAAATCATCTTACTTCCCACTGCCTCCCACAATCTGTTTCCTCTCTCCAGATGAGGTAAATATATTAAAGACGGAAATAAATTAGGGATTCCCGTACCCTGAGCTAATACTGTATCAGTGAGTTTTCGTTAGAGTTGATTGTTTTGTATTTTCACCTTGGCACGGTGTCCTGGGCCTGTGCCACCAGGACACATAAAGCCAGGCCCCCAATGCTCAGCACTAACGCCACAAAACAGCCAAATATTCTGGTTTCCCTGTTTAGGGCAGATTGATGTGCTGGACCGACAGTTTTGCTGTGTAAACATAATTAATTAAATTTCAGGTGTCACATGGTGTCGGTGTGCCTTGTGGCAGCATATTAGGCCTAGTTGGTGGCTCCTGTCCAACGTAATGGATGTGGTCATGCTCGGCCTGCTGGGACTGCTATATTGAGGAAGTGTGAGATTGCCAGCCCACAGGTTTCCTCCCTAATGTGGTTATGCTGATGAGCTGGAATGAGCTAGCTAGCAGCTCAGCAAATTTTTAAACTCATAATCATGATGACTGACTCTGTAATGAGTACATGCACCCCTAGAGGTGAGGAGGTAACTGTAGGGGGCACAGTAATAGTGGTATAATGGCACAATGGTGGGGGATGCGTGATGCTTCACTTGAATTATAAAACAATGTTTGATTGATGATGATGTGTTGAAATGATGCAAGGTAAAGTGGGCTCCAGAAGACTGAGAACACTTTTCTATCACATAAAAGGACCCCGCTGTTTGTTAGCATACACCTCTAAGCCAGTGAGTTGTAACTGTATAGAAGCAACTGCTGGTATTTAGTTCGCAGGATTGTTAAGATTGTTTATCCTGTGCTCCTATTTGTAGTTTACCAGATTGCACCGCTATAAGTATTGATTTCTGTCTGGTTTCCAAATTATAAGGACACTTGCTGTGTAAACATGTAGCTTTTGTCCCGGCTCCACTTGCAGAACAAATGCAGCATAGAAGAATAATGGCTGCTGAGCGGCAGAGCTGAGCTTAGAAGGGGGCAATATCTTCAAGTGGTTCAAGCCTTTTTAATGCAGTGTTGTTTAATGGGCTAATGGTGCCTGTGGAGTGACTTATTTAATTTAGATAAAAAAAATTGTTGTCGATAATTTGGTTTATCAGGCACAATTAGTTTTTGAATTCATTGAGGTTAAAGTCTAGACAAAACGACAATATTATCTTTCTGCAAACTGTTATTTTGGGTGATTCGGCTGCATATTCATACTGCAGCAGGTAGAAGGAGGATCACTCAGGCCTGTCATCCTTTGTCGTGTAGCGTCTCATGACTCATTTAAGTGTGAACTCATACCAGCAAGAGGTAATAAATAATGTAAGTGAAATTATTGGGGTAGAAGCTGTTCCTTGCATTCTGAATAGTGTGATATTCTAAACCTTCAGTGTAACATGCAAAAGTCCTCAGATTTATGGGGATATTATTTTCAGTTTTTAATGCTAAAGCCTGAAAATACACATTTTCCTCCTGTTGGAAAATATTGAGTGTGCTAATGTGTCTAGTTTTCTGTAATATAAATAGAGCAATAAGCAGCAGAAAGAAGGTTTAGGACCAGGGGGTAAAAGTAGTCTTTCAACTTCTGGCCAATAACTGATTTCATATTTTGAGCCATTGGCTGCTTTGATAATATTTCAGACTCTGTTTTGTTCATCTTAGTGTATATTTTAAGGGACTTTCACACAATCCTTGTGTGGTCTGGACCTTCTGACTTTTCAGTTAATTCCAAACCGAAATGACGGGGATGAAATGTGCCCGGTTGAGGGTTTGCCGTCTGAATATATCATTTTTTGGGGATAGAACAGGTTTTTGGATCGATTGCAGGAAATGAGACAGGTTTAAACCATAGAAGAAGAAAAATATGCAAAAGTAGCTTGCGTGATAACTTGTAGTTTTGGCTTCCGACTAAACTTGAGGATGTTCATGTCGTACAAAAGTCTTTACTTCGTTCACTAAATTATAATGTAAAACCAAAACTAACTGGATCAAATGTAAACAATGTTATGAATCTTGCTTTGGACCCTGGTCCCGACTTTCAGGTGAAAACACCATGTGTGTAGTTGATTTTTAGGCAAGACAGAGTCAGAGAAATGGAGTAGAGAATTTGGATTTGTCACATTTACTTTTAATTGGTATTTTTTTGTTTGCACCTGTTGGAGACCTACCGAGAGTAACTCATTATGAAACAACCGCTCTTCATCAGCATTCACAGCTCCTCTGGAACAGATTTACTTTTCCTCTATGTGAGCCCCCTCCTTCCTGTCTATTCTTTGATTTTCATCCTCATCCATCTTTCCTAACGCTGACCACATCTCAATTCTGAGCAGGGGTTTGAATGTGGATGATATGCGGGCAGCAAGGAGGGTGAGATACACACTGGATTAATGCTGGATTTAAAATGGCTGCTCGTCTTGCTTAGCTCAACGCTCATCTGGGGATGTGGTCATGTGCTTTCATGTGATTTTTGGCCTAATTAGCGGTTTTGGCCTACACAGGGCTAAAAAATCTACACCTATCCTCTCTCGGCTGCCTTCGGTTTTTACTTACTCCGCTCTTGCCCCTCTCTGCCTATTGACTGACACATACTCACACAAGCACACTCTCTCCCACTCGTAAGCTGTAAAAATACAACCAAAGGATGACTTTGAAAGCATATGAGCAAGCCACAGACACAAGGGTTTGGTTGATAGAGGCTTCTCTGTGCAGCCTGTTTATCGTCCTCTGCTTGAATACATAAATACACATCTGTTAGTTCAGGTCAAAGTGCTCAGGTGCAAATCGGGAAGGTAATTTGGCTGGAGCCGATGCTTGCCTTCATTGAGAAGGATGTGTGAGGATGACCTCTAGACGCCTGTTTTGGTCTGTTACCGACATATCTCACACTAATGGTTAGACTTTGTTGTGTTCAGCTGTGATCTCCTCAGAGTTCACGCAACAAAGAGGAAGGCACTTATTAAATGTGGGGAAGAGTAAATACAACCCCTGCAGTAAACAGCTATTAAAAATAAACCCATTTCTTCACACGGTAAAGCCATCGCTGTTTATTGGATGAACTTAAAAGATAGAAAATAATTAAAAAGAAGTTGTGGCATGTTGCAAACATTTGGGCAAAGAGGAGGAAAAGCTTTGGTGCTACTAGCTGCAACCACACAATACTTCAAGAAACAAGCTGAAGCTTCGGCATGACTCTCGCTGGCCCCTGACTTCAATATCATTGAGAAAATATTAAATCAAGAATGGAAAATTAGCTGATAAAAAAACCTTCTGAAAGCTGTGATATCTACTAAAGAGCGCATTATATTGCACTGACTTAGTCAGGGGCCCAAACGTCTTCAGATGTCATAGTTAGTGATTCATTTTTTTTCTAATTTTGAAGTCCATGAAATTTAGTAACAGTACATTAAAACCAACCAGGGATATAATCAGGACTAGATAATTAAGTTTTCACACAGTTAAATGGTTTTATGTTTATGCTCTTCCTCAGTACTACTGTCCATCTATCATACTGCTTATCCTTTGAGGCTCGCCGGGGGAGCTGGATCCAATCCCAGCTGACATTGGGCGAGAGGCGAGGTACAGGCTGGAAAGGTCGCCTGTGTAACTCATTGAGATAAAATTCACAAATACTAAATATAATAAATACATTATAAATAAAATCCCCAAATGTAAATTGGATATAATAATTTATAAAGTGCATTCTTCAATACGTTACACTACCCCTTACTACTACCACTATAACTAATGCAATTGCTATTAATGCAAACACTCATAGTGTAGTAGTTTCTCAAGGAAAAGTCATATGTTGGCTCTGTGTCATTTAATTGTTGTATTATCTTTCTTTGCATCAGTGTTTTTCTGCACAATTGTGTATTTCTGTTGTGAGCCTTTGGCAGATAATTACAAGGTCAGAAGAGTGCACGAGTCTCTGTATCAGCTCCAGACAGCTTGTGTACATCTTATTTGCAGAGCTAATCACCGCTTTGTGAGTGAGGATGAAAATCTGATTTTGCACAATGTCCACAATTTCATCCACAGCCTTTATCTCATATTGAAAACTGACAAACTGTACAAAAAAGTTGTGCCCTCCACACACAGTCAATTTAAACTGCCCTGTTATGCTGTTGGAAGAGATTAGCTTCTATATTTTGGGCAATTTAGCAAGAATTATCCAGTCGTTTGTCTAGTGCTTACTGTATAAATTTAGCGCTGCAGGACGAAACACTTACAGTGCTCGCTAAAGAACATGTTGACTAAATAAAATTCAAGCCAACATGTCTGAGGGTTCACTGTGTGGGTGGAGATCTTTCACCTCCACCTGCTGACTGTGGCTAATGGCCTGCTTAGTGGTGACCTCGTGCTGTGAGGTTATCCTGACGCTACGACAGGAAGGTAAACGAGAGGCTTCTATGTGTCTTACAACCTCTGTCCCCTGGGAGACAGCAGCCTGCCTGTCTCCTTATGCCGGCCCTGGTTTATCGCTCTGCAGTGACCCACAGTCAACTTGTCCCCCTGCCGTCGTGCCCCTCAGTCACCTTGACGAGGGCCCTCTGGCAGGCATCTACTGCTGCTCCTTCTGCCCTCCATTTCTGATGGCCACTTGCTTAATGTGAGAACTTGATTGGTTGTGTTATCATTATGATGGGTTTTGAAGTTTTAGCTAATAGTTGCATGGCTCTAGGGATATAATTGTCTGTGGACTCTTGACCCACCACTGTGGCGCAGTCTGACATCTTTTGGATCGATTGCCATGATATCTTGTACAGATGTGGCTGTTTTCCACAGAATGCCTCCTAATGACTTTGGGGAGTCTCTGACTTTTTGCGCTGTAGTCACCACAATCATGTTTCCCCTGGATGAATTGTAATACATTGGTGTTTTTTTTATGTTTCATCCAGTGCCATTATTATGTAAATTGTTTTATTCTCTAATACTTCGGTTTTCGGGTTGCCACGGTCTGGAAATTTTCCCAGTGGGTAGTAAACTCGTGAAAATACATGAGTTAACTATTACACTGGACATTTTCCAAGAAAAGACGTGTGTCGGCTGTATATCTGCAGAGCTCTTATTTGACCATTAATGCTTGCTTTCGATCACTTTTGTGGTTCAGTGTTTCCCATTACCTTACCATTACGCTGTGCTTGCCTTTGCCTACTGTGTCTCGCCATAGTTTCATACTGATCAGAAATCTTTTTTTGCACTCCTCATAGGAACATAAAAGATCCCTATGTGTTTTGCACCATTGCCGGTGTTGAACGCTCTCTTTTCATCCATCAATCGGACTGGGCATTGAAAGCACCAGGACAAAATCTTGCCATGTTGGTGGCCCAACTATCAAAACACCTATTGAGTTTTTACCATCCTTGACAGGCAGACAGGCCTCTGCGTAGCACCATCCCTCTCTCTCATTAGTGCATGAGAGCGTGCATATAGATGCTGCCACCTATTTGGTTTGTAGGTGGCAGCATCTAATTACATTCCCCTCAGCTTCAGCTTTGCTCTGTATTAATACTATTTTGCAAATGTTAGCATGCTAGCGTGAGCATGGTAAACATTGTACCAGCTAAACAGCTCGGTAGTGTATCGCCTTGGGGCTTTCTGGCATGCTGACATCAATATTTAGCTCAAAGCAATATTGTGCTAAAGTGCAGTTTCATCGAGCTGCTACCATCCTAGAAGACTCTTAGGCCTCTTATGAAAAGCAGTCCTCTTGCACCTGACGGGTTAGTCACACATACAGTGTCACTGTTCATGAACAAATAAGAACAAAACTGGTTTGTACCATTAGAGGAAAACCTTTTAAATAAATAAAAAAAACTACATTTACACTGTTGTCATTCCAATATATATTCACCTCTGTTCTTGTTATTCAATCTTTCAGGATCAAATTTATTATTGGAACTTGATAACACTACACGTGTTATTTAAGTTCTGCATATTCACTACAGTGGGTCTAGACTGTGATCATACTCTTATGGTGTCAGGTGCTGAAGTCATGTAACTCACTCAAGCTTCCTGAAACTCAAAAAGAGAGGTTTTCAAACCAATGGATGAAGCTGCATGAATGTAACATGAGGGAATAACGGTTCATTAAGAGATTAAGATAATATATTCTCTGCAACAAAGCGTGGATGGATTCTATTACATTTTTCAGTGTGTGTGTGTGTTTAATTGTACAGTCTCAACTACACTTGACCGTGGTTCAAAGTCCTAACACATTGTGGTTACATGTTAAAAGTCCTCTACCTTGAATAATAACTGAAATACCCAGTAATTATCATTTCATATAAATTTGACAGATTTGTGCACTATCGCTATTTTGTGATAATAAAGCATCCATCACACGCAGCTGCAGGACGTTCATGAGAGCTGAGGTTAGCCTCTGTGTTTCCGACAGTTAGCTGATATGAAACAGTTGGACTATGAAGCCCTTGGACAAAGCGGAGTAATGTAGCGTCACTAATCAGTGCTTCACCGCAGCTCTGGAGAGGAGATGTGTGAGTGCTCACCTCTTCTCTCCAGTTTCAATTAGCAAGAGGTTTCCTTTCACTGATGCAGTGTTGGATTGTTGTCAGCGTGCACTGATACACAGTGGGCAAAACCCAGAGAGAAAACGATCTCTCCTGCTGTACGGAAAAACTACTTTTTTATGTGTGGAAAAGCAATGAACTTTGAATGAACTTTTTTTCCAGTAAGTACTTTTATTTACTTCCTCTGCCCTCTCTCCTCAAACGCAGTCATTAGCCAGACAAACATAAGGTTTGCAATCCTGAACTAAATTATGTAAATGAGCTGGAAGTGTCTTATAAGACATCTTTTACATCAGATGTAGTCATTTTGTTTCAGGGACCAAAGTGATTTGGAGTTGGATTTAAATAAACATCCCTGCGGAGGAGACCATTTGTTGAAACTATAAAACTAAAGTTTGCCTCAGAGTTAATGAAACAACTGTTGCTGGGAACAAATCCTGACGTTTTTATAATGACAAATTCAAAGGCAGATTTTTATCGGTCAACCAATAAATGTGTCAACCTATAGTTCAGACAACTGTTAACACAATAAGTTAAAACCTTATATTGATTATATGGTTTATGCTGACCGAAACATCCTAAGATTTGAATAATTATTTTATACGAGTGGCTAAAACGATATGTCATCACTTGCATTCATCAATTGCATATTCACAGTATTGGATTCCATTTCATTTCACCATAATAACAACTCCATCCTGCATGCTTAGATTGCCTGACTAGATTTTTAAATATAGCCTTTCAGTGTAGCTGTCAACAAGGCGTGCATCATTTAGTCTGTTTATTTTTGTCCAAAATGCAATTACCAGTCAGTTACTGACTACTACAGTTTGATAATTTGATTACGTAAATGAATCTTTGTTTCATGCTTTGTATGCTTACAGAGATGTAGAGCATGTTTGCGACGAGCTTATCTCTTGACACGGTGAATGCACAAAAATAATGAACAAATTTGTTGACTTAAACACAAATTGTGGAGTGGTCTCAAGTTAAATCAGATTTAATCCTTAACTAAGGGTCCTGACACACTGAGCTCGGCTCAAATAGGTAAAGTGCCGGCAAAGACTGAATGATTATTTACACGTTTAACAAAGGCTTTTTTCTTTTTACACAATGCAACCAAATTTAAATTATAGATTGCCTACAGACTAGGGCTATAGGCAGTAAAACAATATCTATTATTATCACAATATAATTTTTATCAATAGCAATATCATATAGATCCAATATATATCCATGCAGTCTTTTTATACTATATTTGCAGTGTATCTCGTGTTTTTCATTCTCTGCCCATAAAGAAGAGTTTAAAACCACAAACCTCCCTCAGGAACAAAACTGAATTTCTCTGTCAGAAAATCTCACTCATTTAGTATTGCTATGGTTTATGCTTTTCTTAGCATCGTGTAGAGGCAGGCATGCAAAATCCGGTTGCCAAGGGAGAACGCTTCTCCTCCTTTTATTGATTTATTTATGCTTCTTGCTTCCTTAGCTTTCAGCTAGTGTTAAATTAGTGAGTTCTAATTTTCAGCAGGGATGCCACTTTGCATCTTATCCCCACAAATCAAGATGTTCTCACTGGGCCGTCTCGCATTCAGACTGGTGCGGCGGCGTCGGATCACACTCGGGTCACACCTGTTTCTCTGCTTTGAAAAGTTCATCTCAGAGTTAAGCTAATTATTTTGTGGACATAAGTGCAGATGCACACTACAGTCTACAGCTGTTTGATCTGACAGAGAGAGCTGTCTGCCTGCTGCTGCTTCTCCAATCACCTGCATTCGCCCGTCGCGGAACAACAGCTGTGCTCTGAGGCAGATCAGATGTATAGGGACACGCAGAGAGTGATGGCGCACAAACTGCACCCATCTTGTGTTTCTCCAGCATGCTACACAAGGCGATTGTGTAACAGCCATTGTATTTAAGAATAGAAGGTGTGCAACTCCGAATGAGTCTAAAGCGGCCTGAGGGTAGGGTATTGACTTATTCTGGCTTTCTTCTTCTTCATCTGCTTATAAATACTGCAGCACAGAATCAGGATACGGCATCAAATATATGTTTGCAATGATTGAAGTCAGTTAAGAAGTTTTAGCAGAAACTTAAAATAAGACTTGGGTAATGCAAATTGATGAGAATACATGTTCAGTTTTAGATTAAGTGAAGTGACGGTTCTGAAGTGTTTGTTGCCATGTTTGGCCTCCTGCCACGTTCAAGGGGAAGCTGTTAAAAGTTTTTGAATTGTAGAGGAAGCTCTTCCTCATGGGACAGAATGTATTTCTGTCCCTCTTTTTCTTTACACAAGGTCCTGGAGATTATTTTTACAGACTAGGGGATGTTGTACTTATGCAGCAGCCAACACCCAAGAACAGGAAGCCACAGTTTCTATGAAAGTCCACGAGATGGAAGCAGATAGTGCCAAGGGAAAACAATATTTTGGCTGGAGCTCGTTCTGGTGGCCAATTAGACCCCAATGCCTGTATGATTTACCACTTCCTCTACCTGCTTTTATGTGTTTGGGGCTGCTGTGTGGAACACAATGACCCCTGATTAAAGATTGAGCTTAGGCTCTGGGACGGCCATGGCGCCATTCTTATCAGATGCCTACTTCTCAGAACTCAGCAAGACCACCTGAAATCAATGGTTGTATAGTCTGCCACTCCGACCCAATCAGAGACAGCTTGTTTAGACTTTATTTTAAATATTTTAAAATTTGAATGCAGCTTACCCGGGCTGTAGTCATTTGACCGGTCAATGTGCTCTCGTCTCAGCAAAGTCTAGTTGGTTTGACAAAAAAATTGTCTGGTTGAAGAATAGATATGATTTAATTTGGCCAGATTTAGTTTTTGATCTCATATTGTCATAGGTTTAATATTCTATTTTTATAATCATTTTACTGTGCTTGATGCATATTGCTATTCCTTTGCAATTGTTGATTTGTCAAAGGCAAGTCAACACAATAAATTCAGATTTATTCTATATATCAAATGAATAAATGATCAACTTTGAAAATGTACAGCATATACAAGGATTTGAGGTCAGTACCTAAACATCTAAGGGTCCTTTTCCTTTACCCACTGAGACACATTGTACTGTACATGCAGAGGGACTAGACAGATTGTTTGTCTTTTCCTCCACCCTCTCCTGCACACATAGGCTGGAAGTGAAGCCCAGGTCTTGAATGGGTGGAGTGCGGGCTATGAGGTCACACTGTTAATTGCATAATGAAACGTCTTTCGTTTAAGATAACGCATCAAAGGAACTGTTACGTAACCTAAAAATCAGAAGCAACCTAAATTTGATAAGGACGTGCTGTGCATTCAGGCAGTTGTGATAAGTCACCATTGTTTTTGGCTTCATGGTAAAGCCCACGGGTTTGATCTTGTACACTTACTATCAGCGATAAGTGTTGATTTTTCTGCTTCCAGGAAGTTTGGGGATGTGTTGGGTGAACAGTTTAGGACTTGGTGGCTCTGGATGTGAATAATAAAGGGCAAAGGGGCAAAGAGTTGAGTGCATTTACTGGCTGAATCATTCAAATGAGCAGCCAGTTGCTGATGACTTGCTGATGACTGGACTGAACACAGAAAGCCACTGAAACCACTAAGAAGCCAAAATGGCTTTGACTTGGCTGGCAAAGCATCGCCAGGGAGGATATCAAATAACTGCTGATTGTCTATTGTCGGTTCGCAGCTTTTAGGATGACATTATTTGCAGGAGAAATAGGGCTCGGCAATAAAACAATATCAATAATTTTCATCAATAGCAATAAATCAAATGTTCAATATATATCAACATATTGTTTATACATCGTTGAAGAACAGTGATGAACACATAATTGACTCACCTCCAATTTGTAAAGTGGTTCACTGTAAATCAAGTGTAAAGATGAGTTTAAAACCACAACTTTCACTCAGGAGCAGAAATCTGTCATTAAACTTAACAGAAATAATAATGTGACATTTATCATGACATGATTGCTGATATTGACAGATTTTATCTTGACAATATTTGGCCATGTTGCCCAGCCTGGAATATACTGGAATATCTTATACTGGAACTATACTAATTCCACAAGGGACGCTGGTTCATTGAATTAATTCAAGTAGTGACAATCACCATTTTTGTATTTCTTTTCAGGGAAACCACTGTAATTTCAACAATCAACATTAATATCGCTGTTTTCTTGACAGACAGTCTCCAGATAACAAGAGTCACACACAACACTGCATGTTCTTCTAAAACTGCCATGTAAAATCTGCTCACTACAAGTTAAAAAATTCCAGCGTTAGGTCGTCATTGTGTGCTTGCAGATGCCAGGTAATGTCAGTTTGTCGGATATAACACCGAAAGATAACAGTTCCCTATTACGGAGCAGAATACAAAGTACTTATCCTGCTGGGTTGTATCTGGGTTTTACTTGTGTCATCCTTTTTCCTCTGTTAGTCATGGCGATATCCACAGCTTGTCAAGTTTGTTGCAACCTGCTGTAGTAAACCTAGTTTACGGTACATCAGGTTTAAACATGGTTTATAATACCTCTGTGTACGATTGACACGGTAGCCTGTGTGGCTAAACCCTTAGTGAGCATATATACTTGTGCACTCATGTGTCTCTGTGACTCGGCAAGTTTTTATGGCACTGTGTTTGTACTTCAAACAATGGTGATTAAAATTGAAAGGATCATGTTGGAGTTGGAGCTGATAAATCATGAAGAAATTACTTCAATGCGGAAACGATAGAAGACAGCGGAGGAGATGATGTGTACGGCCATTGAAGTGATCGAGGCCAAAGGAGGATAAGTTCTGTGTGCTTGTCTGCTCACTGAGAGACATAGAGATGATACCAATCTGCCCAATTGCAGTTGTTGCAGTTTACATCGGCGCAGCATGTAGTTAGGATGTGCATGTCAGGCTCAGGTGTAGGGTATGCAGCTATTGTGTACATCCAGCACAAAAGTATATATTAGACTTTATATTCCCACTTGTTTGGACAGATTGTACCAATTTCTGACATTTCTGTTTATCACTGCATACATTTTACCATGGAACAGCAAATGAGATTAACATGGGAATTGTTCACCTGACGACCACCTGACGACCAATCACCAAACATTACGAAGTACCTCACACAGCGGTACCCAATTGCCATAGCGATTAATTATAGTAATATAAGTCCTTTGCTATTTATGGAATTTCTTTTCCAACCTGATTTCAAAAAAATATCTTGCATAATTCTGTGATGACCTTTCAGCTTCTTTCCAGCACAACTCTAAGAACAGACAAGTGGGAAATGGTATTATCTGGATGTTTTCCCTCCATTACTCAATGTTATGGCCTCATCATGTTATAGGATGTGATTATTAACTTCTCTGGAAATAAGACATTTAACCTCCACTTGTCTCCTCCGAACACTTGACTTCAGTTTGCTAATTGGTCATTTGATCATCACGAAATGCTTGACAGAGACTGCCAGGAGAAGAAAAGCCTTTTTCTTGATATTGGTTTGTTATTGCCTCTGAGAGGATCCCCCTGTCTGGTTCTTTATGGTCAAGTCATGGGAATTTGTACCATCATCTGGAAAGACCAGATCAATTGAGCAAAGAGAAAAGAACAGTTGAGTTAAGTGGCAGCGAGCTTGTTAATGCTTGAAGATTGTTGCTGTATGATATATTAATTTGGTCTACAACCTCCATGGCAAGCTTTTTGTAGTGTGCTAGTGGCACCGTGGTGACTCGGGCTGTAGCTGTAGGAGATGATGGATGAGCACAGATCTTCCAGACTAATAAAGCAGATTAATATCTGAAGTGAAGTACCACTTCTGACCACCTCAAGAAGCAGTGGAGGCCTGGAAAGCTGGCTCGTAATTCAAATTTAGAGGACAGAATAAGTTAACAAACTTGTGTCTTCTCAAAGTAGTCATCTCATAAAACTAAACTCACTGGCTCCATGTTATATAAAAGCCTATTTGAAGTTATGTAACAGGGAGAAGTTAGTGACCCACAGAATCAGCAAAAGGGAGAGCAACTTAATAAAGACTCCAGTTTCAAGTTGAGGGCTGATATAAGAGAGGATTATTGATGATTCATTGGAATTTGTGTGCTTTTTTTGTCACCTGGGCTTTGGCATAACACTCAGGGTGAAAGCAGTTATCTTATCCAACACCCCCCCATCAGCTATCTCCCTGAACAGCAAGACCTTTAATCACCTATCATATTTGCTGTCTGCAGAAACTTCAGGGAAGCTGATACTTAAGTTTTGGATTATGTGGAATGATTTTAAGTCACAACTTTTCTGCAAGTTTTTATTATATCAGATGTGATAAATCCACAATAGCTGTACAAACAAAGGAGGCATTGTTTCATGGATTATAAGAGCATCTTGGGTCACACTTTTTTTAGAACTGGCAGCATTTTAATAATTAACTAAGATTCATTTAAATGTTACTCCTTGATCAATAACATTGCAGGTCAGATGAATCTGCCCAAATGTTTGGCTGCATTAACAGCCTGTTCTGACCCACTAGGATTCATGGGAAGAAATAGGAATAGGAAGAAAATCATTCTATTGGCATAGCAACACCTTTCGATTTCGTAATAATGTATTATGACATTGTTCTTTGTTTCTCTTTTGTTTGCCAAAACTCATGTCAAGTACCTGGCACTGTGAAAACGATTTCATATATGAACACCAAAAAAATTGTGTTCATATTGTCCTATAATCAATTTATAATATTTTATACAGAATTTACTGTACATTATTTAAGTACATCATGCACATTGAACTTCCCAAAAATCTACAATTGTAAATGTACCATGAGAAACAAAAATTAGATCTATAGTTACAACAGTTTTTAATATTTTGCTGAAAAAGTTCCTAGTTTTTCTGCCTGACAGCCATCGTCCATCAGCCCAACCCTAGTGGGAAATGCTGCCTTAACGCTCTGCCTTTGTATGTAGTGCAACATATGTCATTCATATCAATGTTTTTAAAATACTAACAGTTCCTGATTCAATTCAAACATCAAGCAAAATACTATTCTTAATTGCACACTTTCTCATCACTCATGCAAATTTTATGATCAACTTTTGATTACAATTTTTTATGCTTATTAGTATGTTCATTATACAATATATTTGCATGCAATTAAAGGCCACAGAGTATTGAATATCTATATATTCAATGAAAACGATACCTTGATTGTCCTTTTTGATTTTATTTTAGAATCCACTTTGCTGTGATTCTTGTTGTGGCTGAATTTTTGACTTCTGTTCTCAGCTTGACAAATCCTGTTTCATATCATTCATATATTTATATATTTTTTCCTCCAGCTGCTCGCGTCTTTGTTCACCACAGAACTGACAAGGTCAAATAAATGCACCTTTAATTTAGTGAAGTGTAACTGAAGACCCACTCATGCATCCCCCTCTGCGTCCCCCGCAGTGACCCCCGGTGCCTCTTCTCCTTCTTGTAAACTGCATTAATATATATTGAGTACCTGTTCCTTTAGATCTCTGCTGAGAAGTGGATGCAAGACAATGTAGAGGAAAAAGCTGTTAAAAGCACTGAATCAATAATTTCCTGGATTTATAATTCCTGGTGTCCAAGATTGCATTTATTTCCTGACTGTTCTTTGAAGCCGACTGACGACCACAGAGGCCATTAAGGTTTTGACCTTTACGCTTCACTGATAACTAAGTTGTCTTATGCAGATGAGTCAGTAAAGGAATCTGACAAGAAACTCCTCTCAAAGTACAGTCACTAAAAACAGACTCGCACTCGCAGAGCAACAGAGAAAAGAGATGGACGATGGACCTCTTGGAACTGATAATTTACTTTCAAAAACCTTCTTTTGTTTGTCTCAGCAATTATTTTCTCTTTGGTCAGGTCATCGCTAGTGTTCCATTCATAAGGAGAAACCTGCTGCACTGTAGACTGCATTGTGGCTGTATTAGTCAATCTAGACATAACATGCATCCCCCCACACAGCCACAAAAGCAGATGTGATTTCAGTCGTCTATGATTTTCTTTTGTTGACTACAGCCCTACAATGCTTATCAATATCTCGCTTATCTGAGGAGCAAAGACCAAAAATTGCTCGTTTGAATGTTAAATCAATGTTGCATAGTGACATCTACCTTTGTCTCCACGCTCTTTCATTCTCTCCTCGACCTCTTTCTCCATCTCAACTCGGCTGGGTGTCGCACTTGATCAAATAAAGGTGCTGTGTAGAGTTATGTAATTTGATTTAATTTCACAGCTGCAAAATACATATAATGAAAACATTGTTATACCTGCCAGACATCAGCATGTAAGCTGTGCCACTGTGAGCATGTTAGCGTCCTGACAATTGTATTACCACATCCATGTGTGAATGCTACTGCTCGCTTCTGTCAACTTTTGGTTTAAAAAAATTCAATCATGCCAGATTGTTCCATATAATGTTCATTTTAATCCATTGTTGAAGGGGGTCACCACACTGGTACTGCACTGCTCTCTCTCCTAGCATGTTGAGATATTGTCTCTTTATTGCAACATACAGTTTTTTAACATTTTTCAACATACTGAAATAAAGATATTATGTATTTCAAAATATTGTGCTGCACCAAACCTTTAGCAAATATTGCTGATAAAGTTGGTCCTCATTTTAATAAAAGTGATGACCTTGTATCAACAAATAATTGAGAAACAACAATGATGTTTTTAACTTTCTAATACACATGGAGCGCTCTTGTGCCAATTCTGGGAGGCCTGCCCGGCGGCATGTAGCATGGATGCTCTCTCAGAGGGACAAAACGAAAATAGACAAGGCAATCGCCATTCTCTTAGTGTTGCTATGGTAGCAGAGGCACGGCTGTTTTTCCCAAGGTTAATGGGATGACACCTGGAACTCAAAGTAACATATTGAGAGAAACATGTGCCTGTTTTACTTAAAACAAGTAGATAAAAGAGAGCGGTGTCATGTCACACAGAGCCAGGTCAGATTAACAGACCTAAAGCACGTCACAGGCATTAGTCTTTCTGGCACAGACGATAAATCGGTCACTGAAGGAATGATTAGATTTTTGCAACGTAGATGTGACGTCTTCTCACCAGACTCTGCTGCCTCTGATAAAAACATAATAAAGGGTTTGAGGATTTTGACAATACCAGTTGTAGCTTAGTTTCTAATAAACTTATTGTCTAGCAAGTGAAAAATTCACTCTGAATTTTGACCAGTCAGGAAGTAAATGGCTTATGGACATATTATATATATCATATGCTGTGTATTTAGTTCTGATACGTGGCTGTGTGCTTGTTTTGCTGCTGCCACATCTTCCGAATTGACCTGACGCCTACAATATTAATATTAATGTGTAAACACATTGTTTATGCACATGCAAATGTAACATTGTGTGAATCGTTCAAGGACACCACACTACTCAAATGAGCCACTTTTCACTCAACTCCCTCAATTTGAATTCATTCCCTCTTACCGTTGACCAGATGAATCAGTGTATAACTTTTTGACATCAAAGTCCTGTGATTTTTCCATCTGAGTCCTATCATGAGGGAAGTGAAATAAATTCCAGAATTACTGCAGCCGTACAGGGTTTCAACAAAATAACAAACAAGTAACAGCAACAGTTTATGATGCAGCCCACTAAAAATGTAAAAAGACCAGTAAAACAAAGTAATCACACGGTTAGGGTTCATTTTTCCAACCCACAATTGGTCTTAAAATTCAAATAAGTATATTAGTGACCACCACAGGAAGCTTCTAGCCTGATTATCTGAGTAGACTGACATTTTTTTCACATTATTCAGTTATTCAACTGCTATGGAGGAAATTAATTTCATCTGCAATAGTGTTCAGAGATAAATTCTAATGAATGTTGCGATATTCCTGGAAGGCAGGGATGCCGCAGTACTTGGTGTTACCGGTATTTCACAGTGTTCAGGCGCACACTGATTATAAAACTCGCTTATTGGCCTCCACTGTCTTTTTAACATTGTTAACCCTGCCAAAGAGGTTTTATCTGTGTATAGCAGCATTACACACAAATTACAGGGCGGATTACCACGAAACCTGGTGGAAGGATGAGGCATGGGTCAGTGAGGAACCTCTTAGATTTTAATATAGATCCGGATCACGGGGCAGATCCAGGATTTGTTTTTCACTTGTGTTTTATATTATTTTTGTTGATTACTCAGAGAATGATTTATGGATCCTGATGGGAAAATCAAGCTTTTACACGGCGAATATCAATGAGTGTGTGAAATGTAGTGCAGCCTGATTTATTTATGTTTTTAATTTGAGAAGACTGTTGGGCCTTGGTGGAGGTGTGCGCTCTACTGAATACCAT
This sequence comes from Verasper variegatus, assembly GCA_026259375.1. Classification (NCBI taxonomy): domain Eukaryota; kingdom Metazoa; phylum Chordata; class Actinopteri; order Pleuronectiformes; family Pleuronectidae; genus Verasper; species Verasper variegatus. Next base: position 16,274,120 of record CM048040.1, read on the forward strand.
TCTAGTTTACATTGCAAAAGTTCACACAGGCCAAAACAAGCTTTTTATTAAAAATGACTTTGTCTGAGCCTTTTCTTTTGATTTCCCTCCCTTTTATAGGCTTCTACTACGCTACATTTAACTGACAGTTGTGGTTATATTTATTAGTGTGTGCAATTTGATGCAGCTTGATTGAATTTAAGGTGTCTACTGGGCCTTGGCAGAGCTCTTCAGAGTGCCATTCTAGTTCAGACATGAAACGTTTTTGTGTTTCAGCAGTAGTGCCCATGTTCATCAAATAAAATGAAAAAAACCCTCCAGTTTGTAAACTACCAGTGTCAATTTAGTCGAATGCCACAAAATAAACTGAAAGTGTCTAATCTAACATAAAAAAAAATCAAAGTAAGCACACCACAGATATTGAGCCAACACAAGTCTTTGCCTGTAATTTCTCCGGAGTAATCGGTAGCACCAGTGTTATCACAAATCTATTACCCAGAGGAGACCTTTCCACACACTGGCATCCCTACTGTAAGGTGAGCCGTATCATCACTGTACCTCCTTCCTCTTTATCCATTGCAAGTTTGTAAAACCATCGGTGTCCTGCATGAATGATGGTCGCTCCTATAAAGAGTTTCACTGGAATAAAATAAATCTTTTACAGCCATTTGCAGAATGTAGCTCCAAATGTGGCATCTAATGTTGTAGAAAACCCAGACTTCTTATACATTTCTTCACTTCATCCCTATAGAGCGGCAGGGCTGCAGCGGGAAAGGCACAACCACAAGGATTATAGTCATTCTGATGGATGGCAATGGGACAGATTAATCGGCTGCTCTGCAACCCTCACTTATCTGATTTAACTGCTGCTCCTCCCTTTCTCCATTCTTAAAAGGCAGAATTATCTCTCCAGCAGCAAATGAGATGTAATGTGTGTTTGAATGGAAAATTAGCCAAAAGATAACCCTCTTCTATAGTTGCCCTGAATAGAAGTGACCTGTGTAGCTCTTGAGTGGCTTCGGCTCATTATGTCATGTGTTTGTGAAGTGACAAAATGACATTTGTTCGGTTGATGACATTTACGTCCCAGCTCTCGTACTGCACAGGCCAGCCAGTTATCAGGAGCCTTTTATTTTGTAACTTCCTTTCATGCTCGGAGTGAACATCTAATCTGTCTGCACACGGCTGGAATACTGAGTCTGTTGTTGTTCTGAGATATGTCACTCAGGTTTTGCAGGCTTCTCCTTTTTTCGTTTTGTTGTTGTGTAAGGAAGAAAATTGTTTGATCGCAGCCTGAGTGCACAGACTTTTATTTGCTTTTTGTAAATAACCTTACCCATATCAGTGTTGTATGGATGTAGCAAGGATTTCTTCCCTTACACGCAGGATGAGTCAAAGTCTGTGCACCTATGCTTGTCGGTAAGATAGAGCTGAAGCAGCAGGAGAACTGCTGGTGCCCCGGCCATCCCCGCCGTCAGCAGCAGAGACTGTGATCCTCGCCGCTGTTGCCAGATCGTTTGCGCTTGTAGAAGTTGTTGATAGTTTGTCCTGATTTTCAGATTGCTTGGGGTCGACGTCTGTCTATCTTTGGTTTGAGAAGTATTTGTTGAAAAGCTTTTTATTGCACTTAACATAACGAGCTGTTCATTTGCCCTCACTCTGCTCCGCTCAGTGTGTACAGGGCGAGGCTGAGACACAGGGTGAAAAAGAGTTTAGAATCGTGACTCTTAAAGAAAAACCCTGTAGACGAATCTTACACTGAGCAGAAGTAAAACTACGCAGATAGTAAAAAAACCATTTTGTTCTTGTTTATTTAATTCAACTGTTTTGATTTGAATCAAGTACATTCGGTTAAAATATAAATATGTTTTTTTATATACATTTTTAAGACTTTCGTGTTTTACAACAATTCACTCGAGAAGAGAAAGGGGGAAGAAAGTATAGATTGAAATTGCCCACTGGAGAACAGCGATAGTTCTGTGTCTGGAATTTTTATATTGTTAGCCTACATAGTACACGTACTTTATTGGTTAGGGAACTGGTAAATGTTTGAAGCAACTGCAGGCATTTTACTTCAGACAGCTCTGCCTAAGAATATATTTTTTCTGCCAGCCCAAATGGGATGGGAGTAAGGCATGATCAAGTGTTCAGTTGCCTCCAGTTTGTACTATATATTTCAACAATATTTCCCAGAAGTGTATAAATGTACATCTAACCTGAGTTTTACTCTCAGTTTGAGCTTCAGTGTGAAACATTTGAGGGGAATTCACTGAAAGTTTATACAACTGGGTTACATTACATGTGAACTAACACTGCTTGTGAGGCAAGTGATAAAAGTTCACATCATCAGGTTGGTTCATACACATTTCAAATATACTGGATTTCATTTGGCAAATAATACAGATTTTTGGTCATTCAGAAAATTTGGAAATGTTATAGATTGATAGTTCTGTTATTTAGTCATAAAGTGAACATAAACGCATAGGCCTATGGATCCAGATTTTTGTATTATTTTTCAACTTTTCAGTTCCAACATGCATAGTTGTTCTTGCAATATTGGCTGATATACACTGATAATGATATCAGATAGTATTTGACAATATTGTGTTCTGGCTGTAAAACTCCAGATTTAAGCTAGACCTTTATTTTACTGTTATTTTCACAATTTATTTGTGACTTGAGCTAAACATACTTTCAACTGAACTATGCAACACTGCCGTCCTTTCTCTGAACCCCTGCTTTGGGCTTTAGTCAAGGTAGCCGATGTCTAGCAAATCTCGAAGCTACTGTAGTAACCCTATCTCTCAAAGTTGCTATGTCTTCATGTTAAGTATTTGGTCCTCACATATTGACTGAGGTGTTAATTCTCAGCAGGGTTAGCCTTGGAAGCAGGGTGTTAATACGACTGGGGGTAATTGGCTGCATTGTTAGAATCTGAAATATAATTTTAGCTTTAACCTTTAATAAAAGTATTGTCGGTGTCAATAACCACAAATCAAATGGGCCTTGAATTGATTTTTCCTTTTACATAAAGGCTTAACAGATAATTTTGTACCCAAAGCTCTTTCTATGAGAGTATGGCAAACGCACGCTCCACTTTATAGAAATCCCTTATGTGCAAGCAGCTTTCTCCTGCCTTATAGTATTAGTATTGCATTCATAATAGGCTCTGTTCCAGGGCATGACATATTGGAGTTGTTCTGGTACAGACATATTGGTAAGTCTAAAGCCATGACTGACTAATTTAATCCTGCTTGCTAATGCAGTCATTAGTCAGAAATGCAGTTCATATCCATTCCAATATTTGCCTGCAATCCAGAACTGATAAATCCATAATCTTTCAGGTGGTGTTTAGAAGACAATCGATGTTAATTCAAGTCCCTTTACAAAATCGGAGGAGTTTCCTGGTGCACTCTTTTCCTATTTAGGGGCATATTCAGTGGAGAGATGGATGAAACAAATACTCTTTAAACGTCTGCATACCCCACAGCCATGTTTATGATTGTGCTCTGCGTTGACGCGGAAAAAACATTTCAAAATAATCCTGAATCACGCTGTATTTTTTTCCGAGGCACGAGGGCGCACAGTGTCTTTGGCTGCAAGGTGTTTATACGTAGCAAGACATAAAGCCACCGTTGATCCCTGGGTGTCATCGTGAAGAGGAGTTCACATATCTTTTTCATGAGCCAGTAGCAAAGTTGCCCTATATCTCCAGGGAATTGGATCATAAATATTGTGTTAACCCAGAAAAGTTAAATTCCATGCATGCTTCCTTGTTCCCCTGATCCCTCAGCTTTTGTTGTTGCATTGGCCCATTGTACCCGAGAAGAGATCAAGGGGACCCCTGTCGGTTGTGAATTATTCCTTTGTAGAAGCGCTACTGTAGGGGATAGAGGATTAAAAGAGCAGACAGTGGATGGGGATTCTACAGGAAGTTGGGTTGAAGCACACACTGCACATGAATTGTTTAAAGTGGAGTATTTTCTATTGAATTGCGTAGATGGTGTATTTCTTTTGCTATTTAAACACAGATGTATTTATTCTGTACCCATTCTTAATGCTAGGTGTAGCGCTGCAGGAATATACCTTGTTTGGATATTTCAATCATATATGGACAATTACCACTGAATGATGAATTTCCATTGTGTTTACATGCTTTCCAGGTGCTTTGGTGCTTGGAGGGCCCTGCAGCCATTTTAATATGAAAGAGTCATTGTCCTTGTTTTCTCAGTTTCCATTATAGGCATATAGAAACCTCCCTGCTGCTGTAGCAGTCATGTTGTCAGTGTTTTCAGTTTAGTTTGCGTAACAGCCACTATAGGTGATTTGGTCTACATTTTTTATAGACTCTTGTCTTCTGTTTCTGCAGGAAGCCATGGACCTCGACGCTGGGAAGCCTCATATCCAGAATGTGCTGCGAAAAACCAATCACCTGTGGACATTGCAGATGAACAAGCTCTGGTTTCAGAGGAGTACCAGGAGCTGGTGTTTGACAAATTCAGCACTGAGTCTTCCAACCAGACCACCATGAAAAATACTGGAAAGACAGGTATGCATCAATTAGTTTTCTTTAGTCACTCGAACTTTATAGTAATGTATTATTATTATAATTCTAATAATAATTCTAATTTTTATTATTATTATTATTAGTAATAGTAGTAGTATTGTTTAGCATTTTTGCAGTGGAGTTTAAAGTACTACCACTCTGCAATATATATTCACTTTATGATAAAAATAAAAAAAGTGTAATCCAACCAACCCTAGATTAAAGCAAACTAGTGGTTTTAATAATTCCTCTATTATTTGCCTTCATTGTGAACTACTCTCACTTTCTCTCTTTGTACACAGCCCGTTTGCCTTGTTTACAGAAACATTGTGAAGCTTACTTGATTAACTGGTACTTCAAACTATTGCCACATTGTTTTTTCAATCCGCATATCCATGGGCTATTGATGTGAAAACCCTGACCTTAATTGATCTCCCCTGCTTTTGCTGCAGTTTCTCTCCGAGTAGTGTCATCTTTTGCATATGATCATAATGAGAGTTGTTAGCCTCCATGACAACCAAGGCCACTGGGACAACGGCGCAACGCTTCATCTGCTTATTTACAAAGATGGAAAACAACACGGCTGGCTGTAATTTTGGGCACATGCAGTACAGAGGGAATTTTAGATTGTTAAACACTGTGGAAATCAGGAAAGTGGAACCACATTACCACACAAATATCATCATGAAAAAAGGCTTTGATTGAAGTACCACATTACAAAGAATGTATGTTTGAGTATAATGTGTGTTCCTGACATGTCATCACATTTAAAGTGGATGGATGGATGGAGGGATTGATTGATTGATTGATTTGCTGCTGCTCTTTATACAGTAGAGCAGCAACCAAAGTTGAGAACAAGGTCAAAAGCAGTGAACACACTTTTGCTCAACCTTTTATTTCTAATGTTGCATTTGATTCACTTCACACTTAAAATGTGGGTAAACCTGTCTGAGGATGCTTCTCTTTAAGACATTGTTGGTTATTGATTCTAACAGGAATTCGTCCTTCATGTTCTTGGAAAAGAATTTCAAAGTTTTGAATGCTAGACGCTCTTCTCCAAATGAGTCTTTTGAAATCATCTTCTGTTTTCCGCATCACGATTTGTGACATCCTTGATATGTTTTGTGTTGCAGCAAGGTCACTCTCCCCTTTTCATGCACCCTCCTTGGCAGCCTTTTGTTTTGGAATTGTTGTTACGTCTGCATGGATGACGTCAAACAAGACACATTTTATGCAAGCTTTTTGTTGTCATTGTGCGGTCGTCAATGCACCGTGGCCCTAAGGAGCTGAGAAGAAGTCTGACACTTGATTTGTGTAACACCTGACTACTGTCAACTATCAGTTCTTTTTAAATTCTGCATAAAGAAACTCAACCATGAAATACCTCTTCATAGATTGGCTAAAATACTCTCTGCGATTTAATGGGCTTTTCTTGGGGGGAGTTGCAGCCTATAAGCTTGATGCCTGATCATCTGTCAAGAGGAGTCAGTTAAATCATTTCACTTTTTCCACTTCATCATTGTAAACAATGCAATGCGAGACAACAACATGCCATACTGTGAACTTTCACAAACTTTGACTGAAACTAGTAAAAAAAGAAGGTTGACAGAAATGGAGTGAAGAGCGGCGCAACTCTATTTTATTCACTGCTTCAGTGCTCTCAGCTCTGCTGCTGACTGTAAGCAAAATCGTCTAAACTACATTTCAGCCAGACACTGGTACAACCTCCTCTATTATGTCTGAGAGCAGTGGCCATGCAGGAGAGACGCCCTGTGGTGCGCTATGATTTTATTACATAACTATGAACAGGAAACACTTTTTATCGCTCTGGCTGTGTGGAAGAGTGGAACATTTTTACATCGCAAATGAAGAGCAAAGGAATCATGATGTGAGTCTAGGAGATAAAACCTAGATCTGTTGTGGGAGTTCAGCATGGGACATCCACCCTATAGGTGATCTGGACTAGTTCTCACCAAACCATAATTAGAGACAGTTGTAGAAGATATCGAAGTTGGAACATACCCTTCATATCTCTTTAATCTTGATCAAATGTACTGTAGTTCCCCAACTACATTTCTCCTGCCCATCAGTATTGCTTGCAGTTAGAGTTAAAAATCACCAAAATTGGTATCTCTTGTCCAACACCATACCACCTTGGACGATGGGGGACTTTTTCTTTGATGCCCTTTCTGTTTGGAAGATCTCAAAATGAAATGAAAGCCTTTATTCTATTGTACAAGATAATACAATGGAATTCAGACCTCATTCTTATAACTGTCAATTATTAAGCCCAATGAATTGAATTTCTTTGGAATGAACAGGTGCTCACTCCATTCATTAGAAATGACTGTGATTTAACCTCATTATCGGAATTTTTGTGTTTCATGTTCTCGGATGTTTTACAAATAAAATCCAATTTTCAAGAATACAATCTAGTCTGTTGAAAGAATCCAAGAAAATTGCAAATTTAAAAAGCATGCTTGATCTGTCCCACACTATTTCTATTGAGGCTGCCACTAGGGGGCGCTGAAGTCAAAGCGCTCAAATCCTGCCCAGATGGGCTTTAACTTCACACTATTTAAAAGTCAATGTTGTAATTAAGAACTGAGTGAACAGATCTTAAAAGTTCATTGTGATTGATTTTGCAATGGTCCCGTGCGACTTAACCCGCTTTGAGATCGAGCTGATTGGCCGCCATTCAGGCTGCATTCCTTAGTAAAACATTCTTCATATAATTTCAAACAGCTCAAATTCATGAGGAATCGGAGGACCCCAAGAGACATTTGCATTGATCAAGGATTTACTTTCACACATACTCCCCTTCTTTCACAGGCTGTGATTCAAGGTCTTTTTGGCTAAGCTTCTAATTCCTGCTCTGCTGTTGGAGGGTTCAAACACACCCAGGGCTGCATTTCTAATGAGACTCCCAGGGCCAGCCAGCATCCTCTATCCTTGACTTTCCTTGTGCTTAACACAGGATTACACTACATCAATAACAGCAATGTTTGAGACTCATTACCATCTCTGTAAATGTTTTTGCATGTTTGCAAGCGAGTTCCACAATTATCCTCATGTGATGGCTAGGTCTTTCCAGCGTGGCCTGATTTTCACTTTGACCTGATGCTCTCAGTCTTGGAAATCTCCTGCATCTAAGACCTTTTCCTTCAAGCTGTGGGACATCAGCTTAAGCGGCACTGGCACGTTAATACTGCTGGCAGATTCTTTCTTGCCTCACGACAGGGGCTCAGCTCATCCCTCATCACATGAGGTTCTCCTCTCCTCAGATCTCCTCGTCTCTTCCCTCGGTTTTCCCTGGATCTCACACTTGTTATATATATATATATATATATATATATATATATATATATATATATATATATATTTTTTTTTTTTTTTTGCTGTACTGTTCTCTCTGCTATCCATCAAGAGGGGATCTGGTTTCCCTTGCCTTGATTTCATCCATTTTCTCTGCCTGTCCATCATGTCACCCCGTGTTTACTGACATTTTCATCCTCTTGCATTGTGATATGATTAAAAGTGGGCTGTCCTTCTCCAGAGACGCCAACTAAATCTCCCCATAACAGGGGGGATCAGCCGACAGAGCACCGGGTCTAATCTGGCTAATGATGTCAAACGTAGACATGGCAGAGGGCTACACATACATTAACGTGGAACCTCGGCCAGGGTATCAGAAGTATGATGATCTTATAATAGTTTTTTTAGATGTCATGGAAAGCTAACACAGCTCAAACTCAAATCCATGAACTTGGGTACATTTAGAAATGTTTTTTTTTTACGGGAAACAGACAATCTGAAGTTTTAAAGTGAATCCAATTGCTGTTGGCACAGAGTACAAACTCTCAGAGGCCGTTGCATAATGTCATTAGTGCATGCTGAAAAAAATTGTGTGGCTCAACCAAAGCAACAAAACAAAAATCTGCAGATCATCTCTTGATGAACTAATTGGGCCACAGTTCACTGAGTAGCCTTAATGACCTATGAATAATAAAAACTAGTATTTGCAGCATATCAAATAATTAAACCTAATGTTAAGTCTAAATAGCCGATTCTGATATGATCACAAGCCTCAAGTGTAAAATACAAAGTTGAAGTATCCCCACAACGACAAGTCATCTTATGTTTTTTAATTGATATGGAGATGTCTATGCTTATAACGTTTTGGTCAGAGTTCAGTTTTGCAGAGTTTTATGCACATTTCTCACATCTTCTCAAACAGTGGAGACACGTTTATAATATTTAATGTCCCAAATCTCTGGCTTCTTATAGGAAAGGAATATTAGAAGAAGAAAAAAAAAACACAGATTGAATACTAACTATCAGCTGTACGTGAACAACCTGACTGAAATATCAAATTCACAAGTAAAGTGGCATGGGTGAAATCATTTTGCAATTCTTAATATTCAGGTTTAGTTTTAAGACCAAAACTGTGGGCATTGGTATTCAGAGAAGGTTCTTACAAAAATAAAATACTTCCACAGCAAATGTTTAATGATGGAGACCTGAGGCTATATAAGCAAGTGATTTTGAGGTGACATATCATTTGAAAGTCTGTGAAATTGCACAATTTAATGGTATATTGACGTCAGAGCCCAAGAAGGGCCCGATAATGCGATACAATATTAATATTCACATAAAGACTTGAATTATATTTGCACATAAACATTTAAAGTTCATCTGTACATATTAGTAAAACTCAGTTAAAGTTAATATTACAATGCATTCATCATATATTAATAAATGGTAGTGACAAGACGTAAAAAGGCTACAAAAATGTCAGAATCTCTTCTTTTTCTGCCAGAGAATATCATTTATACATTTTCAGCAGGCTGGAAACTGGTTATACTCCTGCATAAGAGAAAATGTAAAAAAGGCCTTCTATTATGCAGTCAAAAGCAATGCCATTACAGCCCCGCAAAAAGCAAGCAAAGCAGGTGAATGCCATTATAGCTTCCTAGTGAACCGTGCAACAAGTTAAAGAGAGAATGGCTTTGTCTGAAGCTGTTCACCACAGCACCCCACAGTCAACTGATGGAACGTGAAGGCCACAGGAGGAGGCTGGCAGGTGCTCTGTCTGAAGGGGACATCAGTGGCATCATTGTGATTGTGGCCACCACTGACTTTGTATCCAGCGATGAAACGATTCCCCCGCATGGAGGATCTTAAAGGAGCAAACTGTGTCAGACTGTGGGTCGCCAGGTAGCAAAATACCCGTCGGCAATGTTCACTTCCTCCCAAAGCCCTGATCATTTGAGATTTTACAGCTTCTTGGCTCCTTTTTTAAATCGCTTCTAATGAAAGGATAAAAGCACATTGATTAGTCCGTGTTCAAGGCAGCTTAATTAAAATCCAATTTTTGTCAACAGAAGAAAAGGAAATGTGGAGTTTACACGGTTCACACATACATCTTGTATTTAAAAAGACCGGAACTACTGTGTCTTCTATGTCAAGTTTGGATCTCATCATGTTTCTAATAAGCTCAGACAAATACCACAGGGAGCAACAGCGACTAATAAACAGATTAAACCATGTACGGAGAAAGTAGAAATTGTAATGACATTTTACTATAGACAATATTTAGATGATGTTTGAGATAGCAAACTCATCTCAGGATCTGGATAAATAGGAACGTCACCAAATGCAAATGTCCTTTTTTTTTAAATTTTTTTATAATTGAGCTGTCATTGCAAAATTAGATGAGAATTTAGATAATGAGAATTAAGTTCTGATCTCGAGATAATGGGCGCAGAAGAAAACAATGAGCCACAACTGCTCTGGGTTTCTATAGAGTCAGTGCTCTGACAACTAATCTCCATTTTGCTGCAGTTGCATGAATATACTTAATTTTCCATCTTTTTCTGAGTGCATCTTCCTCTTTTTTTTCCTTTTTTTATTCCTCTTTGTCTCCAGTTGCTGTTCTCCTGAAGGATGACTACTTCGTAAGAGGCGCTGGACTGCCAGGCCGCTTTAAGGCTGAGAAGATGGAGTTTCACTGGGGCCAGAGTAATGGATCATCAGGCTCTGAGCACAGCCTCAGTGGCAGGAGGTTCCCTGTAGAGGTAAAACATCCTGTTGCTACGCTACATTTTGACAAACGTGCAATGTGGGTTCTTGAGGGTCGATGCTGAATGGAGAAGAGTTGTCAAGTCCCTGTAGTGAGAAGACAGATGAGTTTTTTATCGACAAGTTGATATCTCCTGAAATATGAGGTGTATATATATAAAATTGGAAATTTCCATTTGAGTAAAGCTTTGGAAGATGCAGTATGCAACAATTCTTCATTTACATGTCTAAAAACTACAAACCTATGTTATTTATTTTGTTGACCTGTGTACTCAAAATGTTTCCAACAATGTTAAAACCCAGAAAAATGTATTCAAGGTAATGGGACGTTTCATTTTGGTCATAATATCAACTTTACACGTGGCTGTGTCTGTGTCTGCTACAACTTCAGGGGCAGACGATGGCAAGGGAAAAACACACTTCTAGTCAGTTAGCCAGTCTGCTGTTTTTTGATTCCACTGTTTTAATTGGTCACTCATAATGGATCACAATCATTCATTACTGTTTGCATGAATAAAACTTTACTACATTACCTCATCTTTCTCATTGGCACCTGAGGCGCATCAGGTCGATTTTCATCAGCAATGATGTTGAAAACAACAACTCCCCTGAACCCAAGCTGCTTCACGATGTCCACACATTCGGTGTTTAGTTATTGTTTTGATCCAGATACCCCTCGTAGATGAAGTTACGTATTCTAAGTTTAATGCTAAAATGAAATGTGAGACATTTACCTTCTAGAACTGACTGAATTCTGACACAGACTCGATGGTGCTTGAAGTATTCTGCAGGTATTTTAGTCTTCACAGGTTTCGTAATGTCAGAGAGTTGATGCAGAACTGAGGCAGCCCATTAATGCTTCTGAAATCCAGTTCCAGCTCCTCTCAAGGAGGCTGAGGGCTGAAGATTGTCAGAGAAAACAAAATGTACTTTGGTCATTAGCTATTTTTAGGTAAACTCCAGCTTTCAAAGGATGCTGAACGATGATGCTTAGAGACTGCAGATAATACAGACCCGAAAGTGTGGGAAGTGTAGGCACCAGTGTTTTAACACGATCTTGCGAGTGCCTTCATGAAAGTTTATGAAAGTGAAATACTATATTCCCAGCATGCCCCATTAAAACCTCCAGACTGGAAGTTTTCAAGAAGCACATTTTGTAATAGAAAATAATATACATATTTCATTTATTTGGATTATGTAGTGAGGATATCACATCAGTGAAGGCTGCCTGAAAAGCTGGGGGGAAAATAAAGTTTTGTTATAGAATTTAAATGAAATGAATAACGAAGCATAAGTTTGTCCTTTTCTCGTCCTTGCATTTTTTTTTGTGGCTCAAAATCAAATCAGATTCACCAATGTCATTATTGACAAAAGACAAAGAACAGGCAGAAAAAAACGACTGCAAGTAATAAAAGAAAAGCTGGAAAAAAATAACGGACATCGCTTACTCTTGGGGCACAGATATAAAGGGTATTAAGTCTGACTGAAACCTTTTGGTTTTATTTATTCTGTCTTGTGGATTAAAGCATAAATCCCACCCTTTGTATGTGGTGCAGAGAATTTTTATTAGTTCCTTTCAATTTTTTTTTATCATTTACAATACATTTCCATTAACTATCTAAAATGAATATGTGAACTTCTCATATTATTACATACTTTTGAGGCTTTATACAAAAACGTTTTCGCCCTCTCTATTGTCATATAATTAGCGTAAACACAACAGTGTATGAAAACAGGAATTGGTTGTCAATGTGTGTCTCCGTCCTATCTCCAAGCGCACAGCTCGAATCCTCGCTGTTTGTTTCTGGGCCCTGTTCTTTGGAGCCCTCACTGCAGGCACGGCTTTTTGATGCTGAATGGCTGAGTAATTAGATTTATTTTTTGCCACATCATTTTGTGTTCAGCGTAGTGTTAAAGGGCACCGGATTATATACAGCCATTATAAAGCTGTTGTGCATATGGCTCCTTTGATGGTGTGCTTCTAAATAAGACGATGGAATTCACTTTAATGACCAATTTGAGCAGCTGTTAGAAAAAAGCTGAGCAAGAACAAGTAAAGTGTGCCGTCCAGATGCATCATTTATAGATGAGATGTATACGGTAGATTTGCAGCTTAGCATGTCTTTGTGTAAAGAATTAGTTTTTTTTGCTTGGACCTCTCTATGATTCTAAAGCTAATGTGCTTGAAATATAAAAGGATCATGCTTTTTTAAATACGTAAAAAAAGAACATCATGATACGAAACATCCCTGCCTGTTTGTACATGGGAACACAAACGTGATATGGCAAAAAATATCCTCTAATTCTAAAAGAGGAAAAATATATATACGATTCCAACAGTCCCCTTATAAAACCACATTCAAATTCACTATAGATCCAGATTATTAATTAGACTGCACACACTCCTAAATGTCAGTTCTCGAAAAAAAATTTTTTTCATCAAGGTCAATAAACTATTCTCTGAGAAATCAAATGTTGGAAAAACACCTAACCCCCCCAATGTTTTAAGTGGGAAAAAAAACCTGGCTTTACCTTCTGTTCAAAAATCAACAGCACAGAGTGGGAGGTCGGCTTTTTTTTTAATAATCCTCTTTTATCAATAAGCCAGCCTACATGTATCAAACATGGTGCATTATTTCACACTGTGGCCTAGAGGGTGAAACAGTGAAATGATGAATGATCTTACGGGAAACTTGGTTATGTTGGCTCTAGCCTTCGGCCATTTAACTGCTCCTTGCTGTAAGATGTGGCATTTTAAATTTTCATATTTATGCCTTGACAGGATTTGATGTATTTGAGATTATATTTCATCTGACACCAGGCGTGCAGCAAACCTCTGCATGTTTCTAAATATTTGTGCACCACGCACCCACTGATCTTTTCCAGCTTTTGTTTTGTTGTGTATATGTTTTGTTCTTGGAGAGTTAACCAGCCTGACCTTGAAGGTTGAGCTCCGGGGCTTATTTGTCTCTTAAACAGAGACAGTTTTTTTTCCAATCTGTTGTCTAATGGTCTCCTCTGCAAATGAGTCACAGTCGGCCCTGAGTCGCATACACTGCACTGCATAAAGCATTTAACTCCAAAGCGTTGATCCCACCTGCGCTGAAAGAGAAGACACAAACAAATACATATACACTATAGTTTGCTGTGCTATGGAACCGCTCTGCATGTGTAACACAGGGATGTAAAAGAAGAAAATCACCAATGGCGTGCTCGGCCTGTAGCTCCTGACATGACATTAATCTAACAACGGTCTTTTTCATGGGAGTAAAGAGGGGAATCAATAGATGGACCACCTGTTCGCTCAAACAGCACAATGAAAAATGAAGCAGTGAATTTTTCCTGCCTCGAGGCACCATAGGGAGATCTTTTCTAATAATATATTAGGGTGTCACCAAGGTTAGATTAATTATACATGAATTACAAATCATACCTGGGAAGGGTACGCGTTTGCACACAGTGCTGCGGATGTATGAAGTGATGGAGTGAGTGTACTGAGAGTGCAGTACATTTCAGAACAGCTCCAGAAGCACTGGAAGTATATTTGCATCAGAGAGTTAAGTTTACAGCGAGGGTCAAGACATGGAGATGATGCGGTGCTGAAAGCCTGTTACATTGAACCTTAACAAACCCCTTGCAGACACACAAACCACCAGCAAATAAGGTATTTACTGGTTTAACAACACGTATACACTGTAAATTGAAAACACAGTCGTCAGCTTTGCCACACATAAGGCCGAACAAATTGTGCTGGTAATACAAGAAATACAGTCGCACATAGTAAATACAGCCTAATCCTGAAAATACCACTCAAATACACTGAGGGTATAGACAAATGCGTCTGAAAAACAGAAAATAAAACATGAAAACTAATGAACACCCCTGACTGAGCGAGTCGAGGTTTGTGGAGCATGGAATTACTGAAGTCAGGGGTGGGAATGGAGTGGCTGGTAAAGGCTGTATGCAATAATATCTGAAGAGTGATGTGTGTTTATGATGTGTAACTCGCAACAGCCGTCATAGCAACAGTAACATACGGACACAATCGGTGTTAATGTATATTTACCAGCTATTTGTTTGGTTCCACTCAGCTGTTGAATATTGTATTATCAGATGTTTGCCAGAATTAGGTCAATGTGAAAAGGAAACGTCAAGCAAATTCAGATACAGACATTGGGATGTGTTGCTGTCATTGGAAATAACAACTTGAAGGGCACTTGGATAATGCTCCAACCCTCCACAGAATTTCTTGGAAATCATTTTCTGCTAAATTAAACAGATAAACAAATGCAACTTAAAACTAGAAAGTTACTTAGTAGAGTGTATTCCTCCACCAAGGCCCAACAGTCCCCTTATTTAAATTGACTAGATCCATTTTTTATTTGATTTTTTATTTTGATCTGCAGCAAATTGCACCCACTCAGAATATTTTTTTTCATCAAGAACCATGAATTATTCAACAAAATCAACTACAATGTTGGAAGAACCGTCATCTTGCGATGTTAAAGAAAGTGAAAAAAGAAAATCCCTTGATCTAGATCCGCAATAAACTTCTCCCATAACCCATGTTGCCTCCTTCCACCAACATTCATGGAAATATGTTCAGTAGTGTTCGTGTAATGCTGCTGACTAACAGACCCAGATGAAAACCTTGCCTCCTTGTCAGAAGTAATAAATGCGGTCTATCTATATTTACTGACCCATAATCCTCTGTCCATTCCGGTAATATGTGAAACACAGAGTTTCATGTGACACCCACTGTAGTGATTTTGTGACACTCAATTCTTCTTGAAATGAATTTTTGTCGGGTGAAAGAAATAAGGTGGATGGTGATGTGAGTGGGATAATCATCATGTGTTACAGACGGGTTTACCTGTTAAGCACAAGGCACTGTGGTAGCACAGTGGTACACAAGTAAAGAAAGAAATGGGTGTAAATTTGTGCTGCTGGGATAAAAAAATGTAAGACCTGCACACACAAACTTATTTTGTGTAGTTTTCTTGTCTCGCCTCAGTATCTTGTTGTCTGGGGAAATCATGCCAAACATGACTTTGTATTTTCACCTGTTTGTGCTTAAATGGGACTTGGGAATGCAGAGCAGTTTTCTGCACTCGTGTTTGCACTCACTCTGCGCCTGAAACTGAGGAAAAGGAGTGCTATAGACTGAATTTAGACAAAACAGCGGCTCGATAGATGTGGATTTCATGGGCTTTATGCTCTGTAGAGAAAACTGGAGGTAAATTATAAAGCTCAAATAATGTTTTGTTGTCTTTTAGCTTCCACCTGCTCCCTCTGGTCTTTTGCAAGCTGCCATTGATTACGGGTACTCATCATTTTCAAAAGTATCTTTACACATTGTGCCGTAGAACAGTGCTGTTAATTGTTCAACTCAAAACCTGGTTAAAATCGACTGCATTCAGCATCATCCGTGGAGGAAGTTTTCTTCCGAACGAGTGGTTCTACATCACATCTCAATAACATCCTGTGAAATGAAGCGTGCAATCGAGTGATTCAAATCGCTTTTGGCGACATTTATGTTTTATTGGCTGCTTTGTACGTGTAAAGTGATAATTGATCATTTGTTTGATAATCACGTTTTCCAAAGTGTGGTGTTAACAAGAGCGGGTCACATGAGCCAATCCCAGTGAGTAAATGAAGCCTTGGGGGGGGGCAGCTTAATTGGGTAATGTAGTTAATAACATCTGAAGGGTGATGAATGGCCAGTGCTCTTTCTTGCTGAGTTCTCAGACAACAAATTAGCTTCATTAAAGTCTGCAGTTAAAGGAACTCTGAAGGAAGCTGATTAACTCAAATGATCTGGATTGAGTCACTTTGTACCTGGTTCAGGCCTGTGGTACACATTAATGGATCCATGCTTATTTATGCACTATTTACTTTCACTATTTACATCTGTTGTCAGCACAGCCGACTGGGGGGGGTCTCGTAATTTTCCCTTGAAAGAGAAAAAAGGATTTTAATTAAATCAACATCTAGGACCTTTTTCTTATTGCCAATTAACTTGTTTCAGTGACATGAAAGGCTTTTTCAATTTAAAGGGGCGCACAACAGTGAGATGATGGACAGCTCCAATTGCTACTTTTAGAATCGTGTACTGATTTTGATCAGCACCATATGTGTCTTCTATGAAATGAAAGAACAAACGAAAATCATATATATATATATATATAGTGCAATGCAGGTAAATGGTGCACGCTGATGGTTTGTGGATTATACCCAAACAACCTGAGCTTTGTTGAGAAATCTGAAGCGATGTTGTGGATGATTTAAGATAATTGGGTGCCATGATTAAAAGAACACCATTCTCTTAGATCTCACTACAGGAAAAGGGCCCATTCCTCCACCTCTCAGCTCATGACTGCCTCAGTGAGGACAGTCGGCCCCTGAGGAACGGGCTGCTGTATTTCTTCAGCATCCTCCAGGAGTGGCAGCACACAAAAAGGAATGACACAGATTATGGGAGATTGATGAGAGTGATAAATACTCCCTCTTTTATGCCCCTCAAAACAGCTTTTCATCAGCTCCTCAGCCATGTGTCCAGGTGATTGATGACAGGACCGTTCGTTCTCCTTGTCCACTTCTCAAGCTGTTCATGCTCTGTTTCCCATCACAGATGCAGATCTACCTTTACAATTCAGATGACTTTGACAGTCTCAGCGCTGCCATCAAGGAAAGACGCATCATCGCTGCCATGGCCGTCTTCTTCGAGGTAAAGTACCATCAACAATGGAGGTCACGACAACTATAAAAAGAAAATCATGATTACATTAAAAACACCCACAGAACATTGACCATAGACTTTATATAAAGATGGAAGACACATCTCCACTTCCCCCCATTGTGCAAAATGAACCTAAACATAATTTGTTTGTTTGAGTCAGCACAGCAGTGATTGTGGTTTGGAGCTGCACTATCGAGGTCCAGCCGATACACATGCTCAACCCACTGAGAGTCTGCCTTACCTGTCATCGTGATGTCCCCCCCCCCCCTTTTTTAGCATCTAATAACTAATTAAAAACAAGCATCAGTTTGAGAAGAACTAAGTAAATTGACAGAAACCCTCTTTAACAACATTTAATATTAAGCTTACTTTAACTTTTTAGTTAGGTCCATGTCCTATCAACTAATATGGAGGAGGCAGGATTTTTTACTTACACTGCAGCCAGCTCCCAGGGGATGATACAATAGATCTGGCTTCACTTTTGGTGGAGCAGTCATGTCGTTCATCTTTAGATTCAGCCTAAGGCATAGACGGACAGCAGGGCTCAAGTGATTGCAACATCTTTGTGTTAAAATATATCACCAACTATCGTATGGAATGCAATGGGAATCTGTGTGTTCACCTCAAACTGAATTCTTATCACTTTAGTGAGCTCCTGACTTTAAAAACAGAACCATCATCAGGAGAAAAAAAAACAGGTTTCTTCAATGACCAAATACCAATAATATTCCAATCAACCTTAAGTGATTAGTTTCCTCAGGTGAGATGCACTGATCTGAGCAAAACCTCTGTGTAATTGTCTTTCATTTAGTTGTTGGTAGTATTACCCAAAAGGAAAGGATCCTTTTTAATAGGCTTATAAATTATTTTTTTCTTAACATGAACCACTTACTGCCAAATGCTACAATTAGTTAAGGAAACCAGGGAAATAAATACATCTATAGTGGATTGAAAGAATCTGAGGAAAAAGTAAAGTGCACCCTGAAAATACAACCATGAATCACACAGGGTGCAAAAGGATGTTGTTAAACAGCGAGGCAATTATGACTTGATGGGAATATATTTGTCCAATTATGAAAAAGTTTAAATATTAATATGCTTTTTAGGTCACTAAAAGATAAATATTTATTAGAAATGATCCCTGACACCTTTATTGTGATAGGACATTTTCTTTTCACCTGGTTGCTGATTAGTTTTTTTTGTTCTGTGGCACATTGCAGATTGCTTTCCCGAGATACTACAAATTGTCCCCTGAAGGTCTGTGCACATAAGCACTTAATGGACAAGAATGGTCCTAATTTCTGTTAACTGTAAAAACACCTCAGAGATTTATGAACCGTGGAAAAGCACACACCAGCAGCGATGACACTTTCAGGGTCCCTCTCCATGTTACTCCCTTTATTTCTATTAGCGATATCTTTGCGATTGATGACAGGTGATCAATGTTCGCTTACATTCAGCCTAATAGTATATAGACAAGGGTCGGATCTCGCCGAAGGGAGGCTGGAATGGGGACACAGGTGTTTGCAATGTAGGTCTACTCTTAGACAGTGATGAACCGCGTGTGTACGAGGACCTAAATGCCTCCGCTGGGTCCTGACAACCCTATTGGTTACTGCAATTAGTACCACCGTACACAATCCGCTGAATAGCAGTTTACAGTGTGAGGGGTTTTTAAGCGGACACACACACATTGGCTCAGATTTACCATTTCTAATCAATGAGAAGAGTTCTTCCTATGCTCCCCAAAGGCCTATTAATGGCCTCTAAGGTGTGCATATTATCCACATTCAGCATTCACTTCCACACGATTATTCTCCTCTGACTGACCTGAATTAATGTTGAGCAAGGGAAGATTGGTCCCCGCGTCCCACCACTGTTTTGTCCAGTCTCGTCCCTTAAGTAGGACATTGGGAATATTGCAAACATGTCGGACTGGGCAATATTTGTTAGTGTTCAGTCATTGCAAATAATTAAGAGCAGAGTGAACCGATAAGGAGGGAATCAGCACAGTGTAGCTGGCAGCCAAAAGGCCTTGGTGAGTTGTGGAGGTCACACTGGTTTGCAAGAGCTACAGAAGGACACGAAGCCTTTGAAGTCGTCAGAGTCAATGTCTCGTAAAAATCAAAGCATCAAAAGCACAATTAGAGTGAACAGATTGAAAGCAGAGCAGCGATCAAATGAAGGGCTTTATTAATGCTGCTGTGTACGCACAAGGATACTGTAGTCAAGGTAATTTCGTGAAACATGCTACAATCTGGATGGTAACTACAGGCTCATGATAATGATTTATGCGTTAAATACTGTGTTAATACATTTGCCTTTTCCCGGCAGAATTGCACAACCCAGCAATAGCTTATGTAAGCCATGTATAGTCATTAAGGGAATAAAATGAATTTACCATACATTTATGGTTACATTTATTTTACCGTATGTCTTTTCTGTCCATTTAGGAAAAGGTCTTTCTCACTTTGGAATTAGGCGCGAATTCACCGAAACCCCCGGCGATCTGTACACACAGGAATCTCTTTAAAAGCTAAATACACATTTGTGAGCAAAATAATGCACAACTCATTGTATGCATTTGTAAATCTTATTTTTAACATAAAGATCATGTAATACACATTTGGGACAGTTTGGTTATACAAAATCTTACTATAATAATCTAACATAATGAACTTCAAAAGAACAGATGGTCTGTGCTACTAGATTATGTTATATTGTAGAGACTTTGCCCTTTCTTCATCCAACCCCTGTATTTTGTTCATATTGATTGTCTTTAGTTATTATGTCTTTATTATTCCAGTCTTGTAATCCCTTTTGTAATCTGTTGTCTCTGGACATTTCCTGCAGCTGGGACAAAAGGACAATCCAGCTGTGGACCCAATCATCCAGGGGCTGAAAGGAGTCGTGCATCATGGTAAGTAATGGGAAAAGTAAGATCCTTACAAATTCTATTTATTTATGTGGCCAGTGCATTTGCATATAATCTCCATAAATGTATGTTTTTGTTCTGCTCTGTTTATCTGAAGTGTTTTGTATTTCTTTATTTATTTTCCACAGATGTATTTTTTTTTTTTTTATCAAAACCAAAATCTCCTCCGCATGAAACATTGCTCTGGGGATTAAGTTCATGCGGAATACTCAAAAAAGAAATAATCCTCCAGTACAAAATCACTCAGAGATTGCTGTTTTTGATGCTTTGGTTGATCCTAGAGGTAAATTCCTCATGACAGTCCGTCCTGCCTCTGTGGTACAAACACTGATGCTCTCTTTAATTCCAGCACACTGTTTTTTAAATATCAAATTAGTGTAAACACGAGATACGAGCGGAGTTGAACTGAAAAATGAGATAAATTTAGCAGGATACTGCCTCTCGCTCTCTAGTGTAGCTCCACAGTGGCAGACCACAGCTTCACTCACCGAGACAGAACTATTAATTACATCAGAGCCTCAATTAGACAACACTCGGATGTACATGTTCACTCTCATGGACTGTGGCTCCTGTAGAGGCTCATACTCACGTTTAAACTATGAATGTCTCGAGCTGCAGGTCATGTCACTTTTCTTCGTGGCATATTGTCTTAAATTACTGCTGCTTTGCTGGCTCCGCTGCATGCATGCATGACTTATGCACAGCATAAGCAGATGTTTTAACATGACTGTGTAATCTTTTACCGCTGCTTGGGACACAGCAGCTCTGTTTACACGGACACATATGGCTTGTTTTACAACCCGCCGCTGACGGCCTTTATGTGAGCACAATCATTTGCTGACAAGAACATGTGGATGAGGATATGAAGAGGCATAGTGTCACAGTTCTCAGAAAAGGGGCCATGTCTCAGGAGGCAAACGTAAAGGTTTAGTCTTTTCTTATGAAAAAAAAATCCTTACAGGCAAACAAAGTATAAAGGGTTGAGCTGAGACAAAATCTATAAACATGTTCAGGATCAAAAGAGGCAGGCGAAGAAGAGAGTGCTGGCAAGCTGAGGCACATGGCACAAAGACAGTCTGGCAGAGAGCAAGTGGACACGGACCAGTACATATAGGAGGGAACTAATGAGGGATTGGGGAACATGTGAGCAGGTGAGTGGGGAGGAGGAGCAGGTCAGGTGATAGTACTGGTGGGAAAAGGCCGGCAGGTGGGAGTCGCAGGGTCTGAGGTGACATATGCACAAACAACTGGACTGAGTGAATGAAAGGGTGAAACCTCACTAAAGCTGGACTCAGGCAACTGTGGTTACAGAACCATTCTGAAATACCCCGAACTGCCCACAGAATCATCTGGGCCGCCCTGATTTTGATCAAACATATTGTGGATTCAATAAGAGGGACTGGAGCCTCTGAGGGTGCTGCCAAGCAACGATGAACATTCTGAGGCTAACGTCCGCTAGCGTGCTATAACTGAAATTTAAAATCTCACCAGAAGATTAGATAACCTGTGTAGACTGTGTTTCTCCGACCATTATCTCATCCGGAATCATTTAGCCCTCTGCTTGTATGTATTAACATTAGAACAAGTTGTTACTACCTCTGGAGCACTGACATTGTGAAGAGAAATGTTTATACATCCAAAATGTTATTGAAGTAATTGCAATAAAGAAAATGGCCTGTTTTCTGATTGGCCTGGTGTCCGCCGGAGGGGCTTTTCACCAGTGGTTTTCATCTCACAGAGGTATTTAAGCTCCACTTTTCTTCTGTTATAAAACCCTCACAAAGGCAGGTTGCCAAAACGTGGGTTATGCTAGTTTATTTCATGAATCTCCATCAGTCTCAGAAAGTGGCTGAACTCTGTGCTGTGCAGATGCACAGATGTTTGTGCTAACTCCACAGTATCTCTCATCTCCCAGCTGAGAGCGAGCTCAGTGTGGGTGTGGTGGTGGTTTTTTGAACTCTCTTCCTGCTGCCTGCTAAATGCTCCTCGTCTCCTCCCCCGTTTGGGTGGTTGGTTTTCCACTAGCTCGTTATCCCGCAGTCATCCATCCATCAGCATCTCGGCGGCCCACAAGCGATAGGGCACGTACACCGCCTGAAGACGGGGAGAAGAAAGGCTGTGAATACTGAATTTGACTCTGAGTACAGACGAGGTGCTGGGGCGAGCCCTCCAGTGCCTCAGTAATGCTATCAAATGCAAACCACACCCTGAACCTCTGTTTCTCTTTAGATAAGATCGTGAGCTGTGAGAGATTGGACTTGACGTAAATTCAGCTTTATTTGTTTTTTTCACATCATATTTGAAGTAAAAAAAACAAGCTCACTAGCACAGGCCACATGGCGTGTTTGCATGAGATAAAGGGATATTCGTCTGCATCACAAACTGCTGCTTGTTGTTATTATGTTTTACATGACCTCGCCTGCTTCTGATCACAGCGGATAGAACAGATCCGGTAATCATTCGGATCTGTCTTAATCCACGTGGCCCACGCTGTGGTTGTTAACACAGAGAAGAGCACGCTCCCACCAAGCCACAGATCAGCTGTCAGGGCAGGGCCATTTTATCAGCCTACCCTCCGTTTGCTCCTCTCTCAGCCCATCTGAGTACAGAGATCTGGCCGGAGTGATAACAACTGCTGAGGCTTTTAACAGCTTCCACCGTCGTTCCACTGGTGGAGGCTTCAGGAAAGCAGTAAAATTGCCACAGGGAGAGTGAAATGAAACAACCTTGTAAATGTTGGTGTAAATGTAAGATATGCAGGCTTTTTAGCAGAGCATTAAAGGGTGAAAGATGTGCTATTTTTGTGGCTGTACAGAAAGAGGTCTGTGATTTTCATCCATGTGTACTGACACGTTTTTTGGTGCTGTGCTCTCCCCAGAAAAGGAGACCAACCTCAGATCTTTCGTCCTGAGGGATCTGCTGCCATCATCAGTGGACAGCTATTACCGATACACTGGCTCTCTGACCATACCTCCCTGCAGCAAGGTAGTGGAGTGGATCATCTTCTCCAGGCCTGTGTATCTGTCCCACTCACAGGTGCGTTCAGTTCCCACACACACGCACTCACACACACGCATGCCCAGACAGGTACATTATCCACGCACAGTCAGATCCCATTCGCACATAATCAGTGGATCACTTGCTGTCCTACAGTGCCGGCGCACAAGCAATTTTTCCCTTCATCTACCTCTCCTCTTTCTTCCCGTTACCCTTGTTCCTCCCCTACTACTCTGCATATGAAACCATAACTGCCAATATAGGGGATGATTAAACGGGGAGGGGGGAGCCAATTAGTGGTATTTGAATGATAGTAAGTGTGAGACGGCTCTTTTACATATATCATGCTGTGGGACTGAGACCGTGACTATAGGCTCTTCAATAGAATACTGCTGCACGTTGAGTTCAATGTTTCTCAATATCAGTTACTGCAGTTACAGTTTAACATATGTTTAATAAAAATGCTGCGTATTTACTGCAGCCACCCATGTGCTGTACAAAAAGCTTACCTCCAACTGGTTAAGCCATTGTGATTTTGAGAGATAATGTATGCCAAATCATGCCCCACGCTTTTTGCTGATCACATATACAGTCCTTTGCTGCATCTTTTTACACATACAATTCTTGGGTTCCCCAGCTGCACATCCTCTCTGTCGTTGAAATTTGCAGGGCTCAGTGGAATTTCTATCAGCTTACAGGAGGACAAATCTTTTGTTCCGAAATGACTCGTGCTGCAAGAATATTGACCACCGCTACAATGTTTGTGACGCTCGCAGATAGTCTTTATGAACCCATAATTCATTTCTCCAAGCACGCATAGGACACATTGATTCCACAGTGTCTGTAATGTGTAGTCATTATAGCACGAGGCAGGAGATCATTCATGGCAATCAATGGCCACAAATTTTGCCCCATTGAGAAGTTACAGGCCGGTAGGTAGCCAGGATGATGATTGAGGTCCGTGCCTGCTGGTGCCTGTGGTGTGAATGCCTCTTGCAAATACTGTGCTCTGGTTGTGAGCAGTCAGCTACTGGCAAGTGGATACAAATGCAGTCCTGCATGATGTATTATATTCTACACACACACACACACACACACACACACACACACACACACACACACACACATATTGTAATAATAGTGCTTAAATTGGCTTTTTTCTGTTTCTTTTTTTCCAACTAGCTGGAGGCCTTTTACTCCATCTTTACAACAGAGCAACAGGACCATGTTAAGTCTGTGGAGTACCTAAGGAACAACTTCCGGCCTCTGCAGGATCTGGACAACAGGAAAGTCTTTAAGTCAGCTGTGAAAGAAGCATGGCAGAGAGATTTGACTGAGGTCCTGAGGAGCCCTCACAGCACTGAGTCTTCAAGAGGTAACTTACATGTGATACATATCATTGTTAGCCTAATAGAGTAGTGAGAGTTTGCAGTAAAATGGTGTGATTAAAATCATTAAAGGTTATAATTTACATTCCTACATATTTCTGTGTGAAGCCAGTCCAGTCAGAAGGGTGCCCATCATTCTGTCTTTGTTTCAACTCATTCTTATATCAAAGTTAACGCCAAGCACCGATCACACGCAGGGCTTTATTATTTGCATTTTTGTTCGTCTCGCTCTTTTATGCGCGCGTCTTGCAGCACTTGCTTGAACAGAGCAGTGCAGAAACTATGGAGACTAATGAGGAAGGCTGCTGCTCCTTAAAGTGGTGTTGTTGGTGTCTAGTGCGGAGAATTGATTGGTAATGCCTGTGATGAAGTTGGAGCACCCTAACCGGGGCCGATCAGCAATCATCATTAATATGACGCACAGCTAAAATAGACCCATGCAAATTAAGTTGTGAAATTGCTTTTGTGGCATTATGTCAGTGGGCAGAATGAATGTGGACCAGTATCTCTCCTCTTTTTTTCCTCCCCCCCACATCCCCCACATCCCCTCGTTCCAGCTCATTTTCTCTTTGTGTCTCACACATTTCTATTTCTCTCTCAAAATGTAAGAATTCATAGTAGATTGGGAGACGCTGGCAGTGAACAGTGTCAATCTTATCTTCAGGGGTGGTACCTGTCAACATTGTGTGTGTATGTGTGGTGGGGGACAGAGGATTTATTCTGTGTGCAGTAAATGATGGCTTTTGATTGCAAATGCTAGGAGAGCCAGGGCCACACTTTGACTGAATGTTCCATCCCTGTGGCTTTTATTGCCACGAGTGCAGGTTGCAGGTTTTGTTTGCATGGGGCAGACTTTTTGTTCGGCGATAATGCCAAGAATACATTGGTCAATATTTTACTTCAGCGTTTGTAAAATATAAATAAATAAATAAATAGCGTTTGTCTGTACATTGTTCTGCATGTGTAAAAACAAGCTCTGCAATCCGTCATACAACAAATGTAGCATTTATCTGATGAGATATGTTTAGAACTTGGTTCGTGGTGGTGTTGAATAAATTATCTCAGCACTTGTCAGTTCATTTTCTTTCACTTAGCCAATGATTAACGCAGCATTATTAACACAGTCTTACATTGTAATTCTGTTCATCAGTGTTAAATCTGTGCTTGTAGTTCTAGCAACAATTGCACGAACAAAATAAGTGCTGCACAAATAACTGTTGCAGTTCCCATGTTGGTATCTAGCCCTCAGATATTGAACTTGACTTCCCTGCAAAGCTCAGAAAATACCAGATATTTATGTTAAAACCAGCTTCATTTCTTCAGTTTATTACAGTGTCTGTACACAGCTTCTTTAAAACAAGTTGCATATCCTCGAGAGTTTAGAAGCACCACATCTGCTAATTGTCGACAGACAATTTATACCCTTTATGATAGAAGCTGCAAGGAGAAATAATCCAGCTCTGATATGAGCCATCGTAGGCTGAGGTAAAAGTATAATTAGGCTTCTTTTAGGTTACAGTCGATGTATTCACACATAAATAATATGATTATCTCAAGTGCCACTACCATGTTGGGCACAGGTCTACTGATGAAACATTAGGTACTATTCACTGTTTCATTCATACTGAAGTTCATGTTTTCAGTTGAACCTGAGTTGATGTGACAAAATCCCATTTGCATTCACATTTTGAACGGTTTGAGATGCGAGCTAATTAGTTTTGCTGCCAAACGGCCATTGTATTAAAATGTTTTTTCTGAAACGAACAACGGCCTCAGATCAATGGTGTTTCCAATTAACACAGAGACATTGTGTTCACTCCTCGGTGGATCACATGTGAGAGTAGTTGTCCCGGTTATTCTGAACAAATGTTTACATTTTTGGCAGAAGTACAAATGGTACCAAGAGGTCCCCAGCAGCTGTTGATTTTAGTGTTGCCAGTTCACCGCTGCAGATGGTGACAGGGATGATGACTGTAATGATGCAGGCAGAGAAACCACCACGGCGTCTTCAGCTGTTATTAAATGACTGTTGAGTCAGTGGATTTGACAACAAACATCCGATGGGTTATAATGCGTTTCACACCTGTCACACCCCATCAACACCCTAGGATTTTCTCGCCATTGTGTTTTTCCCCCGTGTCCCTCTGACTGATTACCTTCCGCCCTGTCTCCCTTTCACATATCATGGTCCATAATTTGCACCATAGCTTCAATGTGCAAATGGGGAAAACTGTGATGACAATTTCTATTTGGCAGAAACCCTGTGAGAACATACTCAGTTGACACAGGATCCTGATTGTCGCTGCCCCGATGTGCTAAGAAGCCTGTCCAGTTTGTCCCTTACTCACACTGACATATCCCTCTGTAAATATCCATGCTGCAGCCTACACTGCCACCTTGAGGCCGACTCTAAGGCTTTCTTCCATCCCCCTTTTCCTGCATCCTGTTTAATGTTGAACAGACAGGATCTGGCAAATTAGGTGTGGCCGGGAAGTTGCAGTATTTGCACCACATGTTTGTCGCTACACTCTGGTGGTTAATGTTCTACCGGGAAGCGTTGTGACATGACAAAGACAAGTGTCCAGGCTCCTGATCTCTCCTGACACCTGTGGTCGTGCCTGACCCCAGTTCAGACACCAGTGCGTGTCTTCATTGTTGAGTCACTGTATTATCTTGACCTTTTAGTGGTTTCTCATGTGAAAATGTCTCTGAGTCACGTCAGCAGCAAACAGTAATAACAGCTTGTTAAAAGGCAACCTGCTTACTGCCCACACACATGAACCACTGTCCTCCCAACCGCAGCTTGACCCAGCTGAATTCAGACAGTGAAAAGTGTTTATTTTCCTTTTTTAAATCAGACGTTTCTTCTTCTTTCTGCTCTCCCAGTGTGCAGCAGTGCCCCAGTGAGTATGAAGATCAAGCCGCTGAACCAGACGGCACTGATGGTGAGCTGGGAACGCCCCCTGACTGTCTACCACCCACCCATCACCAGCTACACCGTCTCCTACAGCTGGGTGAAACGCGATGTTGCGGATGAAAATACCTTCACCAAGACCGGGGACCAGAGCATGGTGAGTGTCATCATCCGCCTGTACCCTGTGATTGTGTGTATAGGAGATGACAAGTTGTGATGAACTTTGCGTGCAGCTGCTTGTTGCCACGGGGGCCTGGATTCTCCCCTGTCACTCACCTGTCTAAGAATAGACACACAGGCCTGTCTCGCACACACCTTTGACATATGTGTATTCTCATGACAAATACAGCTTTTGTCAGTTTTCTGGCATTTATTTATGTATTTTCTAATAAATTCTTATCAATTTCTGAAGAAGATCTGTGTATAGTATAAACACTTTAATGTAAGCTCTTGCATGCAACTGTGAAAGTGTGGTTCTTCTGATCTCTAGATTTTGACAACATTGATCATATAATTCTGCTCATCTGTCTTAAACATTAAGGTATCACTTTAAGTTTTTATCCTTATCTCTTACACGTCTCTGCAGAAATACATCCACCTGCTGCAGGAGTTTACACTTAAAAGGCTGTTCTTTTTCACACAACATAATCCTTAGTAATCCAACATCCACCCCCCCCCCCGCAGCTGCTTTCACACATGTGCTGAAAACCTGATATTTTGTACATCTAACCCAGAGGAGTTGCATGTGTGAACACAAATGTCCAAATCTGTTGGATCAAAATTCAAGCCCCTTGTAAAAAATGTGTGAGCAGGTCACGGTTATGCAGGAATTCACGCCATGCAGATGACTCCTCTATTCTCTCTCCTGCAACCCCATTCGACGGTGCTGGTCTCCTGCACACTCTACGGGGGCGTCACCCCTCAACTTAACCAAATGCAGTATTTATTGTGAGAATGCCTCTTATATAGGTATTCTCTGAATAAGGGCTAAAAATGCGATGTTGGATAATTTCCTGAGTTCAGATGTGAAAACTGGTTGTGTGACTGTCCCTTTAGATAAACACAGTGTTGAGCCAAAACACTCCCCCACCAGGTCACAGAGCTGGCAGGGCTCGACATGAACTATTTGAGGCACACGTGCTCTGGACAAGTCAATTTAACACCAACGTCTCTTGTCTGGATCATTATCACTATGGTGATTGGGGTCTGTATTTACCGCCAGAAGGTAATAGGCCTTTAGTTGAGCTGTTGAGCTGTTTTATAAGAATGTCTATAGGTCCAATTCCCTCTGTTTCATAACCATAACTTTACTAATCATTGTTTTGTGAAGCAGTTACTGCACTAAACTCAACACTTATTTTACAGTACAAAATACAAAATAATAATACAAAATAAAAAAAAATGTATCTGTTAAGGGGGGGGGGCAGTATTTTCATGCGTTTCATAACAACAGCCAGGTAGGATCCTCCCAATTGATTATAATATTAATGTTGTGTTTTCATTGGTCCTTAATCACTTGCAACTGAGAATCATTGTTTTTGTGGAGCTTAGAATGAGCCCTTCATACACCGTAGCACCACCGTGTTTCTACGACAGCTTAGAACCGGCCGAGTAAACCTTGGCTTTAGAAATGGTGCATTGTTATGTCACCTGACTCACCTGGTGAGGCGAGGGGTTTCCAAGCTGTTACAATCTGCCCCTCCACCACCAGGTGCCACTGAATCCTCCACAGTGGTCCTTTAAGAAATGTCCCATAATTAAAACGAACGCTGTCCTAAATCAGCATTTATTTATAGTCCATTATTATTGTTCATTTAACTCCTCTCCCCCCACACACCCATACTCCACCTGCTGCTTGTCTACAAAACTGCCACAGAAGTTATGTCTGATGTTAAACATTGAAACTACTCAAGTCCCTGTGTGCCAGTAACTTTCTGTTTTTAGCATCCTTCCATTACGTTTACTGAGGTTTTTACTGCCCATCGGCCTTACTGCACCCTGAGGTCCTCTGACAGAGCCGTCGTACATCTGCAGCCCTGTCTTCCTTTTCCTTTATTCTGGGGTGTGAGACGGAGGAGGGAGGAATATTTCGAGTCATTTCCACATTTTAAATTTGAACGTTGAATGACTTGAATTGATTTCAATATTTTTGGGGTTGTTATCAGTAGTATCTCTGTGTCTTTTAAGGGCTTTGTACATTCACATTGTCTGTGTACTTTTATCATCTGTCGACTGAAAGAATGATTAAAGTGTCCATGAGATACTTTGTAGTTTCTCTCCATCAATACAGTCGATCATTCTGTTTACTGACACTTATCTCTATGCTCGTCTCTCTGCTGTCAGTGTCTCCCCCCCCCCCCTACTTCATTTCCATTTAAATTTTCAGTTTGGTTCTCTGGACACCATTATCTGAATTATTTTAGAGAAATACCAGCTCTGCAACACCAGAGGCAATCACCCAGCTGTTCTGAGGGGCATTTTTAATATAAGTAGAGCCATCCGCAAACTCCACAACACAATTAAATTAGGCTGGAAATTCGGGTTTTTAAACTGCATTGAACTTGTGGGTCATATGAGTGTCAACAGAGTAGCAGCTTAGTGTGTTGTGTTTTCATTTTAGGCAACAGTGCCAACACTTAAACATGTATTTTCACCACAAATTAAAAACATTAGGTCACATTTTTTTACAAATGTATATGGGTTTTTTGTTTCTCTTGCAGAAAGCAGTCATCACTAATGTGTCCCCAGACATCCTGTACCTGTTCAGAGTGCAGGCGGTGTGTCAGCATGACCTGCGCAGTGATTTCAGCCAAACACTGCTCTTCAGAGGTAGCTGCTCATCATTTTTATTTTGAGATAATTTCTACAAATCAAAGACAGGAAATAGGTTTTTGAAATGCTTGCTTTCTGATTTGTTTTCCAGCGAATACAACAAGAATATTTGAAGGGTCTCGTATTGTGAAGACTGGGATGGTGAGTGGCATTTCTTTCATGTTAGTGACATTCATGTGGCACTGTTGGCCAACCACTTATCCCCTGCCTGTCTCCCCCAGCCCACGATTTCTCCAGCATCCTCTGCAGACATGGCTCCAATAAGTTCTGGTTCATCCACTTGGACGTCGTCTGGCATTCACTTCTCCATTGTCTCCATGGCAACGGGGATGGGCCCCTCCTCCAGTGGCAGCCAGGCCACGGTGGCATCGGTGGTGACGAGCTCTTTGCTGGCAGGCCTTGGCGTTGGCGGAGGGGTCATCTCCTCTCTGCCCAGTTCTGTCTGGCCCACGCACGCGCCACAAGCCACTCAGAACACCAACCGTCCATCCGCCCTGCCTGCGAAGTCCAGCACTGACCAGGCGGCTTCGCAGGGATCCGAGATGGACACCCCGTCTGAGGAGAAGCAGGCTGCACGGGAGGGTGAGGGGGAGGAGGAGGGCGAGGGGGAGAGAGAGGGAGAGCAGGAGGAGGGAGAGGATGAGAAGAAGAAAAAGAACAAGACTGTACCTGATAATGAGGAAAAGCAAGCAAACAGCACCGTGGCCAAAGAGCCTTTAATCCCCACCCCTGCATCCACAGCCAAAGAGAAAGGAGACGGGACGCCGACAGTCGAAGACAACACGATACCTGCCAGTACTGGTGACAAGCAGCTGGTTAACTTGGAGGAGAATCCGACAGATGTAAACATGGTCCCCACTCAGGAGCCTCGTAATGACAGTGCTGAGATGCAGATTCCTCAGAGCTCCACACTGTCTCCAAAGATCAGTAGTGACGGGAAGAGTCACTGGCCGTTCTCGGTCCACACTGGTGAGAAGACGTCTTTCTTTCAGTTCATTCACATCCCTTCCAAACAGAAAGAAAAAAACTGTCCATAATCCATGCTCTCTTGTTGTGAGCTGTCATACAACTCTAGTCTTCTGTAAACAGTACCAACAGATATGAAGCCCACTTTAACATAACAAATAACTTGATTTAAGTTGGTATTTTACACTGGTTATAATCTCAGTCAAAGACAAAGCTCCAGGCTTTGGTGTCAGTACAACACTGAGCCCCGAAGGCAGAAGTGAGCTGTTCTGCCGGAGGGTTCTGCCCCGAGGAAATCCCTTTAGCATATTTCAGAAAAGTTAGCTTCAGAGAGTGGAGCGTTTTTGCAGATTATTTAAATCTTAAATGATGTAAATCAACAAAAAGATCTGCACCAATTCAAGATTCAAAAATTTGATCCGCAAATAAAAATGTTGCTGTCAGAATACTTTTAAAACATGCAAGTCTTTAATAAACATCCCACACCGATGTACAGTAAGCTTTGCAAAATAATTGTTTACACAGTGGAATATTTATCCATGTAATATGTGCATGTATTATGTTCCAGACAGGACCACGTTGTCCAACGTTACCAGAAGCCCTACTCCGGGGATGGGCAGGATGGTGTGGATCGTCCCCTTAGTGGTGGTGTCTGCTCTAACTCTGCTCTGCCTCATAATGCTGCTCATTGTGATGGTCTACTGGAGGTGAGGAGAAAGTTCAATGAAATTAATCTTAATTTCATAGAGGACATTTTACTGGTAGACGGTAAAATGTCATTATACCAAGTGGTATTACATACAGAGGGGGCTCATCTTGATAAGGCATCACTGGTGATATTTAACCAAGCTGCACCTCACCCGCACTAACCTCAACCATACATTTGTTCACCCTCTGTGTCTGGATATTCCCTCTCTGTCTGGTTTCCTTCACCCTGTCTGTTTGTTTGTTTGTTGGTTAGTTTGGTTAATTTTACACCAAAGGGTTAGGGTTAAGGGGTTAGGGTTCACCAAAACTGAACAGATTACCCTGAACCTGCTGGAAAGATGTGATGTCGGACATGGAAGAACCTATTCATCTTTGGTGTAGATCCAGGATTTTTTTTTTCACTTCCTTTTAACAACATTTTCACTATTTTACAATGAAAACTTTATTGGTCTTGATGGAAAAAAGATTAGGCACATTTAAGGGACAGACATCTATGAGTGTGTGAAATTTGGTGCAGGTTGATTGAATTTAAGGACCGTTTGGCCTTGGGGGAGCTCTACACTCTACACTCTACTGAGGGCCATTCTAGTTTGGATGCGTCTGTTTTAAGCATGTGTATCCATTTGTGGGAATTGGTCCCAGCCCGTCTGGTAGTTAGACTGCTCTTGTGCCTGCACGTTGACATCAGACCCATCACTTACTCGAGTGGGGGGCTGGTGACCTGAGGGCCGTGCACAGCCAGCAGGGGTCCCAGCTGGGTCTTTATCTGCCGGGCTGATTTCCAGCTACGCTATTGGAACCCTAGTAATTACACAAACCAAGCCACTGGCACATGTGGGATGGCTATTGAGTTGCAGATAGCACTGCGGACCACTTCCTCAGCTAGCTGCAGGCCTATTTACTGCCTGTAAAGGCTCTGCTCCTTGTCGCGTAATCTTTTGTTTGTTTATAGTCTGAAATTCTTGTTTGTTTTTGGTTAAAGCTTGAAATTTGTTCTTTCTTAATTATGAGATCTCTGCAGGTAATGTTAAATGTGGAATATTTTGGTGTCAGATCATAATATAGACAGATCTATAGTTATCAGCTCCTTATAGGTATTAGAAACAGAGACGGCTGCAGTGGATTCAGTGGATGGATGAATCTCGGAGAGTTGTGGTATTCCGGGGAGCAGAGCAGGGGCAGCTCTCAGATTGGAAATGGTCATCACAGCTGTTGTTGTGACAACTCAGACAGTTCACAGACAACGTCTGCTTCCCCCGGGGAAAGACCGTGATAAAAGCTGAAATCAACCCATTCACGCAGTCTTTACTCTTCATGCTCTGCGTAGCATCGCTCAGTGACAGCGCTGCTATTTAAGCAAGTGTGCGTCTCTGCTCACAGATGTTTTCTTCATCAGCAACTTAATTAATATAATCCATTTGCTGTATGAATGTTTATTCAACAAAATGTAATCAATGGACCATCTACTGAAGTTTAATCTGCTTGTCTTGTGTTTAGTTTGTGTATTTTTGCTTGCGTGGAGGATCTTACTTCATGAGTCTTTCTACAGTGGAATTAATTGCATCAGTTGCAGAGCCCATCTGGAAACCT
Organism: Verasper variegatus; assembly: GCA_026259375.1. Classification (NCBI taxonomy): domain Eukaryota; kingdom Metazoa; phylum Chordata; class Actinopteri; order Pleuronectiformes; family Pleuronectidae; genus Verasper; species Verasper variegatus. Next base: position 16,307,795 of record CM048040.1, read on the forward strand.
CTGAGGCTCGAGGTGTTCATCAAAAACTCACAAAAAAATCCTGTCCTCTATTATTGACTGGGTGATGTTGGTGTTAAATGGGATGCTGTACTCTACTTTCTTTACACTAGACATTCGTTTAGAGATGAGCTCATTTCTCCCCAGTTTACATTCCCTCCGCGCAAACTATTCTTCTGAGGCCCAGGGACAGCGTCAGGGAGATGCCGGTTTGTTACCTACACCACATCCACGCCCACAGGGAGCCATTAGATGGGGAGTCACTGATGCGAGCCAGGGGGAGATCTCCTCCCCCATTTTTTTTTTTTTCAATCTTCCCTTATCCTCTTTCTCTCTCTCTCTCTCTCTCTCTCTCTCTCTCTCTCTCTCCATCTCTTTCTTTTCTGCAGTGCATCCTTTTTTTATTATTATTTGTGTTCCATCTGTCTTAAAGAATGACTAGCCTATGCTCCCTCCTCTGCTTCAAGTACAGGTAGGATTATACCTTGTTATGGGATGACAATTGGGTATTTATATATTTGTATTAATTAGTGTATATTGTGTGTGTGTGTGTGTGTGTGTGTGTGTGTGTGTGTGTGTCAGGGGTGGTGGAGGCTGGAGAGGATGCACAATGTCCCGGGGACCTTAAAGATCTACAGACAACTTCTGTTTTCATTGCCATGGTCTTGCTAAAATTAAGGACCTGAATTTTGGGGTTATTCAATGAATTACTTGCCATAATAAAATCGTTTTTTTTTGTTGTCCTTTAAGCAGGAAATTATGGAAATTGAGCCATAAAAAACTTCTTATAATTTGACCAGATTTTTCCCTCTGTTAGTTTTGAATCTCTGACTGTTTAATATTTAAGAGGAATTATTGAACAGAATGTGTGTTAGCTTTTAAAACAACCATTTATCTATGAGTAAATGGTTGTTTTTCAAAACTTTCATCAAATATAAAAAGATCACGTTTTCATTTGAACTTTTACGTTTTGAGCAGCAGCTGCAGGTGACAGTCTTTTTCTCCAGAAAACACCTTTAAGTCCATTTCATTGTGCTCAAAATGTGAATCCATGAATGTGTGTGTCTGTGTGTGTGTGTGTGTGTGTGTGTCTGTGTGTGTGTTCTCCCCAGAGAGGGAATCTTAAGGGGATGGTATGAGTTTGGATTAGTTGTCTTCAGTTTGAGTAAAGAGCTAAATCAAGTGCTGTGCCGTGTGTAGCTAAAACTTGTTTACCTGATCCCTGTAGTCGTCTCCGACTGTGTTTCCAGGAGCCGCTCGCTCTATCTGTGTGCGATCAGCTGTGTCCTGACCACTCTGGGGTTTTCATTAGCAGTTTTCTGTCATTCTATTCAACATTTAGATGCTGATGTTGACAGACCGGATCTGAGGACAATGGAATAACGACTCCCTAATGTACTTTACTGTGGCTTTATCTGTGCTGATAGTGTGTGGTTTCACTGTGCTGCTCTCTCTGTGTCCCTGTAGGAGATTCTTCCAGACAGCTCACTTCTATGTGGAGGAGAGCAGCTCACCACGGGTGGTGGCCAATGAAAGTATCCCAGTCATCCCTATACCAGGTGAGCCATGTTTGAATCGTTGTATTAGAATATTTATACATGTTGCATGTAGATATCTATACTGTTGTATCGAAGAAAAAAGTTAAATTCACTGTTTGTCACATTTCATAAGATCTGTGATTCCCAACCAGGGAGGGATTCTAAAATGTGTGTGTTCGGCTCCCATTAAATACAAAAAAAACTGAGCGCGAAAATAATGTATAAACACAGTTAAAAGGGGGGTTATATTTGAAGTTTCAATTGTAAAAGTTTATTTAAAAAGTTAATTAAATGTAGGTGATGGATAAAGACTCCAAATGCTCAGATGAAAATAATGAATTCATGGTGAAATATCTGAAAGTAATGGATAAATGGTTGCAGTAAATTCTGGTCTGGAAAGTTTGCCTGGGTTCTCCTGACCGTGCTGTGGCAAAAATCTACAAGAACCACTGCTGTAGATGATATTAAATCTGAAATTAAAATGAATTTATCCTCATTAACTCAGTCTTTAAGACTGAAACTGAGAAATCCCCAAAATGACAGAGGAATCTTGACTTGTCATTGGAAGTGATTTTGAATGCAGCACACCCCCATAAGTCACCCCTTAACTCGGATGGTTTTCTCTGTCTTGAGCTTGACGTCTTCATTTGCACAGTTTCTGTTCATTAACATACGGGACGGCTGTGGGAGCTGCTCTGAGAGGGTTGTGTCTGGCTTTTCTCAGTCTCCAATGATCTCGGCTGTCGTGGATATCTGACTCTCCTTTCACAGTTGCTTAAAGCTCAGGGACATTTCAATCCTGTGATATAATGGGTGATGAGCACAGCTGACGCCAGCATTTACTCTGCAGTTATTCAGCCTGTATTGCTTGCTTTTCTCTGTTTATTTATTCTTTGCCTTGTCTTTCTCCTCAATGTGAGAGTTATTCTTTTTCTCAGCCAACACACTATATCCTGAATGACTGACTATGTTATTAACTTAAATTGAAAAAGACAGTAAATTCAATCCATTAAGCTGTGACTTTAAAGACTAAGAATTTGCATTACTTGTCTTTAATGATATTGCCACCATTTACTTTTTAAATGGAAATGGAGAAAACAATATCACTGTTAAAAGAATTGATATTACATTTAGCGCTGTGGGACATTTAGTCAAGCTCATGTGTTATTTCCTGCCAGGACACAAATGTCCCAAATGTTAATTTCAATCTCTCGCTCCTAAAGGCCCATTTCACCCAGAACACTTCTGAGGTGATTAGACTGATACGTCTCTGGACTCAAACGCAGGAGGGAGGAGAGAAATGTTGATAAATGAGTAGATTAACAAACCACAATTCACCTTCAATGCTGTAACTGCTGAGGCAAATAAGTGAGTGGAAGGCCCCAGCTGCAGCTGTGTATTAGTTGAAGCATTGGCCAGCGTCTTCACTGATGACAGCTGGGTCCCCTGCTCTATTGTCCCTGTGTGACGGTGACCAGTCTCATCACACATCCCTCGTGTGTGATTTAAGGCTGATTTGGCTCAGATGAGACAGATGCTCCCTCCTGAAAATGTTCAAAATACATACGTTAGACGATTGTGTGCAATATGAAGCTTTCTTTTTTTCTTCTCCTCTCCTCTTTTTTGTCACTACAAAAGAGACTCTCGGTTACACACTGTCCCCGGTTTCATCAATTACAATTATTAAAATGTAATATGTATAAATGACAATGCTTTTCTTGTGTGAATTGCCTGTGCATATGCACTCTGCAGTATAGGCTCTCAACCACTCATTCTATGGAGAATCTAAAAACTGATGAGGCAGGATTTCAGCTGCACACACATTAACAATGACTTCTCTCACTCTTCTTTGCAGATGACATGGATGCCATCCCGGTGAAGCACTTTGTGAAACACATCATGGAGCTCTATAAAAACAACCTGCAAGGTTTCGCTGAGGAGTTTGAGGTGAGATTCAAACATCACTTCAGGTCTGGAGAATTTTCAACCTTTGCTGCAATATTAAACGGCAAAAGAAATAAAAACTTATGTGTCTTCTTTAGTCGTGCTGACGTTTGCCTCAGCACTCTAATACTTATTAGATTTGGCTCGAGAGATAAAATTAGAGTTTCTTTTCTAGATGTTGGTTATGAGAGCACAGTTCATGTCCTTCTCTTTCGTGTAAATGTTGTCTGCGTCTGAACATTGGGTACAGATTATTTTCTGCTTGTGTTTGTGTGCAGGGTAAGTGATTTTGAACAGATGGTTGAGCGAACGATGGTAGACGGTGGTAATTAGAGAAGGTCTGTCTGCTGGTTGACTGGCTGAGAGCACACTCTCTCCGTGTAGCCAGGTGAAGGAATGACGGAAAAGCTTCATCCCTCAGAGGATTTCTTTTAATTGGGGTCATCTGATGTGATGCTTGTGTGCCTCATTCTCCAAAGCACAACAGTGAAAATGTGTTGGAAAAGATTGTTGTGCTTTTGAAGTGGGTGGGTGCACTGTGGTGTGGTGAATGAGAAGAGAAGGCAGCTTGAGAGGCTTGAGTTCAAACCCCAGTGGCAGTAAGCATCTGCTCTGCTGAAGTGCCCTTGACCGAGGCTCTGAACCCCTGCCAGAGGTGCAACTTCACAGTTCATCCTGAGCTCCTTATGCAGGGGACCAGTCCTTGAATTAACAGGGAACATTCTTTAAACTTCCTTTAAAGACCATACTTTTATCACAAAAAATGAAAAGTGAATGAGCACTTAAAGAGCTTAACCTCCGCTAAGGCCCAACAGCCTCACTAGATCTTATTTCTTTAATCATGACCCATGAATAATTCTCAAAACAACGAAAATGTTGAAAAGTCCTGTCTGGCAATGTGAAAGAAAATTGCTGGAACTCCCCCCTGATCCAGCACCAACATTTTATGGGTTCTACTCTGATGCATAATAAATCCTTTCACCAAGTTTCATGGTAATTTGTTCAGTAGTTTTTGCATAATCCTGTAAACCAACAAACAAACATGGACGGAAACATAACCTCCTAGGTGGCGGTCATAAAATCAGCACTTCAAAATGTGTTAACAACATAAGTAAATATAACGTTACAGATGCTAATTCAAGTAAATCCCCTGCTCTCATCCAATAAAATGTCTTTATTTCTTTCTGCAGGAGGTTCAGCGCTCGACGGCGGACCTGAAAATCACATCGGAACATTCCAATCATCCTGACAACAAGCACAAAAACAGATACATCAACATTGTGGCCTGTGAGTCAGCTGTAAAATCAGATTATGATGCCGACTGCTGCGCAATCCAATAATGTTTTTAATAACATGTTTTCATCCTTTTAATAATTCACACAAATGTGTTAATGCTCTCCTAGATGACCACAGCAGGGTGAAATTACGAGCTCTGGCGGGGAAAGATGCCAAACATTCAGATTACATCAACGCCAACTATGTGGATGTGAGTTTTACTAAAACACATGACGTGTCATTCAAGGTTTTGTTTTTATTTCTATATATTTAGCTTATCCTGTTTAGTTTTTCTTTTCTTTTTGGAGTTGGAAATGGTTTGTGTGTCGTGTTAAGAATAACTCATGGTGCTAAATGCCATGCTGACTGCTTTATTTAAAATATCCATCGACATTTCAAAATCATTAACAATAACAGTGCAATGAAATTTAGATTTCTATAATAAAACAATATTGATTCATGTATAAATGTTAACAATTTTGTCAGAGAAAGAATTGGATTTAATGACCCTACTAATGTCTTGTATCAGTAAACCAGCCGTGTAAGCTCTATCAGGGGTTGTGGGTAATCAATGCAAATATTGATTGCATATTATTGATAACAACACTCAAAGACTCCTCTGTCGCAGGGCTACAACCGTCCCAGAGCTTATATAGCTGCTCAGGGTCCTCTCAAGTCTACGTTTGAGGATTTCTGGAGGATGATGTGGGAGCAGAACACCGGAATCATTGTCATGATCACAAACCTGGTGGAGAAAGGAAGAGTAAGTTCACTTCCATTGCTCACAAACTGCAAACAGAAAACACACGTGACTCTTTGACTGAGTTTCAATGTGTGTGTTGTGTCATTTCAGAGGAAATGTGACCAGTACTGGCCGACAGAGAACAGCGAGCAGTATGGGAACATTGTGGTGACGCTGAAAAGCACCAAAGTGCACGCCTGCTACACACTGAGGCGTTTCCACATAAGGAACACGAAAGTTAAAAAGGTAAATAAAAGGCAGAAAAAACATCAAACCTCTTTTCATGGATGAGATGCTTGATCGGGTTGCACCAGCTCTTCTTAATTCAAATGCAAACTCTTTCTGTAGTGCCAAGTATTAACTAGCTAGTTTCAGACTGTTTCAGTTTAGATATTTATTAAATCTTGGTGCTCCAGTAAAACTCAAACCGTAATTTGACACATTAGATGCATCAAAGTCTGGGCATTGCTAATGTTTATGTGAAAAAAAGTTGTATAAAGTCTTTTGTGACTCCAGAAGTAGTAGCAGTAGTGTGAAGTCCATGCCTCAGGTTTTATTCTCACCTGGGCCTCGTCTCCTCTTGTGTTGCAGACACAGAAGGGGAACCCGAAGGGGAAGCTGAATGAACGCATCGTGGTCCAGTATCACTACACTCAGTGGCCGGACATGGGCGTACCGGAGTACACCCTCCCTGTGCTCACGTTCATCAACCGCTCTTCGGCGGCTCACACTGCAGACATGGGCCCAGTCCTGGTGCACTGCAGGTACGTTTCATTGTTTATTTATATTATATATTCATATTTGCGGACCTGGTTAACAGCTCCATCTATGGGCCCACTATTATGCTCATATTGCTTTTTGTTCTGTCCTTTTTTTTAGTGCAGGGGTTGGGCGCACAGGAACATACATTGTCATTGACAGCATGCTGCAACAGATCAAGGACAAAAGCACAGTCAGTGTCCTGGATTTTCTCAAACACATCCGCACACAACGCAACTACCTAGTGCAGACGGAGGTAAGAAACCCTTAATCATCACTTGTGCTGGGAAACGGGAAAACTTCTCCCACATTAAGAAAGGTCAGGATTAAAGATGAATAGGGAGTCATAGAGGCTGTTCAGCTCGATACGCTTGGCTCGAGTAAAGGTCAACGCTTATACAAAATTACTGCAGCACAGTACAAACTGTTACATACTCACCACAATACAGATGAATGTATAACACCTGCAGTAGTGATATGAGTATATGTAGATAAATATCCTCTACTCTCGCTATCAGGTCTGTCCTCAGACCGTTTTCTGTTCGTGAGACTTAATCTTACAACTGTTTCATTCAATTATTTAGTGAATCAATCATGCATGAGTTATGTGAACTATTTTAATTGGGTCTTTGTATCTGATTGTTTAGTTGATCAAATTTATATGAAGACGCTCTGGTTACCTTTCTGTAAACCCAATTTTCTACTTTTGCTTCCTTGCTTTTACCATTTTTATTTGTCCTTTTCTGTCCGGTGACCTATGTGTGATCAGAGTGTGTTCATACTCAGACTGTTTATACATTGGACAACATGACAGCTCTACATTGTTTGTTCAACTGTAAATTTTTCCGTTACATTTTATGTTAATTAACTTTTAAAAACTGGGTGAAATGTCATGATTGACAGCTGAGACTGCCTCGCGATTGGTTGAGCAAGTGTACTGGTGGGACCTTGCTACTGCGGATCCACCACCTGATCAATGCTGCGTAGACTCTGGCTTTAAATGCTCAAAGATGCCGGTGTTCATTTCTGGAAAGTGAGAGGAAGTGTAGACACGTGGTCCATCTTAATTTACAGTCTATGTTTATATTACTTTATACTTTTACTTTTTGACCATATTTTGGAAGCAAATATTGTACATTTTTCTTCACTGCATTTATCTTAAAGCTTTCATTTCTAGTCACATCCCAGATTTGAATTAAACATGCAAAATATAATGAATAATACATTAGATTAAATAATAGATTAAGTCACTATTCAGTATTTGAAATAGTTACAAATCGCACCCCATCGTAACCAGTCACAACAACAGGGTGAAGCATAAACTATACAGGGACAGATTGAAGTTATGTTTACATTTGTAAATGAAATATTGAGTGCAGTATTAAACTTGCTCCTCAGTAAATATTGATATATGTGATGAATTCAGACCAACTCTACTTATGATGTATAATTTCTAACCCTCTGTCTCTCCACAGGAGCAGTATGTTTTCATCCACGATGCTCTGATGGAGGCCATCATGTGCAAAGAGACCGAGGTGCCTGCCTGGCAGCTCCACGGTTATGTCAACAGCATCCTCACGCCCAACTCAACAGGCCACACACGGCTGGAGAAGCAGTTCAGGGTGAGTGGTAAAAACCCTCTGGGGCTCTGATGTGTCTGGTTTGACGAGCTGTCACCATCTGCATTGACGGCGTCGGCTGAAATTCAGGCGAATGTTGGATCTGTAGCCTGTTAACAGCGAGCGCTGTGGTTTCCCAGTTCCGGACAGGAACAGACTGAGAGCTACTGGGATGTTGCCCATAATAAAATTGGGTCTGTCAGAGCTGCTGCCTCATGCAGGAGCTTGATGAACGTCTCATCAAGCTCCTGCTCTTTCAACACCAGGAGAGACAAACTCATTTGTTCCGCATAATGTCATTTCCTCCCGAGCTTCACATGCTCTTTATTAACAGAGGAAGTCTTGCTGTCATTCTCTGCTGTTAAACAATATTATATCTGCATCTTCATGGGTGATTTTAATTTCCAGTCGACTCTCAGACCCAAAACCAGACTTTCTGATCCTCTGCTCTTTGCCTTCTCTCTCTCTCCAGCTACTGACTCAGTGCAACACACGCTTTGTGGAGTGCTTTAGTGCCTACAAAGACTGCAACAAGGAGAAGAACCGCAATTCCTCAGTGGTTCCCTGTGAGTATCTTATCTGTTTCACCACAGCACGCTCGCAACTGAGCTGTGGTTTTGGAGAAGCAAGGTCACACCGAACACGTCAAGCTGCCACCCGGGTTGGTTAGAGTAGGTTTGCAAAACAATTATGAGGGTGGCTGTCTTGGAAAGATTTACACAGCAAGATTCTTTTATTAATTTCAAAGAATAACTCCATCAAAAGCATTTCTAACAAATAAAATCAGTCCTGTGTCTATTATCTTTCCCTATTTTTAGATTAAATTCAATCAGAATTAGAATCAGGACATTTTCAAATGTATTTTTTTTTTTGCGTGTCCCTATTTTCCAGTCAGTAAATTATTAACGACAGTTCATATTCTAAAATTAGAATCTATTTCCATAATCCTATAAGTTAATCTTACTATGCCTTCCCAGCTCCCTGACAGAGGAAACAGAGGTGCTTGTTGCTATAGCAACAGTGAGCACTGGTGATGAATGTGTGCATTATCAGCCAGTGCCATATTATAGAGCCCCGGTTTGAGATTTAAATGGTGTTTTTTTCCATCTCCCTGCCTCTTTACAGCGGAGCGAGCAAGGGTCGGACTCACCACTCTGCCTGGAATGAAAGGAACAGATTACATTAATGCGTCCTACATAATGGTACGGTCTCGTTGTTTGAGTCTTTGTCCTTCCTCGCTTTGTTTTTTCTGACATTTCTCTATGATCATTTCTTGAGTGAACTCAAAATGGCAGTTGTCTGCCAGCTCAGTTTGTGTCATGGTCTGAGCTTCACAAAGACTTACAGCTCACCTCTGTCACCTCAGGGTTACTACAGGAGTAATGAGTTCATCGTTACCCAGCATCCTTTGCCCCACACCACCACAGACTTCTGGAGGATGATTTGGGACCATAACGCTCAAATTATTGTCATGTTGCCTGACAACCAAGGCCTGGTATGTAACAAATTATTAAAACATAACAATCTATTCTTTGATTTGTTTTATTTATTTTCAGCTTCTTCAGTGACTGACAAACATTCCCGCGGGCAAAATAATTGACAGTAAAAAGAAGCATTAATGAAACAGTTTGACAAATGAGTTTCCCTGTTTCTCCACAGGCTGAGGATGAATTTGTTTACTGGCCGAGTCGAGAAGAGGCCATGAACTGCATCGCCTTCACCGTCACACTCATCAGTAAGGACAGGCTGTGCCTCTCCAACGAGGAGCAGATCATCATTCACGACTTCATCTTAGAGGCCACACAGGTAACCTGCTCCTCTACCGCGTCACATGTTCCATACATCGTGTTTTATCACTGTAATGTGGGCAGCCGGGACGTTACGAATGACACGTGTGCGCTCCTCTGCTCTGCGTGACAGGACGACTACGTTCTAGAGGTGAGACATTTCCAGTGCCCTAAATGGCCGAACCCTGACGCCCCTCTCAGCAGCACCTTCGAGCTGATTGGTGTCATCAAGGAAGAGGCCATGACTCGAGACGGTCCCACCATCGTGCACGATGAGTACGTTTGGGTTTTACTCCATGTTGTTCTCACACAGCCTTTATACACAAGCACGGGAAAAGTCAACTTGTAAGGCCAAACACAAACTAATGAAAAACATCATAAAGAACTTGTCACGGTTCGGTTTATTGTCCTGAGATCTAGTCCAGCTCACACAGTGACGTTAACTTTTCATCTGTGTTCGTTAGTTAGCAGGATTGTGCAAAAACTACTGAAACACTTTTTTTTGAAGTCTTATCAAGAATGACTCAAGGAAGAACCCATTCAATTCTGGAGCTTATAAATGGGCAGATCTACGATTTGTTTTTCCCCTTTCTTTAATATGGTGAGATAGAGCTTTAGATATGAGGTATGCACTCTCTAAGAAAACTTCTATTTGTAATATGTGCTGCACAAAGTCCAAGGGCTCCTCCTGGATCTGGATGTTAAGGGATCAGAAGTGGTGAAAGAGTTGCATTGTTAAATTGCTGTAATTTGTCCTATATGAACAAGGAGGCAAATAAAGGCTGAGAGTCTTCCGTGCCACTTCTTAGAACCTGCAGACAAGCTGCCAGGATAAACAAAAGCCACCACGTCTCAGTAACCAGGCAACCATGGCAACAGCATCCACAGCGGTTCCCAGCTGACGTCTCTCCCTCCGGCCTCAGCAGCTCTTAGTGAAAACATCACTGAGTTGAATACTCACTTCACTGAAGGTCCCGACAGTTGAACAGGCCTTTCTCAGACAGTTGGGACTCCATGTAAAGTTGTAACAGAATAACTAACAGGCCAAACTGTGTATTTTATTTCACTTGTTGGTTGCAAAAAAAACTGTGCATGTGTTAATAACTTCAGTCTGTATTTAGTTTAGGTGATGATGGGAACTGCACACATGCAAATAGCTCTACACATCTGAAGTAATGGAGTGAAAGTCAGGATTCAGGATGTGTTATACCCATTAACAGGAACACACTTTGAGACAGATATGCATCCTAGAGAACTCATTGTAATAATATGTGTATTCAGGTGTGGAGCAGTGTCGGCAGGGATGCTCTGCGCCCTCACCACGCTGTCCCAGCAGCTGGAGAACGAGGGCGTTGTGGATATCTATCAGGTGGCGAAGATGATCAATCTCATGAGGCCGGGAGTCTTCACTGATATAGTGAGTCTGAGTTTATGTAAAACACAAACATTGCATACAGGTACTGTTAAAGAGGTAACATGTTATGTTAAAGAGGTAGCATGCAGATAATAAATCTACAGTTCGGCTCAAGTCGGTGTGTTTTCAGGATTTGAGGTTTGAAGCTTGTTCTGCTGCCCCCAGTGGCCAGAAATACAATACATTAACCTTTTTATTTTAAATAAACAGCATTCACTTCATTTCCTAGTTCTATAACTGAGCCATATAGTAAGTGTGTCACCAAAAGACCAAATCAGTGAGCAAAATCTTGTCCCCCCCCCCCCCCACACTTTTGGGTTTTGTATTACAAATGTCCCTTAATACGTCAGATTCAGTGATATCAAAAACATTGATTAATTAATTCACAGTTGCACAGTTTGACACTGGAGGTGATGCGTTGTGTTGATGCCTGTTGTGTGTTTGTGTGCACAGGAGGAGTACCAGTACCTTTACAAAGCCATGCTCAGCCTGATAGGGAACAGAGAGTGTGGCCTGAGCCCCCTGCACATGGACACTAATGGAGTGGTGGTGATGGCGGACGAGTCGGACCCCGCGGAGAGCATGGAGTCGCTCGTCTGAGGACATTCTCATGGGCACTTAATTTGTAAAAAATCTGCGAACTTTTCTGAGGCCTTTTTTGCCAGACTATTGATTAAATGAATAACCTTATTACTTTTTATACTGATAAAGGTTTTTTGATATTTATGTTTTTGTCCTTTATTTCTTGTCTTTAAATGTTATCCTGCTGAGCGTTTGCACCTGTTTTTAAGTTGACGTGAGGAAAAAGCAGCTCTGTCCGGTTTGCACTAAACTATCAGTGTTACTGCCTAAATCCAGCGACTTCAAATTCTGGCTACACGACTAAACTGGGCTCTGCGGACCGCCGAGAGAGGAACCTGAAGCGTAGAGACCGGGATGAGTTGAAGGCGATCCACTTCCGATAATGTCTCAAAACGAAACATGGCATCACGACGTGGCCCAGCATGCATTGTCACTTTGTCACCTCGATCAAACTGTTTTGAGGCTCCACTCCACACGCGGGAAGAGACTCTGACCTGCCTGATATTCACAAATTGTCCAAATATCTCACTGCTGTTTTGTATAATGTACTTATGGCTTATTTTGTTCCAGTGTGTTACAACATGTAATGTGAACATTTATTGCTTTTTAGAGGGATTTATATTCTGTTTGTTTTGTAATATATATACATATATATTATATCCTTACTAGCCAGCCAATGTTTTTTTTGTTCACTATTTGTCCACTGGTCTTTTGTGTAGATTCCTATTTTTTGGGGGGAGATTCTGTAGCTGATCATGAATGACCTACACAACTCCACCTATTTTTAATTTTCCAGTATTTTCAAGCTTCTCTAACCTCGACTGTCAAAGCTCAACAGTTATAACACGTGGAATAAGTTTCTTTGTAACACAATGCAACGCCTGCAGAAAGTAAACACCCCACACAGGTTTTCATGTTTTCTTTTGTGACATTAAATCACAGTGGATGTGACTGGGACTTTTTTAAGATGATTTAACAGCAAAGGAAATGTCAATCAAAGTGAAAACAAAAGTCCACAAATGCATCAAGTGTGAAATTGTGTTGTGTAAAGCGTTGTGCACTTTGTAGTAACAATGAATGCAGTTCCCAAATTAGTCTTGGATCTGTATCGATGGGTTTCAGCTGCACACAAGTGGACGCAGCATTTCTTTCCAATTCTTCTGTCAAGCTTATCATTGCAGTTCAAGTCCTGCCGTTATTTCTGGACAGGACTGAGGTCTGGGCTTTATTTTGTCCCCTCAGGGACATGGGGGGCACAGTGGTTCTGAATTAGAATCTGACGGTGGGGGTCTTTCTGTGTGGAGTTTGGATGTTCTACCTGTATCTGTGGGTTTCTCCGGATACTCTGTCATCCTTCCACTGTCTAAAGACATGCAGATTAGGTTGCAATTGGCCAATGTCAGCTGGGATTGGCTCCTGTGACCCTTAAAGGTCAAGGGGTATAGATGATGGATAGACCTCAGTTGAAAACACTCCTCCATAGCGTTTCCAACTTGCTCCTCCGACATTACAGAAGGATTTCTTTATGTTTCACTCTCCTTTTGATTTTGAGGATGTCCCTCTTCACATTTCGAGCTGTGCTACACTCTTTTCGTGGATTTAGGGAACTTCTGTGCCTTGGAAATTATTTTAATTATTGATGCTCTTTTGTAGCTTGTCACTGATGTGTTTGAATATTTATAATAATAATTTAGCCAGGAAATTGACTGAATAGCTTCTGGACTTCAAATCATTTTTTTTTGCTCTAAACTTTGTTTTCACTTTTCATTTTGACTGGCCTAAAAAGAAAAAAAGAATTCCTCAGTACATCCACTGTGACTCGCATATGAACAAAACATGAGAAAGTCTAAGTGACTATACTTTTTTTTGAGGTAGTGTAGCTTTTGTTTTGGTGGCTTGATGCTTTATTTGTAACCAAAGACGTGGTTCCAGTTTGCAACATGCAAGTGGTTTTGTCCTGAGATTTATCTAATCAGTAGAATTTAAAATCCAAATGTTTAAATTTCACAGCAACAGATTTACAGAGTTGTCAGAGGTGTGAATTTAAACATGTTTCTGTTTGAGTTTCCGGGGACTCACTTCATCAGAGAACATGATGCTTTCCTCACACCTCACTCCAGACTAGAAGATTTAAATCCAGAGTGAAATGTGTTTTATTTTGGCCTAATATTCTGTCTCAGCAATATTTTGTTGTTTTTAATTCCAAGCCCCGTTTTAACCCTGATTTAAATATTCAATTTGTTTCCTGTTTCTTGCTGAGAACAAAGACTCTCCAACATTTGGAGAAAAGTCCAGATTCCCGATCGCTCAGCTCTGCAACACAACTTCTTTTCAGCAACTCTTCTTTTCTCTTGTACGAACGCCAGCGTCCTCTGTTCGATATTTCTTAACACGTTGAGTGCTTTGTTGCTTTAAGAACAAATGACTGACTTATATCTAACTTTTGTGATCATAGACAGACATGTATTTTCATACAAAGATTTGATTTGAGTCGTGGCCCCTGTGACAGATTGTACTTTAATTAAATATCCACTAAAAGGTACCTGCTCCTCCGAGACGTCCATGCTGGTGTTGAGACCACGGTTTCATGATATTTGCTCAGTGGTGCAGGATGTTTATCCTCAGCGTGGCGGTGAAGTCTGACTTGTGACTTGAATAAATGATCAACTGGTTTTGTCCATCTTATCTTGTTTATATAATAGTATCATGGCCATATATCCCTATGATACTGTTGTATATCATATTATGGTGTCATAGTGTTATTTAATAGCTCAACTGTATTGCTATACACAAAATAAAGTCTGGGTTTGGGTGCACAGCATCTTAATACCACATGTAACCACTAATGGATGGTTTTCTCCAAACAAACAGTTCATCCTGGTCGCCCCCTGCTGTCAGTCTGTCACCAAACAATTATTCAGATCACCGATTAGAAAAATTCAAAGTTAAAGTCCTGTGTATAAGTATCAACAAAAAAATGTGTAAAAGTACTTTTTTTCTTTTTCATGCAGAGTGGCTCATTGGATTATTAATATTGATGCATTAACGTGAAAGTAACAATTCAAACTGCTGTGTATTGTGTAGCTGTGGGACACAACTTGAGCCTGTATATGTTTATATTTTCAGAAAGCTGACGCCATTAAAACTGATGCCGAATTATCTCTCATGCATTCATGCTGGCAACGTGTCCATGTGTCCAGTGACAAATATCACTGGATCATTTTGATGCCGGAGCAAACTTAAAAAACATGCCGATTCCCATTGTTATTGTATTACTGTATTCCCATGATTTGTTTTAGAGAGGATAATAAGGTGTTTGCAAACCCCATTGGATCTAATAGAATCATGTCTGTGTTCGAATTTGACTGAGACGATCTAGTTGAAGTACAACGCTTAAAGGGTCAACGTGTAGAATTTAGTGACATCTAGTGGGGAAGGATGCACATTGCAACTGAACACCCCTCACCTCACCCTCCTCTTCCAAACATGAAAGAGCCTGTGGAAGCCTTCGGTTGTCATAAAAACTCAAAGATGTTTAGTTTCTCCAGTCTGGACTAGTGTAACAAACATGGTGGCATCTGTAGAGAGGAGCCTCTCCTGATGTAAATATAAAGTATTTAAATATAAAGGGCCAAAGGCAAAGAAAACAATATGTACAATTTAGATGGTATTTTATATTCAATTTGACCTAAATCTTACAGCCCGAACCTTTAAATAATTGTACTTGGGGATTTTCTACCTCTGCCAAACAATTTGTTTATATTAATTGTATATAGATTTCAGCGTAAACATGACAGAGGATGCACATGTACAATAATTTTTATTTCGAGGCCACAGCTCTTGCATATTACAACTGTTGGCTTTCATAAGGCAAAAGCAAGAATGAATCCACCAGCTAATTCACACAGAAAACAGAAAGCGTTTGGGGAGGGTGGGAACCCACAGGCATGCAGCGATGGCTCAGAATGCAATGTACAGCATTTTTATATTTATATATATATTTATATAATATATACAAAACAACATTGAGACCCAAACAAATGCCAGACATCTCATTCTACACAATTACAGAACAAAGACAGACCAACCTTTTTTTTTTTTTTCAATAAAAAAAAATATTTTTGCTCTTTTCTCTGTAAAAGTGCAACTCAATTAAAATAGAACCTATTTCAAGGCCTTTTAATGTTGAAATAAAAATAGAATCTCCCAAGTTATCAAAATGGAGCTATGAGAATATTGCATCTCTAGAATACCCACTTGTTGAACCGTGTCTAATTGGTTACTGAGATGAGATCACATAGCATTGACACATGGTAAAAACGCAGGTCTCGACTTACTGCTGATGTTAATAACAGTGAGTAGATGACAGTTCATCTGTTAACAGCCGTAAACAAATACAGAGGTTTATTTTCCGTTTGAAGCAGTTGGCAATCACTTAAAAACAGACAAGACAAAGAAAAGGGTCCACACACTCATCATCACGACAATGTACCATTAATGAATGTAGAATACGACAAAGAAGCGCCATATAGGTTTGCATTGGACAGGGACACACCTATTAATCTCACTCAACATTGTTCAAACAAATGGTTCTCCATATTGCTTAGTAACACATAGAAATGAATTTAGAAATGAATGAAACAAAGACATCATGACACAGCTAAACTGCCAATCATGGTTATTTTTTAACATTTTTATTTTTATTTTCCTCAGTATAAGTACTATTTTTATATTTAATAGTTCCTTCATAGGCATTTCGAGCTGACAAAGAGGTCCTAGAGTGGCTATCTGAGTTGGTACATGCATCGGTAACCAGGCTAAAGTCAAAAGTGTTAAAGGGAGGGGGGGGGGGTCAGTGCACAGGCTCTAGTCGTCCTCTTCGTCCTCCTCGTCGCTGTCCTTCATGGAGATGCCCTGCATGCCTCCTTCCCTCACCGAGGCAGTGGCCTCCTCCAAGGTCAGCCGGTTGCGCACGGTGTCGTACATCTTACTGTTCAGGGTGGAGTCGAGGACGCCCTGCAGGCGGAAGTCCCTGTACTTTTTCTGCAGTGGGACAGAGAGACACATCAGGACAGCGTGGACACAATGACTTGTGGGTGTTTTGTGTCGAGCCGTCGGGGGTTTCCCTGCGTCACCTTTGTGATCCTGATGAGGATCTTGAGCTGGTAGACGTGGAGCTGCTGATCCATCCGTTCAGTGAGCCAGGTCCCCAGCAGGTTCATGGTGGCAGTGTACCATTGCTGAAACACAAAAGCATAACGCTCTCCAGCAAAACACACACTCGCACACATACTCAAGACCTGTTGACATCGAACTACCCTGAAAGACACACACGGACAACTAAGACACCCTGAGTGTGTTCCAGCATCCCTTCACATTTCATTTCACCCATCTGCACAATTACTGAGGATTAATGTCGAGTCTCTATCACACTTCATGAGTCAGAATCAGCTTCATTCCAAGTCAACAGCCTCTGGTGACGTGAGAATGAAGTCACGTTCAAAATAAATCTCATCAGCTACAAAACAGTTGTAAGTCCTAAAGTTTGCTTCTATCAACATGTTTTTCATCACTGAATAAACAAAATCATTTTAAAGCCCCTGGAAAAAAACGTCTTAATAGTTAAAGCAGCGCTGTGTAACTTTTACTGAGCAACAGCGCCCTCTGCAGCCACACCAGATGATTCATTCTGTTGGACTCAGTGAAATGGTGTGTTGTGCTGGAACTATGTCGTCCCACTCACTGGACTGAACAGTGGATATTACCCATAATCCCCGGGTTCATGAACCAGAAGAGCTGCTTTTTAATTACTTTTTTTTTAACTGATCCTCAGTTGAGCATTACTCCTGAACCTGCTGGACCTGGTCCTGGTCATTTATGCTGTTTAAATATAAGTCCAGGTTGAGGGGGGGGGGGGGGGGGGGGGGGGTTAAAAGAGTCAGTGAGCATAGTGTTGCTTTATTTACTCTAAGTCACATTTAAAGTTGAGAAAATTAGATAATTATTGTTTTGAATTAATTGTTTTTATTTTCTTTTGTGTGTTAAAGGACTGGTTTATCTTTTGAAAAACTCTTTATGGTTATTATAAAGCTTGAGTTAACATCTTAGTCTGGTTAACCTGACACCATCTAAACAACTAACTAACTAACTAACTTACTGACCGAGTGACTCTACTCAAGTAGAGAACATGAATAAGAACTTTGATTTTGAATTTTGATGTACTGGTATTTCATTTCATTTTTCTAATGAACTACTTTGTCCTTTTTACCCCGATACAATCTCATTCATTTTAAAATATATGATGAATTGTTTAAACTACCCAGCAGTTTAACATCATTACATGTTAAATACATAAAAACAAAACTGTTGTATAAAATAGGCTACATGGTGACCTTTTGAATGATTATACTTTTGATCGAACCGATATTAATATAAATGTTTGAAACAGAGGCTTATGTACTAATAATGATTAATTTGCCTACCCACTGTGAAGTTTACATTACGTTACGTTTACTTTATGTAAAATACTGTTCAATTTGGACCACACACACACACACACACACACACACACACACACACACAGTGCTCTGAAGGGCTGAACATTGTTCAGAGAATTTCACTCCGAGCAATGATTCTACAGCGACTGGAGAAAATGATTAAAATAAAAAAAAAAAGCCACAGCGCGATGATCTGTCTTGAAGTGTAATCGACCCTTGAATCAGTTTAACAAATGTTTTTAATATTTAGTAAAAGCTGCACGGCCCATCAGTTACTGAAGCCAGTTATTCAGCCTTTATTTATACTTCTCTAGTAGACATTCCGGTTTGCATTTGAAAAAGAAAAAACTACACTGGAGATTAAAAAACTATTATGGAGGAATTGAAATTATAGTTTAGAGACAAGCTCATTAGAAAAAAGAAAAATAGAATGAAAGTGAGCAAATGGTCAGCAGGCGGGGAGCGCAGGTGCTTTTATCTTGTACCGTTTCTCTCCTTCGCTTTTGGGCGGTTTCCCAGACTCGGTGAGTTTTAAAGTTCCAAGAGAAGAGCACCCAGGTCTGATAGAAAACTGTTGTCATACCTCCAGTACCAAGA
Organism: Verasper variegatus; assembly: GCA_026259375.1. Taxonomy (NCBI): domain Eukaryota; kingdom Metazoa; phylum Chordata; class Actinopteri; order Pleuronectiformes; family Pleuronectidae; genus Verasper; species Verasper variegatus. Next base: position 16,326,546 of record CM048040.1, read on the forward strand.
GAAGAATTCAACTTTAAACATGTGAGTAGGCAGGAATGCAAGAAGGTTAAAGGGGCCCGGATTGGAAGTGTGAGGGTTTGTTTTGTCATCGTTGTGGTTTGGTCTTTTTTCAGTTTATCTGGACCACGACTGATTGGGTGAATGGTTGAGAGGTTTGAACGTGAGGCCTGGATATGCAGATGCCTGTCCACTTCACAGTCGAGTTGAGCGTGCAGTGCATGCAGACCTCGCAGGTGGGTGGGTGGGTGGCAGAGTACGTGCTAGAGGAAGACTGCGCTATGTGCAAATGAGGCAGAGCTCTGAGGAGGAGGGTCATGCTAGAAGATGTACACAGGAAGTTTATTTGACTCTAAAATCATGCCAACCAACATAATGTGATAAAACAACGCAACACTAGAGATAAGTGCCACTTTTTGCTTTGAAGAGAGGAGGCAGCAGGAATGGTGTTAATCAGAAAAGAGGAGCTCAAAAAAGATTGAAACAAATTAGTGAAAGAAAGAGAGATAAAGTAGAGCCTGTGCAACATCGAGGAACATTTTCCACATGCGAGCAAATGGGCGGATGGATGGAATGAGCGTGCAAATGGAAGAGAAAAACACTGACATCGTCGAACTATAGGATAATTTAAAATGCCAAAACCGAAACATTCACAGCTGCAGGATTTTTATAAATTTAACATGACAGTGCTGGGGCAGGATTTTTGTGAACTTCGGGGCCACACAGAGGACACGGGAGGGGGAAAAGTCCACACTATAGAAAAAGTGACGACACGGGGGGGAGCCGGTGTGGACCTCAAAGACAAAAGCAGACCCACTTCACAACAGCATCACTCCTCACTCCCAAACAACAACAAAAATCACATTTATCCGGCAGGAGACTCTCCTACAGCGACACGGACAGAGTGAACCAGAGGGAGACGTGGGAGCGTCTCTCAGACACAAAGACTTAACGTCACTGCCGCACAGAACCGGGGAAATCTTTCAAACACACAAAGCCGCGACACACACCTGCAGAGACACAGGTCTGTACAAATAGTTTCTAAATGACATGAAGCACACACATCACAGCATTATGTGTCGTTCAAATCACACATGGAGGACACATCACTGCCAATGTATCCCGGTAGGATTATGTTTTTGTAAGCCAGTGCTCTCTTCGCCCTCTGACGCGCTGGTTCCCAACCTTTTTGGATTCTGACCTTCTATCGACCTACAGATCGTTGCACCAGCTATATTTATGTGCACGTGAAGCTTAGTTTGATCATAGTTATTAGGATTTGCATTGTAGTAAAATTACCAAGTAAAGTTGAGATTGCACTCAGAGTAACTGAGGATTGGTGGTAGGTACTTTTTTAAACATCCCTTGACGACACAGACACGATCGCTCAGTATTGACTGTTAAAGTTTTATGCTGCCTTCACCTGAGATGAGGAAAGTTCCACCAGTTTCTTCTTGCTTTGTCAGATTTGGTTGTAAATTCTTACTGGTTGTCAAAAAGATGGAAGAGGACTTCATTGGTGCAGTTATTATTTATGAGCATGTTTATGTTAGAGAATAGAAGACACCATAATGACAAGTATCAGCCTGTTAGTCATAATCACTCTTTACTAATGAGTAGTTTTCAGTTCCAGTCTTTTTCAACTTTGTCTGACATTAAAGTTAACAGAACATTTGGATTTTGAACTCCTGGTGGAACAAAACATAATGAATTTAGTTTAGAGACGTTTATAGAGCAAATGATTTATCACCGTCTTATTACTAGTTGATTAATGACGTACGGACAAGTCTTGTGCATTGTACGTGAGCTAGTTTACTTTCTTCTTTCTGTCTGTTGTGGACATTTCACTCTTGTTAAGTTGTCAGGTAAGTTCAGATCGTGCGGCGACACAGAGTTTAAGATGAAACTACGACTGGCTCAGAGAATCCTCTCCGATGTATTTCAGTGGGGTCTCGACCTCCAGGTTGGGAACCGCAGCTCTAACAGACCATGTCAGCCTCTGAGTTTGACATCATGATGTCCCTCGGGTCCATCCAGCAGTGCGTCTTACACCCAGCGTTTTCAGTTCACGTAAAAAAAAACTGCATGGGTGCCCCCCCCCCTGTGGACTGGACCAGGAGCGCTGAGTGTCAAGTCTTCAGGAGGCTGACATGCTTTATGTGGAAAGTATCTGGCAGCATACAGCACAGTGGTTAGCTACAGATACGAGTCAGTGTGCTGACACGTTATTTCCAGAGAGCACTGCTTCAGATAATCCTTTTTTGAGGATGCTTTTATGGACTCTTTGTAAATAAAAGTTTCCTTTTGTTTAATACACAAAGGCCCAAAAGCACTGTGGCAATGCACACCAGAGGGCAGCAGCTGAGGTACAGAGAGGAGAGAGACAGCGAGAAAGAGAGAAGTCGAGAGGAGGAGAGGGTCAGAAAAAGCCTCTTAGGCTGAAACACATTTCCTGGTCTCAAAATGGAACTTATCCCCCATCTGCCCTGTTGTTTTGACACATTTTGTAAGGCCCCTCCCTTCTTGTGAGGAGGAGACGGCATCTTACTTACATCAAATAACCTTTCTATATACACCTCCTCATTGACCTTATCACGGAGTATGTCCTGAGAGTGGCGCACAAAGGTCACGTAGCCGTCGGCCACATCCATGCCAGGTTTCTGTACGACAAAGAAGAGAGACACAGAAAGGTTCATTCAAGTTCACAGGGTTTTGTTCAACTCTCAACCCAAGTATCAAATATACACACACACAAGCTCGCAGAAGAGAGAGGATGTTGTGAGACTTACGGGTACATCCACATATTTTGAGGCAGCTTTCACCTGAAATCACAAGAAAAAACAGCTTATGTATTTACTGAAGTATTCTAAATGATCAAATGGTTCAAGGACAATAAGGTTCTGGGGGATTGAAGAGAGAGAAGCTCCATCTCACCGTGAAAGAGAGGAATGAGGAGAAGAGAGTGCCTTCATCGTATCTGGAAATCTTAGCCAGCACACCCTCCAGAATGGCCACAAACTGAGAAACAAAGCAGCGAACGGGGAATCACACACAGTTACAAAAACGTCTGATCCTCTGACGTAGTAAAAAACTTTGTCCACAGCCGATGTACCTTTGCAACCAGGAACTGGATCATGTCCTTCACACTTTCCTCAATCAGCTCATCTATTTGGGAGTGGAACTGTTTCTAAAGAAAATGTATTTTAAAAAAAAGAAACAAAAAGCACTATTCAATAAAATAATTTATGTTAGTGGACATGAAACAAATAAAATACATTATTTAACATGTGCTCACTGTCCCAGGTGAAGCTTTTACCTCTTGGCCCATCTCCATAGCGCACAATTTAGCTGATTGGTCCTTGGCGTCCACCATCACGTTGAACATGGTGCATAATGTCGGAGAAATGCGGAAATCTGTGGACTTGCTGCTCTTTGTCAGCTTGGACTCAAATGCCATCCGGGTGCTGCAATGCAAGTGAAATATTTATACGTGCTGGCTTTATTATAAAAAATGCAGTTAAGTGTCCATTCTCCACATTTGCTGCCTCAAAGTATTTCTGCTCGTGTCAGTCACTCCTCCGCTCATGCACAGGAATCACCCAAACGCACCGCTTGACGCAGTTCTCGATCATGTTGCTTGACATCAGCTGGATGCGACTCTCGAGGTGTTTGGCAAACTCCTCCTCGGGCCAGTGCAGGTCCCTGATGAAGGTCTGGAGGGCGTCCAGCTTCCAGAAGAGATCCTCCGATGTCCCGGAGCCATTACTGCCAGCGACCACGACACACACACAAACACACAAACACACAAACACGCAAACACACACACACACAGGTCAGATGAAAAAGGTCACGCTGCTGGAGAGAGAGGGGGTCAGAAGGTGGGAAAGAGGGTGGAGGTATGTTGTGGCAGGTGCAAAGGAGGATGCTGTTCCTCTGCACCTGAACACAGTTCAGGTCCACTCCGACCATACACTGACAGGTCCGCTCAAACGTGTGTTCGGGCGTTTCTGGACAGCGTATGGGTGAGAGGGAGCGGAGAGGGTTTACTGTCACGAATCAATAACCATGCTGCATAGCATGGTTATTGACTGGGATGTGAAGTGGCCACATGCAGGTAAAGTCACTGCAGAAATAGCAGCTAATCACACTGTGTCAAGACAAAGGAGAAAGGGAATGGAGACGTGAGGGAGGGCGTGTAAAAAAAAAAAAAGAAGTCTTTTAATGGTTTCGTGTCTGGTTCCACAAAAAAAAAAAAATCTCCAATTTACTTTTCCCTCATGACAGGCCCTCTCTCAACGTCCATGTCCCGGGGCTGGTGGGGCTCCTGGAAGATTTACCAAACAAACCATGCAGACCTTTTTTTTTGGGGGGGGGGGCGGCACCGTGCGTAGATGTGATTGGGGAAGTGCCGCAGAAGAGACGCTGGGGAGGGAGGGTGATACAAACGGAGAGGCGCAGGGTCTGAAAGCTGCCGGCCGAGCCTCTTCGTGGTATCATCTTCAGTCCAGCTCACGCTCTGCTCTCCCAATCACACTACAAGCAGGTGGTCAAGGTCAGGAATGAGCCTACAGCCATGTGCAATCTACAGCACGCTAAAAATCACTAAAGCAAATGTCTGTGGACAACAACTCAGAGGAGATACACACATTTGAGAACGGGGATTAGACTTGCAAATTTTCAAATGGGGACATACTGTCTGTTTTAAATTTAAATTTGTTTGGGTGGTTTGGTCTGTTTTTCTCTCTCTGTGCAGTAAAGGCCCAAATAGCCTCGGAGTACGATATTCAGATTTGAGTTTTGGCCTGTATCTCCACACCTCAGCCCAACAGCATGCACGCTAAGACAAATGAGTGTTTCAGCCTCTCATTTCAGAAAGCAGAACCCCATCTACTCTAACACCTCAGAGCGCCCTTGGCATGAACATGAACAGGATTCCCTCGTGAGACGAAACGTGCTAAATATGCTTCATTGTTTTTGCTTTATTTGGTTGTTTGTTATATCTTCTTTATCAGATGCAGCCACACGGAATAAAATGTGATGCATGTTCTTCGAAAAAATGTTTTTTAAATCTGCGGGCATCTTCATACCAAGGCAACCTCTGCTTGCTTAACCATTTCTAAAGTGAACTAGTTGAATACACACTCAGAGTCATATATAGCAGCCATCCATGACGGGGTAGAAAAGCTAGGCATTTGTGGAAGGTTAACTGATAGTCCTGCTACTGGCACGGGCAGATTTGGTACTTTGGGAATTTGGAGGTTCACATTTGGTAGATTCACATTGGGCAGATTACTTGTTAAACTCCTGCAGAAGAGACAGACAGAAAGAAAAAAGGTGTCCATAACAGTGGAGTGGGAGCTGCAGAAAAAGCCATGTAACACTCATCATAACAGTAACAGAAAGTTTCAAAATCAGGTGAAGACAGTAATGTACAGTAGCACATGTAAAAAAAAAACGAGACCAAACAGTGCTTATCAAAAGACACACGTTATAAGAAAAGACCTGCAGAGTAAAGAGGGCTGGACTCAGGATGCACACATATACTGTTTTAACTGCAGTGAAAGGGAGAAGCGATGTAATACTGACAAGAATAAACACAAATCAAAACAAATTTGGTTTAAAATTATTGTTTACATTCATAAATCGTATATATATATATTTTTTTAATTTAAATTTTTATTTGGCGATAAAAACAAAATGTAAAAGCATAAGTGTGGAAGCCACAAGAAAGAAATAACAGCAACAGAACAGACTGGAGGCCTTTAGTTTCTGGCAACAAGTCAAAGCACACATTATGAAGGTTAGTTCACGAAACAAAACAGAAACATTAGATGTTGCCCTGACCCCAATGTGTCGGAGAGAGATTGGTGAGACACACACATTAGTCAAAGACTATTTAGAGAATAAATAACCCATTTCTCTCGCAGAAAAAAGCAGGTTATTCAGCCCACTCTTGGTTCGTTCTTTAGCAGTGAACCTACAGGAAGCCTTCGATCATTAAAGCTGCTCGCACAGATTTCTCAGCCTCCACGTCGTCAGTCTGTCATCTAAATATAAAAGACCCGCATCTCCAACCATCCTACAGCCTGGCTATGAAGGCGGAGGCTCCTTACTTTACAGGCTCCCAGGACTCTCGCTCAAAGCCCTTGTGAATTGACTGTGCGATGGAGGACTCCATCAGATCCACATATCTAACCACCAGAGGAGCATACAGATCCTGAAGGTGCTTGTGGAACTTTCCATTGCACAGATGATCTGTGAGAAAAAAAGAGAAAAGGAGTGATAAAAATACATGTAAGCACATAAACACCTGAGGGGAGTAATCAAATAAATGCGAGGCAGGTGTAGGAGCTTACAGTCTGCCCGGAGGAAGTCGTTGAGCAGCTGGAAGAGAGGGAAGCTGTCCCAGCTCTCGGGTGATTGAATCTCAAGAGCGGCGTCCATGTCGATGGCGTAGAGGGCCAGGAAGTTTTCTGCATGCTCCACCATGAGGTCCGTCCACCACGCAAACGCCTAGAGACACAGCAGGAGGGAGAGGAAGCAGGTGAACGAGGAGAAGTTAGGGGATAAGGAGACGCAAGGAGGAAGGAAGGAAGGAGGAGCTAACACACACAACTGGAGCGTGTTGTCTTAAAAGGAAATACCATTGGATTCATGTCGGCTTTGTGTATGTTTGAGGAATCGTTCAAAATCACGGGAAACGGCCTCATTCACTTCCTTACAGAGGGTTAGGTCATAAAACTAGTTTGACTGGAGGATGGACATTATTCTCATGTCAGTCTGTTAAATATGAAGCTAGAACCAAGAGCCAGCTGCTTGAAGCTTAGCATGCAGACTGGAAATAGGGGGAATTGTTTCAATAACAACGAAATAAACAAGTGGCAAAATTTCCATGACAAATTATTCTCCAAGACAAGAAAGACGAGGTGCTTTGATCATGATGTGCCATTTTTTCAAAGGTCAGAGGTTATATAGCTCATTATTATTTAAAATAATTTCCGTATCTTGAATACCACCGGGCCTGAAATTTATTTTTTCGGGGAAACACTACCAAGTCTTAAAATAAGCTAATCAACTGTTTGTTTATTTGACAGATGTGGAGATGATCCTCATCTAACTCTCTGCAAGAAAGAGAGAAAAAGAAAATAAGCCTATTACCTCCAAACTGTTCCTGTAAATATGCCTCATTCCAAATCTGCTGTTTAATTTTAAGAAATATAAACGTGGGTTGTTGAATAGTGATGGTTTTCATGCTGTATACGTGGTTGTTGTTGTTGTTGGGTATTTCCTTTCAAACATAGTTTCACAGAGAGAAAAGGACACGCCATCATACCTGTTTGCATGTGCACGTGTTTGAGCGCGTGTGTGTGTGTGTGAGTATCTGTGTTTGTGTTTCCCATCCCATACTCTGACACTGAATCCACAGCTTATATTGATTAGGACTTAAAGTGGGTATTAGTAGTAATTCCATGTTAATACGTGTATCAGGAGAATCACACAGTAGGGTTGCATGTTCGTGCCTTGTTATCTATCCATGACAGAATCTATCAGTTTAAAGGGAGAAGGTGCTTTTCTCATGCAGATGTGGAGCTCCCTGCATGCTTGTCTCTCAGGGTAAGAGATGAGGGGGCGTCCACCATTCACATCGCTGACAAACCCACGGCCCACAAGATGTGAATGTGACTCATGCACATCTTCGCTTATAGGCACACCGAAGACTGCAGCACACAGCATCTCTTGTGTTGGAAGAGTGTCTGTTCCAATTAGTTAAGTGAGCCTCTGAGGTTCGGCTGCACGTTTTCCAGCACCGTCAGGACTTCCTCGCCCTTTGACAGCAGGAGTACAGTAGTTGCTTTGCTGGCAGTCTCGGCTTATTTGCTTATCATTCAGACTAACACGTTGCCAAGTTCAGCAAATGAAGCTTAAAGGGATAGTTCACCGAAAAATGAAAATTCACTCATAATCTGCTCCCCGCTATGTCGATGGAGGGGTGGGTGAAGTGTTTGAGTCCACAACACACGTCTGGAGTTTCAGGGGTAAACAGCACTGCAGCGGAATCAATCACAATTGACTTCAATTGTGATTGAATCTTCAGACGTAATGAAACAACAGAAAAAAAAGATCATGCCTCCACTTCCACTCCACTCCGCCAGCATCTCCACTTCTGGTAGTGGACTTTTAGGCTTAAAACATGTTCTAAATCACCTTGTTTCGAGTTGAATATGAATGTCAGGGCTTGCAGACACTTGGATGACACCACACGAGCACTATGGAGGCATGTTGTGTTTTTTTTCTGTTGTTTTATTACGTCTGAAGAAGGGTTTAGTGGAATCAAACACTTCACCCACCCCTCCATTGGCATAGTGGTGAGTAGATAATGAGTGACTTTTCATTTTTTTCGGTAAACTATCACTTAAATCTTTTCAACTTATGCTGCATGCTTTCTTTTCTTTTTCAGGTATTTTCTCCTCTGGCTTAACCGCCACAATGGCCGTCAACCCCTTACTCACCTGTCTACTTACCTGCCCACTCCAAAATATATAAAAAAAAACAAAAGGGCTTGAAAGTTCTAGTTTTCGACAAACAGGCAGCAAACAGAGATCTTCTCCATCACATTCAAGGAGAGCAGAGACACTCTTATTATGGACAGGAGTGCTTAAAGAGGGGGGCTGTCAACGTTTCTGACAGGTGGGGGAGGGGGAGAGGCTCAAAGGTCGCCAAGCGGAGCGGCCTCCAACCTTTGACAGTGGTTACGGGACACATTCAGGACCCTGAGAGCTGTGCGGCACAGCCAGTGTTCAGCCAAACGGGTTATATTGCTGTGACAATGCAACTGTATCAGGGGACCAAGTCCTAGGGGGGTGTACTGATGCTGAGGGTGGAGGGGAGTAAGTAGACGTGGCATCATCTACTGGACATGCACGGTGCATTGTGGGAAGTTTTCTCATTCAACTTGACTACATACCTCTTTTCCCTGCTGGGACAGTCACCAATCATATGACAGTGAGAACACAGGAAGATGTACAGAACAGTAATGTATTTTTGAGGCATTTCGTCATAGGGTTGGTAAACTAACAGTAGACAGCAGAGGGGGATGGAAGAGGAGAAGCCGGGGGAAGTAATGCTTGAACAAGTGCGGACTGTGAAATTAACTGTTGGATGGAGGGGGGGGGGGGACAAATGTTTATGGTGGATCAGACTTCAAAGGTTCACATGGAGCATACTTTGGGGGATTTACTGGTTCAGCATGCTTGGAGAGAAAGGAAACCTCTTTATGGCCCGATGAACATGCTTCATGATCACAGTTATGTTGTGCAAGCTACGGTGCCTTTTAAAAAAAAAAAAAAGTTCTTTCCGTAAAAGTCTCCTCACCTCTACGCCTAGAAAGCCCACCCACCGCAGCGCTATCTATGAGTTCATCCTGAGCCTAGAAAAGGTGCGTCGTGCCAAAGTGGCGCACATGCCAAACAGGGGGGGTCGTGATGGGGGGACTGAAGAGGAAAAAAGAAATAAAAATACTGTACCGATTGATCTCCAGAACTTGTGACTGCCGCCTGTCAAGCATATTCAGAGAGATACAATAAATCTGCTTTATCTGCATGTTCTACGATCACACTGGATCACCTTCAGATCTACACAACTACATGTTCATCATCAGCTCAGTGTTTATAGCAGCAGATAGGATGCAAAGGGGAGGTGGAAAGTAACTCGAGTGGAGTACTTCATTACAATGTTTAAGGTATCTGTACTTTGTTTTTTGTATTTACCCTTTATTGGACTTCTGGCTACTACTCTACTAGTTTAATAGGGAACTATTTTGCTTTTAACTCCACTAGACGGATCTGACAGCTTTAGTTACTGGTCACTTTTCAGATTTACTTAAAGATGTATACAGTTATGATATACATCAAAACAGACAAAACTAATTATTTCCCATCTCACAAAAAAGCATGTTGTAGATGTGTCTACTGCAACTCATCAGATGTTTCAATTAAAATAATGCTGTGAGGCTCAAAGAGAAAAACATTTATTAACTATAACTATGTTACAATCTCACTGTATCACTCACAAGGACACATTTTCTGTGGATGGAGTATTTTCACTTTTGATACTTTCAAGTGTATTTAAATGATAATAGTTGTGTACTTCTTCTTAAAGGTCCAGTGTGTACGATTTGGGGGAAAGGGACCTATTTACAGAAAGTGAATATAAAATAATTCTATTGATGTTTTCACTAGTGTGTTTCATCTAAATTGTACGAATTGCTGTTTTACTTTATCGTAGAATGTGGCCTTTATATTTAAATACTTTATTACATTTACATTTGAAGTGGGTCCTCTCTACGGAGGATGCCATGTTGTGTACAGTATCCCAAACAGGACAAACTAAACACCTTTTGAGTTGTTATGACAACTGAAGGCTACCACAGGTTCTCTCTCATGTTTGGAAGGGGAGGATGAGGTGAGGGGTGTCCAGCTGCAACATGCGACTTCACCACTAGATGTCTCTACATTCTACACACTGAACCTTTAAGTGGGATTGTGAATGCAGGACTTTGACTTGAAATGACCTCCGCCAAGGATATTATGTTTTCACGCCTGTTTGTTTGTTTGTATGTTTGTTCGTAAACAACATTAAACAACTGAACGGATTTCCACGAAACCTGGTGGAAGGATGTGGTATAGGTCAGAGAAGAACTTTTGACTTTTACTTTTTCCCAGGAAATATTTCATTGATCTTGATGAAAAAAAGTTTAGGGAACTGATTTCAATAAGTGTGTGTGTGAAATTTGGTGCAGCTTGATTTTTAGGGGACTGTTGGGCCTTGGCGGAGGTACATGCTCTACTGAGAGCCACTTTAGTTGTGTATATTCATATTGATATTTGTTCTTCTAAATGTGGCCAAAGGGAAACTTAATACAACATTACAAGAGCAAACAGAAGCCACGAGTAACTCGCACTGGCCTGTTTTACTGTTACCTACTCTTTTTACTTTTTACTTATTACCATATGTCGCCTTGTTGAACTCTGAACCGTGATCAGAGGAAAGAACTGCACACATTAAATTGTCTAATTTACAAACTCTGCTCAAACATAGCGCTCTGATTCCATGTAGCCATGGTCTGTCGAACACCAATTAGAGCTTCCTTAAATTAAATTAATCTCTGAAAGGGTTTTTTTTTTTTTCTTTTCGTTACCCATAGATGAAAGCAGCTTTATTTATAGAAGACTGATAATAAGACTAACTCCCTGCTGTGGGGCGGAGTGAGATAAGAGTGAGAGTAAAGAGGGAGAGTGTTTTGAGGAGGAGAGGAGGAGAGGGTTCTCACTCACCTCCGCATGGTGTTCCTGGTTCTGCTGGAGGACCTCTATGACTAACTCCGCCAGGCGAATTGTTTCCTCCAGCTTTTTGGCAGGCGTGACTAAGCGGCCTACGTTCTCTGAGACAAAAGGATGAGGGTGAGGGATGAGTGGTTAGTCAAGCACAGAGAAGGATTCCAGGGGGATTTTATTTTTTACGACTATTCTAAAGAGTTTTCCTGTCTGTGTATTTGACCGTTTAATAAAAGTACAAACACAGCACTTACACTGTGGTGTTCACAAACCAAACCCCCTAAATAAGTCAAACGTGTCGTCATTTACATGCATATTTAGGCTGCGTGACATAAAGCAACAGAGGTGATGTGTTTGTAGGATAATCAGATTTATGTCGGAGGAGTATCAGGCACAGGAATAGTGGCGTTGGGATGGAAGAGCGATGTAGCATCAGAAAGCATGCATAGTGAAGCGGTACTGAATAAGCCATCTGTATAAGGAGCTGCCGCATGCTGTGGTCCAAAAGCCCTCACTGAACACACACTGTAAAAATAATTCATCACTTCTGTTTGAAACTTCAATCAAACTTATAACAAGACCTTATCCAAATATACCTCTAATACAGCATTACTGACTATATTTATCCAATACTTGTGCTGCAAAAGAGTAGAACTGATCACATTTGTGCAAATATTTGTTTAAAAATCTACAAAATGACATTTACAGCCATTTTCCAAGAAATGTAAATACTTTAAAAGTAAATATGCAGACATTCTCATTTCATAATTATGATTAATTTAATCATATTATATAAATACAACACCGACATGTTTTTCTTGAGTCATCAAAACAAGGCTTACTCATTTCTGCAAACTGCCTACGGTGCTTGGTTCACTAGATGCTTACACTTGTTCTTCCCTTAAAAATATCTATTCAAAATATCATTAAGTTAATAAATCAATTGATTAAATGACCTACATGTGATTTAATGAATACTTTTTACAGTGTGATGGTTTTAAATCTGTCATCGACTAAGATTTTGTTCTATTTTCCTTCACTTGGCTGCTGATTTTTCTCTATAACTTGCAAAAGCTCCAGATCACTTGGTTGTACCTCTGCTGACAGAATGATCAGCTAAGACAGTTACATGTCGATGGAATGGGAATATTCAAAGTGCACGACTATGTGGAAATGATGAATGTGTATAATCTGAACATCAAACCGAATGGCTACACAAATCTGAAATCAAAAGGACATAAATACATAACTTTACATAAAACATTAGCGCTCTTACGCAAGACTTCAGGTCCGACTGGGGGTATTTGATTGTTCGCACCATTATTTCTTTCTTTAAGTTTTTAAGTCTCAGGCCAAATCAATAATTGAATCTATTTTGGGGTCCTAGCTGTAACTGCTAAATAAAACCTGATTTGCCACTTTAGGTTAGGCCTTCAGTTCTCATGCAAGGTTTTTCATTGGGATTGAAATCTGAGATATCTAAAGCTTATACTTCAGCCACTGTCTTCAGGGACATATAATTGACACTAATGGATGGATCACATGGATTTGTATTACAGTAACTATATATCCTGTGGTCATAATGTCCTGGAAGGGGGACGGCTCTGAGAGCACAATCTGTGAAGACATGGATCAGGGTTTGGTCTAGAAGGGGCAGCACAGCTCAGCTTCATCAGCGCAAAGAAGAAATGATAATCAGAAACAGTTTGTGGTAAATCCATTAAGACGTTTAAAAATATAAAAAAAATAAAACAATATCTAGTGTGTCTACTTTGTAATATTAAAGGGCCAGTTCACCAAAATTACAAGAAACACAACACAAGCTAAACAAACAGGTGTCACTTTTCCCCGGTGGAAACGTGAGCCACTTGAATAGTTTCAGTTTATCTGCGTTGATCTGGATCTGTTTTCATTTATAAATTCACCTGATCTAAAATAGATTAGGCTTCTTTGAATCATTCAGCTTATCTAATTATCCATTTTTTGTTTTTCATTTTATTATGTATTTGACATGACCACTTTCACAACAAAGCTACATTTTACATGAGGTGAAAGTTGCAGTAAAACCAAAACTATCTACATGACTGTACCACAACAGAATGATTTTTGTTTGTTTGTTTATTTGTTTGTTTATGGTGGATTATGGTGGAATTGACCCTTTAAATATCAATTTGAAATATATGACATTTAGAAAATGCATATACTGTACGTATGTGAAGGTACAATCCTGAACTGTATATGAGGTTTATATTGGATGTTGCTTATGTCCTTTTCTTATTTTCTTATTTGATTTAAATGTATTCTTTTTGTAAGAGATTGTATTACTCTATAATTTTTCATGCAAAAATGCAATTTGATATATTATTTTGCAACTTAAACACATTGTTATTATGTAAAGTGAATACTGGATTAAACCTGAACCACTGTCGATGGATATTAACTTTTAAAAAAAAACACCACTGTCTGAAACCAGATCTGTTATAATATATAGTAATACAATCTCCACTGTATGTACTTCCAAAAAGAGATATTTAAAACAGAGCAAGACATGTAAGTACTTATATTATTGTGTATAACCAGTGTGTATAACATACTGTATGAAAGGCTAAGCTACAGGTCAAGTCTGTGCATACATGCATTTGTTGTAAATCTATAAAGTATATGTGTGTGTGAGGGGGTGAGGGCTTAGGGTCTGTGTGTATTTGCATGTATGTGTGCACTGTGGCTTAACCACAAGCTAAACATGAGTTCACCTGGATCCTTTTGATCCTTTTGACCTTTCTCAACTTCAGCGAGAGAAAAGGGAGAGAAGAGATAGAGAGGAGATGTTTAGAATTAGCAGGGTTCTGGGATTATTGTCATTGTTACAGGGGGGAAGCTCAGAGTTGTTATCCATCACCATGTGACCCTCGCAAAGAATCTGCTGGGACTGTTTTCAGCTCCAGGGACTGAGGTTTCTAGGCAACAGACACAACGTCACAAACATGTAATAAAAAACAGAAACACTGAAACGTCACCCTGTGGAAAATTGGAAATTAAAGTTGTGATAAGATGCTTGTTAACAAACAGACAGAAGCTCAGACTATTGTAAACAGATAGGACACACGGACGGCTGTCAGGAGAATAGACAGGACACACTGAGTGACTTGAGTTGATTTGAATCAAGGGGAAAAGAACACAGACAGGAGCTGTTGCATTCAGATATGCTACCCTGTCGTCCTCGTACAATATCTCCTTCACTATCTCTGGTGTCACAGTGTGAAAGAAAGCCTACCTGGTCAGCACAGCACACCACTGAGACATGATCAGACCAAATGACTGGAGGAGATAACAATGTAAGCAATGTAAAAATGCATTCAAGTCAAAGGAATGGGCATCCAACCAAAAGAAAGAAGCTAACAGACCAGACTGCTCATTCATGTCCATCACAGACAGATGGTACTAAAAGAAGGACCCCGACTGATTCAGTGTGGTACTGCTCAGATCTCTCGGCTGGTGCGCTCCCCACTCACTCTCACAGACAAAAGGCACAGACAAAACAAGCATGGCAGGAGCAACATCTCTGAAGAAGAGAGGATAGGCAGAGGGTGGGGGTGGGGGGGGGATGAGGTGAAAGAGGAGGAGGAGGAGGAGAGAGGCTGGGGAGAGGATGATGAAGGTACTCACGGATGGTTAAATCCATCACTTGAGACGCCAAGCAGAAGACAGGGTGCTCATACATTTCCCTCTTTTTTCCTATAAAAAAGGATTGGGGCATGCAAGAGGCTGGGGTCAGAGGTGGGTAGGAGAGAGGTCAGAGGCTGATGGGAAGAGGGCTGTCCAGGTGAAACCGATATTGTGCTGGACAGGAGGCCCTGCGGTAAAGTCACATGTTCGGTTTGTTTAGAACCAGGTGCCTCACGAGGACAGTGGGAAGTAAATTCACATGGAATGGCAAGATAGTAAGGTTTAATTCCTTAGTATCTTTAGCACCCTGGGGGATTTCTTTCAAGGCATAAACAACATCAGAGTTTTCTGGAAGCAAAGTGCATGTTGATGCATTTGATGAATATATAGGAAGAAAAGAGCAGCAGGGGAGAATAAGACATTGTATAATGTCTTGTCACTTTTTTTTATATGAAATCCATGCCATTAAAGAAAGGCCATGTTGTTATGTCTCGAAGCACATGCAGATGTCTGATGCTGGTTTGTTGGTGTTCAATCCCAGCATTCCTTTGGTTCAAAGCCACTTATCACGTATAGTCAAATAAATAAGGTGATAACTGTGGCAAAGCCAACGGCTGTGAGCGAGGAGAGAAAAGCAGAGCAGACAGGGAGGGACAGGGAGTGGAAGATAGTGGTCTTCACCAAGAACAGAAGACAGAGGGGACAGGAGAGCTGCGGGTATTTGGAGGCAGTGGGGAGGGGTTGTTGAGGGGCACGGGCAGCGTCAGCTGGAGGAATCAGAGAGGTAACAGCTACAGTAAGGTAATGGGAGAGGGGGGGGTGTGCATCGACTGGAATCTGGATGTCAGGACATTCAGTTAAGCTGAACTCTCAGTCCAATCATCGGACCACTGAGGGCCAGGACACCACACAGTTTGAATAGGCACAATGAGAGATCAGCACATCAACAGATTTCAGGGCTTTGGATTTGAATGCATTTTTACTCACACACCTCTACACAAAAGCCAACTTGACCTACAGAACAGCACAGAGCTAAAGCAGGCCTGAAACAAAGGAGAGAGTTATTGGACTGAGACAAAAAGTGTCCGACACTGTCACAAATAATTTGGGATGTCACAAATCATCTGGGATATGGACACATATATACCATTATACCAAATTCACCAGGTGTAAAGAAATATACGAATAAGTCAAAGTGATAAGAACAATCTTATTATATTACTGCAGTAGAAAAAGGGACACATGTTTAGAATATTAAAACGTGTCTTTTCCTGTTTTATTTCCACACACAACCAGTGACTGAACACTTCAATCTGAAACCAAACAAAGTGAGAGCATACTTTAATGACCACTGTGGTTGTTTTAATAATTACATCATTAAGAAATTCCCTCCTGCACTCATTATCTGATGTTGGCTTGTGTGTTTTGTTTACCTTCAATTTTAGCATATTCTTTAATCCGCTCGTAGTTGAGCTGAGCAGCCTGCTCCAAACACTTGCGGATAACTCCTTTAACTTCCTCTGGTGGGACTGGGGTCACGATGTCCTTCATCAGGACCTAAAGAGGGAATGTGTGAGCGGGGTCTATTACATCACACTCATTCTTTCACGATGCATAAAATGTTTTCTTTGTTGAATTTACAAACCCTCTCCAGCAAAGATAAAGTGGCCTTCAGTGCACCCTCTGGACGACCGAAGGGGAAAAAATATCTAAACGAGAAGATGCAGAGAGACAATGAATGAGCAGTGAGAAAACGCCAGTGGGCACAATGTTTTGTGACTCGGGGCAATGTGCAGTTTGTTGGTTACCTGAAATGTACAATCTGGTTTTCCAAAATCACACGCAACCGCTCCTTGATGTCTTCGAAACGCTCCTTCTCATCCACTTTCACTGTGCTCAGCCCGTCTGGCCTGCCAGGATCACAACCACAAACGTTAAGCCCACTGAAACCTGACAGAGGTTTTAACTTATCAAAGAAAAACAAGTAAGAGCACACGGTTTATCAGATCCCCCCTGGATGTCATTGTCGTTTGAGTTCCATTTGTGTTACATATACAAATAAATGACAGCTTCTCACCTTTTTGGCCCTTGAAAGAGTGGTATTTTGGAATCCTTTGTCTTTCTAAACGCGAATATGCGTACTCGTTTAGAGGCCGTGCGAGGATCTGGGCTTTGGGAGCTCTTTGGGGAAACGAGGGTCTCATAGCCCAGCGGCCCCCAGTAATTGCTGCCCTCTCTGACTTTAACGGACGCATGGGAGGATGAATAATATGGACAGTAAGAGACTATGGCAACAAGAACAGAGAGAAAGGAAAACAAGGAAAAAATGGTAGAAAACAAGAAAATATGTGGAGATACACAATTGATTAACAACGTAACATGGAACACAGAACACAGCAAAAATAAACAACAACATAAAAGCAACAGAACATAAATCAGAACATAAATATGGCAAATGAATTAAGATGAAGGACATAAAAAAAGGTGTAGGAGGCTTCTGATGAGTCCAACTCTGTTCTGTTCTCGCCCATTGTTTATAGAGATTTATTGCGTCCCCCTCCTCAGTACAGTATCATGTTCAAGATATATCAGTCCGCTTAATATAATGGCATGTGCTGGTATTTCATGTTGTGTGATCTTAATGGCGACATATTATGCTTTTTCAACAGTGTTATAAGTTTCTTATGTGCTCCTGAAAGTCCATGTTAGATCTGCTTCATCGTGATGTCACTTGATTGTGTGACACAAAACTTTGGCTGATCTCTATTAACAGCTTTTACTGCACTTGAATGCAGGATTAATAATTTAAAAAGAAGGAAAGTCAGTGCACGTCGGCCTATGTGTTCCATCTCTTTTGCTCTCCACGCGGTTTCACTGGAGGCAGCCACTGCCTGCTTAAATGTGATTGGTCAAACAGATTCTGCACATTGACACACACAATCTGTTTATAGAGATAAGATGTCACGTTACATGACTATGATGAACACTGCCATAATGCACGCCCCCCTGTCTTAAAGCGACAGGAGCAGAGTCTTTCTGACAGATGACTAATGAGAAATGCAGCTGCAGTGGGCAATATGAGTGTTTTCTGAACATTACAGCATGTAAACATAGTCCAGTAATAACCCATAATAAAATGATCAACCTGAATTTGAGCGTATGTCTCCTTTAATGTGTTTAGAAATCCTGTTCAGCGACGTCGCGTACAAAGCACAGACAGTTCAAAAGAAGGGATCAGGGCACACCTGTTCCCATGGACATGGGAGGCACAGAAAGCGAAGCTGTAGTGAAGAAGAGTGGGGTCAATGATCGCCCCACTTTCTGCTCTCTCCAGCAGATCACGCAGATAACACAGATGTCTGTGACAGCCTCGAACTCCGTTCCTGGCACAGTACTCATCCAAGACAAACACCTGGCCTGGGCTGAACCATCCCTGCACCGCACAAACACAGATTGGGGGGGTTACGTTGATGCATATCACCAAGCAACAGCAGCCCACTGCCGTAAATCTATTGTGTGTTATAACGGGCAGAGAGTCACTCACCAGGCAGCAGAAGGTGTCGTTGAGCCTGTGGTCCAACGTGAGCCGCTGCACCATCTCAAAAAGCGAGGCGTGGTCAAAGCTACAGGGGTTAGCGGAGATAAACTCATCCATGCCATGTTTCTGAGCTCTGTCAGCGTCTATCCAGCCAACAGCACAGGGAAAAGCACATGATTCAGAGGAGAGGACATCAGTGAGACCCGGGAAAACAGCAAATCTTCATCACAACACAGAGACACCAGGGTTGTTTTTCAGCTACTTCGAAGGGCAAATTATAAACACTTACAGCTTACATTGTCAACTTGCATTGTGTCAGACAGCGTAAAGAGATTTGATGTATTGGTGGAGGATGTTCTATCGATCTGAAGCTAATCTCAGTTGCTTCTGTATGTTCACGCATAAATCTTAATATGTCGCATTCACTGATGTTTTACAGGGTTCATTTTTACATGTCCCAGACGTGTTTGAAGAAGTGCTGCTGGATAAAATGAAATGCATTCTACTAAATGTATTCAATAGATTCTGCCATTCGCTATTGTTGAATGTCACTCAGGTCCTGGCAAATTTTAGAGACGTGTGCTAGTAAAAAAGACAGAAATATGGTAAAAGAGTAATTCATTTGAACACACTGTATAGCTACAGTATAAAAAAACTAGGTTGTAAAAAAGTTATCGACTGGAGAATCAAAGATTCTCTCCAGTTACAGATGCTGGAAAATCAGGATCTCACTGGTTTTCTCTGTGAAACTCAGTTAAGAAAGAACAAAGGTGGCATCAAATTGTGTCAAAAAGAAACTTGAAATATGGTGGATGGAAACATCGGTGGAATAATCTTTTTCTTTTTTATTTCTCTGAACAAAAATGGAAGACATCTAAACTGACCTTGATTTCTTGCTCTGTAAACAATAAAGCTTTCAGAGACAAAGATGATGGCAACAAGGATGATTCAAAATAGATGCTGTCATGTCCTGTGTGTGAGTGACAGGTGTCATGTCCACGAGACACTGACATGAGTGATGATGATGATTTGGGGGTGATGGTGGGGAACAGAGGCCTGATCTTGGTGGGGCCTGTCAACCTCCAGGTTAGAGGGAATAGGGTGGAGGAGAGGGTATTAATACTGACGCTAAACATTCACAGTGATTTGAACCTACAGAGGGTTACACTTCAGGAAATGAGCTTCTTTTTTTTTTTAACTCCAATCTGAGGAGGAAAACCTGTGAGACAACAAGTCAAATGTGGACGATGGATGTAGAGGTTGTTCAAAGGAGAAGGACAAGACAGGTACAGTAAAAGTCATAAGGTAAAAAGAGTAGGATAGTTAACACAAAGATAAGTCAATGGCAGTAGAGGTGGGGCCGGTGCTGGACGTGAGACGGGATGAGAGAAGATTCAGTGGGTAAGACGACCCCTTCACGGGACAAGGACACGTGGTCCGACAAGTGTTGGAGAGTGATGGCCACAAGAGGAAGAGTCGCTGAGGGGCAAGTTTCAAAGGAAGTGAAGTTGTGGAGGAGTGTTAAGATAGTGATAAAACATCCAAAGAGTGAACAGAAGGTGCCTGGTGTTGGGCTATGACACACAGTGAGTGGGCTGTATCTCCTTTGGCTGGATTAAATGAGGAAATGGAGTTGAAGTCCAGAATATCTCAGTGCTACAATAACATTATCATGACTCACAGTAACTCGTACTTCAACCATGAGTAAAAATCACCAAATTACCAACGTGAGTAGGCGAGTAGTTTTGCATACATTTATAAATGATCACATGCTGGAGAACATCGTGACTTTTCATTGAGCTTTTAAACGTCATGCACATCTGCAGACCCATTTTCAAATGTGCACTTTTCTTTTACTTTTTTTTTTTTTTTTTTTGGCATTCCTTTTTTTTTTTCTTTTCTCTACGCATTTGCAAGTTGACAATACTTGAATATGTTGCAGTGTATTCATGATCTCTACAGAGCACACTAACAGGCATACCACTACTGGAGAAATCTAATAGGGTAGCAATACAATTTGGTGCAAGTACATGGGTAAATAGCATGAAGCTGACAGAGGCAAAACTGTATCATTCTCTGGGAGATGGGGGGGGGGGGGATGAATGAAAACTCCTGTAATTTGTATATGGACACATGACACAGGTGTTCTCCTATTCAGGCAAACAAAGGGCAGTCAAAAGAAATCAAAATGAGATCTCTCCTTTTCTGGAGGTGTAACACTAGTCTAGCCTCTATCTACAAGCCCATCTACTGTAAGAGGGGGAGGAGGAGGAGGAGGAGGAGAGGGGGAGAGGGGGTCCGGAGTATTTTATTGTAAGAAGGGGCGGCATTAGCTACTCCTTGTCTTTTGGCATTCAGAATACTCCGCATACATATTTGCCAACTCTCATCGAAAACGTTCAAAGGAAAACAACTAAAAGCAATTGAGCCCTCTGCAGTAAAGCATGATCCACCCTCGGGACAAATTTCACCCATGCGTCCAATAGATCACACCCATCATCATTCACACTTTATCCTCATTTCTATCGTTGAGCGTACAAACCAATCTGATTTTCTTTCTAGATCTCATCCGCAATAAAAGAGTCACCAGTTTGTTTTCAGCTCATGAAATTTAAATTATTAATAATCATAGGAGAAGTTTACTTGTGTTTCTAATGGGGTCACATTTTATCATCACGTTGCTTTACTCTGAGGGATCCCATCACCAATGTGAAAAAAAGAGAGAAGGCAATTATGCAGTAACAGCTCTAATTTTCAACTTTAACCATAGCTGAGTCAAATAATAAGTTCTTAGAATAAAAGTACATGCATCCTATACTGGCACGAATGGATGCTTATACTTTGATCATCAAGTAGAGGTCGTCAAAAACAAAACAAAAAAAGTTATCAACTAATATCTAAGACATGAAGCGAGACGTGAAAAGGATAAGAGGGAGAGAAGAGAGAGAGAGAGAGAGAGAGAGAGAGAACGTTGCATTTGTCAGATAATCAGCGGGGATTATCTGAGCTGTGCCGGCTACAGGGAAGCACTTACCCTTGAGTCCAGCTAGAAGACAGCAGGGTAAGAAGGGACAAACCAGAATAACATAAAGACTAGCAACAAGGCTGGAGGAGAGCAATCACGAAAGACCCTGACCTAGCAGCTGCATTACTCAAGAAGGGTACAGGCAAAGCATGAAGAAGAAAACACAACTGAAAAACAACAACCTATACCAACATGAGAGTTTGTGGGCGGTGGTGTGTGAGCACATGTGAGGATATGTGAACTTGACAGATGTTGAGGCATATGAGAGAGAGAGAGAGAGAGAGAGAGAGAGACAGACAGACAGAGAGAGACAGAGACAGAGACAGAGGCAGAGACAGAGACAGAGATAGAGGCAGAGGCAGAGACAGAGACAGAGACAGAGAGGAGGAGACAGACAGAGGGAGGAATAGAGAATTTTACGATCCTCATCACTCCACTGCAGTTTATTTATTCTGGATTCTGGACAAGTACTTAAGGAGTCGGAGAGTTACACGTTAAGTACTGTCCCTCTGTCTGACTGCAGATCAAACACAAGTCTTACTTTTAAAAGGGACAACGGCAAACACATACACCTACATGATGAAGTCAAACCCCAACAGTCGCTTTCATGTGTAAAAGATGCCTGTCTTTTTTAAAAGGAAAGAGAATATGAAGGTCCCGGTCGAGTTCAAATAGATAAACCAGTAACAATAAATCTTGCCACGCTTTAAAAGAGCACTTCACTTATTTTACACAAAGATCATTCCACTTGTCAGTTTAAACTCCTAAAACTGCTTTTTTATCCAAATGTAGCACAAAATTTCTGATTAAATTGTGAATTAATGTGCGTTTTCATCCACTACTCTTACGTGAAGTTGGTAATCTTTCCAGGGGGGTGCCGATAAAATATTTCAGAAGAAGAGGGCAAATTTGAAAAAGCTTGAGTCAAATTTGAAATGGTGAAAGCTGATGTTTGTTCCTCGTCTGTATTTGACGTATGTCTCCTCTTCCATACAAACAGATTTGATCTTTTCATCTCTCTCTGTGTTTTGTTTCTGTGATGGAAGCAGAAGCTTCAGTGGACTATGAAGTCAAACACTAAATTTATTTAACTAATATTTATTAGCTAAGTCTGTTTCAATTGCAATTTGTTGTATTTTGCTGTTATGATTAAAGTAACTTTTCTCTTTGGGCAGATATTAAAAAGTTTTTTCACAAATGTTTTTTATAAACAAACTGATGAAATGCACCATGAGAAATCCACTGTATAATGTCTTCTGTGTCTGAAGGAGCTTTGTCAAGTCTTTAAAATATAACCCTAGTGATGTCATAGTGATGTCATCACAGCTAACTTTGGTTGGAGTTGAAAAACGCCAACTATTATACAGAGTCTGCACAACCATCCAGATGTCTGGTGTCTGTTTTACTGGGCAAAAGTCACGTGTTTAGGATTTTTAGTGTTTGAGAGACACTGACTTTATGGAACTGACTTCCACATTTATGATAATCACTGGAGTAACCCTTAAAGCCAGCTCTAGAGGCATCGATCAGTATGACATCTTCACATTGTTTTAATATGTAGTATTTCCTGGGGTTTGTCCACATTTAATAGAACCCTTACGGCGTGTGATGTGCACAAAACAACTCCAAGGAGTAGAAAACTACTTGAAATGAAACCAGAACCTTCATAGAACTCTTGGTTTTCGATCGGTCCACTGCAGCAGAGTCAGGAGGGCTGTGTATGTTATGGTCCCAGTGCCATTCAAGACCACCAGGGGGTGAAACATGTACGCGTGGTGTGCCACAATGTTTCAGGGAGGGGGGGTAGGAGGTCTGTGCCACTGTGAGGAGGCTTTGAATGGCAACAGCTGGCATCAGAGGCGTCAACTAACCACAAGAACGATCACATACTGGACAAAGAAACCAATGGAGAAACAACATAGAATTTATGTAATAGGATTCTGAATAACTGGTCCAATTCATGTAGTTCATATAGTCCAACTACAATGATATGATTAACAAAGAGTGACATAGACTTGGGGCTTTTTACAATGCACTTATCATTATAACTATGATTATCATCACTGTAAACCTAGGGTGTTAGTTATTAAGTATTTCTATTGAATGCCAATTATTTTTTTTTCTACCACCCTAAGAAAAAAATTAAAAATAGTTGTAAAAGAAATCATTCTCAATCTGAGTCCAAAAAATGCACACAAAAAATATGATTTGTTCTGAATAGCAGGATCTATTATTGTGGATTGTTAGGAGGTATGTGACCTTAACGTCCGAGGGTCAGAACATCTATGTTAGTGTTGTTTTGAGCAAAAACGCGCTAGTTTTGAACTTTTGCTCCAGAACAAGAAGGGAATGATTGACAGAATACGCCAAAAAGAACAATTAGAATATAAACGGACTATGTAAACAAAAGCATTGCCGGCTGAATTGGTAGCGAAACTTACAAAAAAACATATTGTATACCCTTCCTTAATGAGGGGGGGGGGGACACAGGATACAGTTACAAGAGAAGTTGGTACAGATGCCACACTACTGACACGACAGTCTTACCTTCACTTTGCTAACTGAGCTGTGGGCTGCTTAGAGGTGCAAGTACAGTGACAGATTGGTTAACACTTCGGGCTTATAGCCGTCATTCACTTAGCACGGAACAATCTGAGAGAAGGGTCTCAGAACCGCGGCCGCCTTCAGAGCTCTGACGCCACGAGCTAGATTAAAAACAGGCCTACGGTCGGGACGAGAGCAGCACACCCTGGCACTGTCGGTCTGAATTCAACCCCAGTAGGCTTGAATGTTCAAATCTTATGTTTGGTGACCTATTTAGTTTTTTAATGCAAAGTTTTCACGCCATATCCTGCTGCTGTACAATAAGCTCTACCTCGGGTTGGTTGCTCCTTGTGAACACAGTGATGGAAGAGCATGGAGTTGCACCTTTAAACACTGTGGGAGTGGTGACAATGAGTGGGGGTCCATCAGATGCTGGAGGGATCTGTGAGAGATCAAGGCATGTGTGTGCGTGCTTGTGTGTTAGTTCTACCAGCACATTTTGTGACTGCAGTGTGGAGCGCATGGCGTGAGACATTTATGGGTTAGAGCTTTCACTGCTTGGTGGATGGAAACTGCTTTCTGCTTAGGTGGCCATGTTGTGCTCCAGGCTACTTACAGAACTGAGAAATGGGAGCATCCATTTGGGCTGAGGCGCCCCCTTTGGAGTTGAGTTTCTGGACCTGAGTGGGTGGGACGGGCTTGTGGGACTGGCCAGTGGCGCGATACATGGCCTGGACCCACAGGATGCGGTCCTGCTCATCATCGCTGGCAAACATCACAGTGTCACCCTCCTTTACTGCATTGAAGAAAGCCCGGCCACCATCCAAGCCTGCCATCCGAGACATAACCAAATACAAGTAGATGATTTATTTAACAATGTACATGCACCTGAAGTTGTGTGATGTGTGGGTGTGATGTCCCACCTGGCTGGGGGTCACTGTAGTCCACAGTATACCCGTCCAGCTGGAGAAGTTCCTGTGGCTCTGACTTTTTCTCTCTGTAGCTGCACATGGCGAATGTATACTGGCTCACCTGTAAAACAAATTATGAACCATCACTTCAACCAGCGAGAGAAAAAAGCCATAGAGTTCTCTGTTGTTTCTGAAAGACAAAGCTTAAAGTCATTTTAAATCAGAGAAAAAAGAGCTCTCAGAAGAGTGCATACCTTCATCAAGGCCAGACAGTCCCCTAAAATCCAATCAAGCTGCACCCAATTGTACACACTCATAGAAATCTGTTCCCTAAATATATATCAGATTTTTCTTTATCTAGATCCATCAATTTCTCATTGGAGATTGGTAAAAATGTCAAAAAATGTCACACTTTCTTAAAGAAAGTGAGAAAAATAAATTCTGGATCCGCCCCTGAGACAAATCTGCACCAAAAGTTTTTTCCTTGGGTCATAACCCACCCCTCTAAAAGATTTCATGGAAATCTGTTGAGTAGTTTTTCCATAATCCAGGGGAAAAAAACAATCTACACACATTCAGACTATTCAAATATTCTTTTTATTCTCCAAAAGCACTAAATATTGTGACTCAGTTAGTTTTATTGAATCTTTAAATATGTCACTGGCTTAAAACAGCAACGATCCCACGTTTAAAGGTCACTGCTACTTCACTTCGGCTAAAAACTGGTTAATTTCAAAGATATCTCACCTGCACTAGAACAAAGAATCGCTTCTTCCAGCGCTTCCACACATTCTTCCCAAAGGCCCACAGATACCTGTCAAAACATGGTTCACACACAAGGAGATCAAACAACACAATCACACAGAAACAGTTCATTAAAATGTGTGTTTGCTTCAGACATGAGAGAATTTGCTTCGGGGTTACATAATGGGAATTTGATAAATGTTGCCCTCAATATTTTGAGTTTTTTTTCCAACTTCAAATGACAAAAAAAAATCTATATTTTTAAATCTATACACTGGTGACCACCAGGGGGAGTAGAGCTCTTCACAGTATTTTTCCATGCTACGTGACTAGAAATGAGGCCAAGGAGTCGGGAGGGCTGGAGTTCTATAAGAAAGACATGGAAAATGAAAAGCACATGGGAACGTCACAACACAGTTAACACGGCCGCATGAGCCTCACCCGCAGTGTTTCATGTTCTGTGGCTTGTCCATACGTATGGCCAGTTTGATCCGGAGATCTTGGTCGGGGCAAGCCTTGGTCACAGTCATCTTGTGGAGCTCTGACTGCTTGGGGCTGTTAGGAGTCGGGTGGAGGACGACCTGCACAAAAAAAAAGACAGCGAAGTCAAAATTCCCGATTATTAATACGGATATCCAGGAGGTAAATCTTTAATCTCTTCCTGTGCGACATTCAGCAACACGATGCATGCGTTTGCCAGGACTGGTGATTAAGTGTGTTTGTGTTGCAAAGTGAAAGAATAACGTGAGTCAGTGTCGAGAAACAGAGCGGCGCTTTCCTCTGCCTCCGCGAAGAGGAGGCCTAATCTCTCTTTGCGGAGTTAAAGAGCTTTAAAGCAGCCTGCCTTCCTGCCAACGCTGCTGCTGCAGTGGGAGATCAAAGAGCCTTGTCACAGCCAAGGTCACTGCCATGACAGGGACGTCTGAGGTGCAGCGCCCGAACGCAAACCCCAATCACCACCTTCCATTAACCATCTAGCACGGTATCCTTACACAGTTACACCCCGGGACAGTGCAGGGTGAAACCCGAGAGAAGTTTCTGCTCTTTACATTTGAGTCAGTGACATCTGAAGATTGCGATAGCGTTTAAAAAATTGGAAATCTGTCCATAGATATTGGAAAAGAAGCTCTTCTTAATCACCCTACTTCTGTCTTACTAGAGAATTACAGCGTATTTGGTTTGTGTGAATGAGAAGTGCATGCTGGGAGCCACACGGCTCCTGTACTTGCAAAAACGCTCAGAGGATAAAATCTAAATTCTGTGGGACGAGAGCAGTCTGGTAATAATACACCAGACACTTTGACAAAATACTCAACTGAACCTCATCTAAAGCAAGTGGTTTTCCTGTCTTCAGATCAGCGTATTTCTGTGTAGGTAATAACAGTGAATATTACGACAGTAGGTTTACCCTGCCCAGTTCTTTGTCCTCCAGTGCCAGCACCCCTGTGCTCTCTGTAAACAGCTTCACCTTGACACCGGGCAGAGGGTGTGTGGTGGTGAAGTCCCCCTGGGTGCCCCAGCTGAAAGACACAACAAAACACTCCAGAGGTTAGCTTCCATGACAGCGTGCGTGTCCCTACACTGTGACCTCATCTCCGGCAATCACACAAACATAAATATAAATATATATTTGCGTATTCTTTTATTTGAGGATTTTAAGCCTCTTCAGCCCTTTGGTCAAACATTAATGTACAAAGATAATAAACATTTGGACTTCAAATTAACAAGTATTACAGTAATCTAAGAGACAAAATCCCTGTTTTTAGATACTTTATATAAAAATACTTTTTTGGGATTGCAACTGGATTGCAGCGACGGGGAGGGGAGACAATTAATTGTTCATGGACTCACACTCACACACACAGGCACAGCAGTATATATTTTTATCCCAGAGGAAAGACGATGGGGGACAGGCTTAATGTCATTTCTAAAAGAGGAAATACTGCAGAGTCACACAGATCTAAAACATCTCAAAGTAGGACAAAACCACACAGACTTTATTCCTCTGCCTCGCTGTCGCTTGTTCTAAATGCATCCCTGCTATTTATATACCCGACAACCTTAAGCCCGCACATGGCAAGATTTTTATTCAACAAAAACAACCGTCTAATCAGCCAAAATTATTCTCTGGGTCTGCAACACAGAGAGCGACGCCACAGACTGGCTAAAATTATCTTCTGCTGTCAGGAGTATTGTACTAATTTAACCCTTATCACAGGCATGTCGCAAAGGCAAGGCAATTAATTTGCAAAGCAGCTTCCGAATGCAAAAGGTGACTCTAAATGCTGTGTAATAATGCATTATAATAAAAGTGCTTTAAGATTGCATTTAAAGAAAACGAGAGGGGAAAGATATCTATTCAATTATAGCTCAAAGTAATAGAACATAAAGATTGAAGAGCTAATAAACAAATAAAGGTTTGACTCATGTTCCAAAGGGTTTTTACATGCAAAGCAGATCCCAGTTGTTTAATGTATCACACCACATCATGGAGCTTGTTGAAGCTCACACTAGGAGGCAGTTAAGCATCTATAGTGCTGCTGACCTTAATGTAGTTATACGTGGAGGCAACCAACATAAACCAGTCGGCAACACAGACTCCAAACAGAAAAGACTGGGCTCAGATTTTGGCCCATGGACAAAACCAACATGCCCAGTCCAACAGACACTAACATGAGCCTGAGTCTGTATTTACAGTTCGAGTCCCTCTTGGTGTTAACACAGTGCTTGATTTTTCACTTAGTTTTTACTGAAATATAATTTTAATTTTGACTGAATATGAACTTCCCGGAGTCTGCGGTGGTTCCAAGAGTGAAGACATGACTAATAATCTTCATAAAACTAGAAACTGTCAGTTGTATAAGTGTTTGTGCAGATTGAACACAATAGCTTTGTGTGATATTCAGAGAGTTGTTGACTTTGGACAGAGTTTCCTCTTGTTTCCATCTCTATATTCTAGTCTTAGTTAATCAGCTGCAGGCTCCAGCGACATATTTATCTAATGGGATTGAGAGTGGTATTGATCATCAAGCTCCTGGCAAGAAAACAAATGAGCTTCTTTTTTCTCCAAAAATGACAAACTATACCTTTACAAGCTCAGATCTGTTTGATGCCAGGATGGACATGAGGAGAGACATAGAGTGACCAACACTGTTTTCAATATACATGTGGGCATGTGAACATGAAAAACTGTGAGTCATTCACTGATAATGACCAAACCTCATAAACCAGCTCCACCTTCATAAGCCCGAAGGATTAAGGGACAAAACCAGTGGGTGAACACGTTTTCCTCTAATCACGTTACACAACATACAGTATATAGGCTTTTTGTTACCTCTTGCTGTTATAGGCGGCTGCCAACATGTCATGCTGCCATGTGCCGCCTCGGAGATACAATATAAACTCAAGCTGAATCTCTCTCTCTCTCCCTCTCTCTCTCCCTCTCTCTCTCTCTCTCTCTCTCTCTCTCTGCTGTGAGGTATTTAGGACATGTTGTCAATTTCACACCATTGGAAAGCTGTTGTTCTTGTAACCACCTCTGACATTCATAATTAATTCTGATTTAATATACATTTAGACAGTTCCAACATGTGGAGAGCAGAGAAGCGGCCGAGTGATGGCGAGGAGCTGGTGGTGAGCTGTGTGGATGTCAGATGGAGGCATTGTGCTGCCATGAAGGTGACCTTGTGGATCAATCTAAGGTCTATAAATGGATGTGTCAGTGCTTGCGCTCTAATGGTTTTTTCTCCAAAATATATGACTGTGTGGCAAAAAAACTAAAAAACCACTGAAGAATTACTACACAAAGAAAATCATTCTAATGGAAACATTAGAACACTATGAACCCTTCAATCAATAATTCACCAGAGGTAAAGTGTAAATATACAATAGCAAGAATGTCAGTCTGAGCACATTCACCAAATACAAGCAATTACCATATGCAAATAACCTGCAGTAGTATGCACATTAATGCATTTATCTCAAACATGTTTTTTTCCCATACACACACACACACACACACACACACACAGCCCTCAACATGTTCTCCTCTAATCCCTTCTCTCATTCATGTTCCTCCATCTCTCTCATACTCTCTTCATAAAATGGCTCTTGAATTAGGGAGATCAGAGGAAGGTATCTGGACCTTAAAATAGCTCCTATTTGCATGAATGTTTCATGGACGCTTTCTCTTCCATCTTGTGCCGTCCAATATTGACTAAAGGCATATGTGTTTAGTGGAAGATGTGTGTTTTCCTTTACTGGGACCTTGTTATCATTCTGGCATGAACAAGAAGAAAGGGAACAATGTATTTTTGGATACGTGCAAACTGCTGGGACCTGCCATATTGGATATAGAGTGAATTACACATTGAAAGTCTGAATACCTCATACCTGATGTGTGATAATGAGTGGGATGTGGGCGATGGTGATGAACTGTGTTAATAATGTCTCATTCATGTCTTAAAGGGCTGATCAGTGACATAAAGTCTAAATAACAGGCATACAGGCATCTCATTAATCCTGATGTTATGCTTAGGTCCTTACGTTGGCTTGGATGCTTCTGCCTGGTCGGTCTGGAGTTTCTCGCCTCCCTCCACCTCCATGGTGCAGTAGACGATCCTGTTCGGAGCCAGAGACTTCAGCCCCTGCACTTCCATGATCACCACCTGGGAAGCACAGATGCCTCAGTGAAGGTTGCAGATGAGGAGTGAGCCATCTCTTAGAAAATAGGTTATAGAGGAAAGCTGCTTATGAGTTTATTCTACTACATCAAATCTTAAACATAATCCTAAATCACCAGGGGTGGTGGTTATGTCGAAACTGCAAATTGTTAGGAGGACAAACCATCCACCAGATCCACTGATGTCTTCATGGCGCCAATTTAAAGTTGGACTGTCGCTGTTCGCATATGGTTTATCGGTCCTGTTATCTTACAGATACACGCTCAATTCGCACCAGTAAACAAAAACATTAAGATACATAAACATGAACTTATACTGTATGTGAAGAATTACTGTCAAAATGAGTTAAATGAGACTTAATCTAAAACTGCTAGATTTCATTTATAGCTAATTTACAATAATACTAAAAATGACCTAAACATACACGATAGTCCCACACGATCGTCCCTGAGCATCATCATGATACCTATATTTCTCATACACCGGGATCCACAATGATAAAGGTTGTCTGTTCTAACTTGCAGCTGATTCCAGCTCGACTCTCTGAAGGTTTCCCAGGTCTGTCGCTGAGGGATTTCTGGCAGCTGCTGCAGCCAATCAGTTGGAAAGTAAACAAACTTGAAAATTAGGCTTCACCACGGAACACAGCAGACTTACCACCTCACACAAATACCTAATTGCCACTATTGTGCAAATAATCACAGCATTCGAAATCCATGTTGTGTGCCCACATCTGTGTTAAGGAACAGAAAAATAGTGTCATATTCAAGCACACTGTGTACCTCCCTGATTCTGAGATAGCACTGCATCATAAGGAATGAGGTGTGATGGCTCCCTGTTCGGTGGTGATAGCTCATCGCAGACATGCTGATAACAAGATGACTCACGTTCCCCGTTAAAGAGCAGGTGAATGGGTTTTTGTGTGTCTGTGTGTGTGTGTGTGAGTCTGTCAGTCTGTTCTCACACAACATCTGTTCAGGCCCCTGGTACAGGTCTGTGATCTGTTTCTATACTTAGTCTGGAGCTGACGAGGAGTTGACGACAGCTCTGATTTACGAGTTATTTGAATTTAGATTTTCTAATGGGATAATGTTCGCTCCGTGTGGTTGGAGATAGAAATCCTGAGAAATGTGTCAAAATGGTTAAAACCTTGTACTGCAATGAGGTTTTTACATTCACGTGACTACTCTACAGCATCATTCCTCATGCAGGGTACCTCCAGAGTGAAGGACAGAACCACATCAGACTTGGACAGTGTGTTCTCGTCCTCCTGGCCCATGTCGATGATGGAGGTGTTGTGTCCCCGTTTCAGCTTCTGGAGTTTAAACTCTCCACCCTTGGACACGGGCATGCTCTCCAGATTGGCCATCAGCTGATTCACTGAAGATTTGAGCTCCTCGATGTACATGGCTTCCATCTCTTTAGACACGAACTTGGGGAATTTACCACCCTGTTGACAGAACCGGAATAGATTCAGTACTGAACCAAAGCCTTGATGACAAGAAGTAAATGATTCAGCTTCTAAAATCCAAGTTATTATTAGATTATGGATACCTAATTTAGTGTAAAAGATATAAAATAAATGTTGGCAAATATGCATTCTACAAAAAGCAGTCTGTTCCTTTGTGGGTGGCAGCTCACACTTGATGCCACACCATATTAGTGACATATTAAGTATACGACAAAGCATATTAGAAACAATCCTGAGTCCCCCGCAGACTCTGACTCACCCTGGCAATCTGGTCCGCCATCTGAAGACGACCATCCAACTCCCTCCTGATCTGCGCAGCCTGCTCATCCAGGTTGTCCAGCTATTGATAAACAGAGGAGGAGGTCAATGAGGTCGCGATGCTTGAATACAGCCAGAGGCCAGAGGCCAGGGTCAAAGGTCAACCTCATCTCGAGGCCACGTTTATCGCTCCACCTTATGCCTACAACACAGGAATCTTAATTAGCCTATATTTTTTATATTATTATTATTATTATATATTATTAGACATATTTTGGGGTTTTGTTACAATATTTGGAAATGTACATATGAAATACATACATATGAGCAGCCCCTTGTGACCTTCACAGAAATGAGCTTGTATAGAAGAGGGATGTTTATATTTTCATTATTATAAAATCAAGTTTATTTACTTAAATTATGAGAAATTTATTGAAGCCACTGTTGCTATGAAGGGTTGTTGTTGCATTGAAGGGACAGAAGAGGATCCAAGATCTCTGCTACAATGGCAAAATGTTAACAGAGTGAGAAATGGATGGGCAAAAAATTCTAAAATTCGGTAATTTACAGGCACCCTGTCAACTTATTGGCCTCTGGAGGCACTATTGAGCAATGCGTTTTTACGACTGGGTCCCAGGTGGTGTAATGTGAACCCTGACATTGGTTGCACACATAGACTGTTTATAAAGATGGACGACATGACATCTCCCCGAAAGCAAAGCCGAAGCATCTCGATGGCCACTTGGAGGTTGGCTGCAGTAAAGGTCAATGAATAAACCTTTCTCAAAGATGGTTTCTGTCATTTATCGAAGTTCTTCTACACTCTCGCTCTGATGTTTGTGACTGATTAGTGATGGGTCGAGCGTGTGTATCAAAGAGACCTCCTTACCACGGCTATGGTTTCACACTATTCAACCAAACTATTGGTGGAGGGATAACATGCAACGTTAACAATGTGCCTATAAAGAAAGGGAAGAAGACCGGAAGCTAACAAACATGGATGAAAAAATTAAGTGGCAAATGTTTATTGAGAAAAGAAATGCATTCAATATGTTCATTATAGCAGACGCCAGTATACATGGTCGGAACTGCCTGTCCATTGTTCAAGAATCATCAGACTGTTAAACGTCATTGAAAACTACAGTGTTATTTCATGAGAAATACTGAATGTAAAATGCACCAAACAGCTTTAAGGTTAACTTTAATGTAAATGACAGAAATCTAGATTAGCAGCGGTTGCGGGGAGACGCAAACGTGTCAAGGCAAAGCAGAGCATAGAAAGGCTAATCAGTTTGTTCTAACAGGCTACAATCATAGCAGCATGGGGTGGCACACTATTAAATCAAAAGAAACTTCATCCCTCCGTCACCATGCTGCCATCACCATTGTGACCGTGAATGGACGAGTGTGTGGAGATGTTCTTTTCATTTTTCCCTTGTTGAGTGTTTTGAAATTTTCTCTTTTCACCAGAACGAAAATTCATCTTTCTGACACGGTTGAATAGAGAGAAGAAATATTCAGATCTTATCTGTAAATTAAGACGTTGAAACACATTCAAAGTTTTAGCATAATTTAGGGGACAAAAACTGTGAAAATGTAATTAAAAAAACTGCTAGCATCGGACAATTTCAGCTCTGGGCAAGGATGCCTGACATCTGTTAGCCGGGTTTTTGCCCTGGAGTAATGAAAAGCAGAAGAATTCAGGGTTCTCTCACATCAATAATGAATGAGCGTTTTATATTAGCTGACACAAGGAAATAGAAGAGAGGGCTGATGTCTCTTTCTGGCTCTCCTGTGCTTCACTCCCTCAGTTATTCTCTCAGCTATAATGCCCAGTTCTTGTCGGGCTCGATGCTGTGACTCACCAATCAACACCACATCCTTTCTGACAACCACAGACTCATTGAGACATATCTGCGAGCAGTCGTACCTGGGGAGTCGCAAACCTGTTGTCTGAGTCTTTACTAACAAATATAACCAACCTTGCCTTGCCCCTAATGTCGATACATTTCAAAATCCTTGAGATGTACGGATCATTTAAAAGCAGTTTGTTGACAAACGTTTCTTCGGAAGAAAATATGAAGACATTTATTCCATAGGCTACTTAGTTTTTATAAGATACAAGCTTTTAGTTTCGATTTTATTTATCTCCAACTTTGAGGAAGTAGACAAAGCGAGGTTCAAACCCTTGAAAGTTTCAATGAATACAAACAGACTTTTAAATTTGTCTGCATTAGTATGCAAATAAAAGTTAGCATAACATTTATTTTAATACAAAGCAGCAGCAAATGTCCTTTATGATATTGTAGGTTTTGTGTTTCTGTTGCTTTAAAATGCTCTTCTTAGAAACTTAAGATGCCCTGAAAGGCAATAATGATTTGATGTTTGTTTTTTTTCCTGGCTGGTTTGGGAAAGATAAGATAATTTAAGATATAATAAAACTTTATTGATATTGTGTCAGAAAAATTCACTTGTCACAGCAGCAGATAGTCAGAATGAGAGCATTAGGAAAGACAATAGAATAAAAATAAAAATAATAAGTACAGAGAATATGTACATAATATACACTTTTTTTTTACTTTACAAGTATAGATAGCCTGAATGTAGAAAATGCAGTGGACTTTACCCTAACACGTACTGTACTTTGTCCACCTCTGAACGTCTGTCTAACTGATCACCTGACTCTATGTATGATTCACTGTGCTGATCTCCTGCTGTTGGGCCGTGTGCCAGAGCTGACCTCTTTGGCCATTATGGTATTTCACTCTCCTATTACATTGAAAGGCCTTGTCTTTTCGGTTTTGCTACATTGATTCTCTGCCTTTTCAACAATCCTTTTAAAGAGAGAAGGAGCTGAAGTCTCGGTGAAGCCGTTAAGAGCACAAGCTCCGGCTGAGATCAGGTACCAAACAGGACATGGAGGAGGTAAACAACAACACGTGTCGAGTGATCTGTTTATTGATTGACCTCAAAACAGCAGTCTTGCAGAAATAGTGCTCTTGCTCATACAGATAATTTTTGTCAAAATCATTGTCTTGAAACCAGATGTTTTTCTGGTATGAATCGTTCCCACTTTCTGGAAATGGCTCTGTTCATCATCCTGGACATTATGAAGTGATGTCAACCAGATGGCCTCTTAAATAGATGACAGTTAGTGTGAACTGTCAAGTCTAGTGTATTACCAGTGCTGGCCACTGAGCAGCCACCCTGCTACATAACCCAGAGTTCCTGTTTAGTAGAGCACGTAATCAGACTGTGCCACCAGCTGCAGAAGAAATGCAGCACAGTAGTACTCAGTACTGTGCTGCCACGCAGCGAGGCTGAAACAGTGCTGATCATCCTGTGGTGGGAAGTCTCACAAGCAGGAGGGTTTTTTTTCCTTGTCGTGTCCAGTTGTGGAAAAATAGATTTAACCACAACCATAACTTTGACACATACTGATTGCATTCCTGACTGAGCTGTGCTTGAGCAGCTTCTTCTCCCCTGCTGCTGGCGATCTGTGCTGCCTGTCAAAACACTCCGAGCTCTGTGCACCGTCGGACTGCAGTGCCAGCAATCCCGAAACAACTGTCAGTGCCATGCCTGGAAATCCAGCCGCTTGGCTGTCGCTGACTGACGCTGAGCTTCTACTGTCATCTATGTGCCCCCCCCCCCCACTCCCCATCTCACTAAACACAACGACCTAAATCTATACGTCCAGGTAAAATTTCAAGACTGCAAAATTGTCAGCAAAACCTCAGAACTTCAATTTAATACTGAGGCAGCTCATCTACAAAATGTCTAATGTGAGAGGAGTGACTCTGACGCATGTAATCTGAAGGGGGAGGGGGCCGGTATCTGCTATTACTTCTGACTCTGCCTTGACAGGAGAGAAACGCACAGGCAGTTCTGTCTGTGGGAGGAAGTAGAACTGGAGGTCAGTGTGCAGGTGAACTAATAGCCACCCCCTACTGAGCCCCACAGCACCCCAATCTTCACAGGCCCACCACTACTGAAAGGTCGCAGTTGTCAGCAGCCCACAGGCTGATATAGGTGGACAGGCAATCCCATATGAAATAAAACTGGTAAGTTTCCCTCTATGTTACTAGAGCTGACAGCAGAATGCAGCTTAATAAAGGTGACCCTGCCCCAGTGCTGGCCAAGCTGACAGCGGGTTCAAGGTGACAGAGGAGAAGCAGGTGGGTAGTTAACCACCCAGCTGATGACAGATTCCCAGGTGGATGCTGGGACATAAGCAACAGACAACACGGCCGACCAGAGGTGGATTCTTGTCGAGAACAAAGACTGGGCGGGCAGAACTAGATTGGAGCTGCATGGGACCTGGAGGAGTCGAAGCAGCTGGTCTATATTTAGATCTGCTGTGTGTGTGTGTGTGTGTGTGTGTGTGTGTGTGTGTGTGTGTGTGTGTGTGTGTGTGTGTGTATTAGAAAAGTGCACAATGTGAGAAAACGCTTCTCTTTTGTGAGTGTGGGGACATGCAAGGCATGCTAATTACAAAATGTGCTCATGTGAGTACATGGTAGAAAAATCCTCTTTCACTATGTTACAGTGAAACAGAGACTTAATGACCATTAATCTAACGGCTGAAGTAAAGTAGGGAGGTGCTCAGTGTTGTAGATGGTGCATCTGTCTCTGAAGGTTTTGGGTTTCTTACTGACGTTCTGCAACTTTAAAGTTTAAAGCCTAAACTGTGCTGACGAAGTAACAAGTCAAGTTTAGAGTTGAGTGCAATGGTCGGACCACATTGCCTTCAATACACACACACTGCATATAATTCTCCTTTTACCAAATCCACGGTGACTGCATTCGCCATTATGGTTGAAGGTAGAAGTTTTTCTTCGTCACTGACTTCAGTTGATCTCTCCCTGTCGTACTTGTCCTCTCATCAACAGAGTCTGGATCTCTCATTGGCTCTCCCTCCCCGCCAACCTCTTCCTGTCTCCTCATTTTGTTTTATTAATTATCAGCTACTGACCTCTTTAACTTTAGTAACAGCCAAATGTGATTAGGTGTTTCAGCAGGAAGAGGGCAGGAAGGGAGAGACCAACTGAGCTGGCGAAAAGGAAAAATTACTACTTTAACCCCAATGGCAAATGCAGTACCCATGCCAGAGGACTATCCTAACCCTAATGATTAAAATGCACTTGTGAATGCTACCACATTCAATTCTAAATTTAAAACCAAGCAGGTTCCATCTAGCTCCCCCCTGCATTTCAGCACCACTGCCTTTTCAGCCTAGAGGTAGCTGGGCATAGCAAATGCTTTCATCCTCTCCCTATCCTGTGTGCAGTGAAGAGGCTCCATTACAAAATTATATCAGATACAGGCTCAACCAGGA
Source organism: Verasper variegatus (assembly GCA_026259375.1). NCBI lineage: Eukaryota > Metazoa > Chordata > Actinopteri > Pleuronectiformes > Pleuronectidae > Verasper > Verasper variegatus. Next base: position 16,364,053 of record CM048040.1, read on the forward strand.
AGAGCTCAGGCCTCATTTCCAAGCTAACAGTGGCTGACAAGACAAATTAAAGAGAAGAAGAGGGAGTTGCTTCAAAGCCTAAAAGAGGGAAAGCCGATTTGAATATGATCTGTCAGTCTGGGAGGCCCACAAGCCATGATTTATGACTGTGGGGGTAAAGTCTCATTCCGATGAGCCTCCGCCTTACTTTGACGAATCAAGGGTTCGGTAATTTACTCAGCCGCTTGACATTAAGGAATAATTTTAGTGGGAATATCTGCTGATGTGACTAAATATCAGTGATTTCAACCCTCAGCCTTACATACTGTAGTAAGGGTTAACGTTACTGGCGCTGAAACGATTAGTCAATTAAGTGATACATTGATGGACAGAAAGTAGATCATTTGGATTTTGATGATTGATTAAATGTTCCTACACGTCTAATGGTAAATGGATTTGATAATCATTTCTTTTTTTGGTACATGTCAACATGTCATGCGATTAGATTGCTCTGCTCCAGCCAAGTGCTCTAGTATGCTAAAGACACATTTTGCTGGTACTTTGTGGACTGAAGGACTGTTCGTACAGACAGCATGATGATAGTAGGTTGCTACATCCTCAAGAATGGCCAGAGAAGCAATGCCAGATGTGATAACCGCCCAAAATTACCCCCTATATGTGGTCTTTACTTTTATCGTCTTCAAATTCTGCTGAAGTCACACCAACGTGAACCGCTAATCCTGTTCCCTCTGCTGTGTGTTAATGCAGCGCTAATGGTAAAGTAGCACTCTAAAAATAGAAACATAAAAACATGGTTTAGCTGTGTGTGTTTTTGTAAAGCTCACTGTGATAAATTCAACTAATAAAACTTAATACACCTGAGATGTGAAATTGTGGGAAATTAAATGTAAGGGATCATCGCTACAACCTAAAGCACAAGCTGTATGAAACATGCTAATACAGGTCAATACATGTCGGTATCAACTATCTTTTTTTCCCTGTAAAGTGTCAACAAGATTATTTTGGGATTTGTCTTTTATTGCTCCCAGAATACAAAGTATTCCTGAAAAGTGTAACTGTAAGCATCATTAATGCTACAGAATTCCTGTTAGAATGTGGTAAATGTCATCCGGTGCGTGGTGTGCGGAGTGTGCTGCAGTACTACTTACTAATGTGCACAAGATATTCTTTTGTTAAAGAATATTGGAGAAGAAGAATATCTTGTTTGTCTACTTTTTCCCTTGACAGTCTGCAGATATATGACTGAATCATGCCACGTCTGTTTGTCTGATACTAAACAAACAAACCATACCACAGCCAGACTCTCAATCACAAATCTTTTCCCTTCTTTGACCGTCGGCAACACATTATGGTTTTGCAGGTTAGACACCAGACGTTTCCTTACAGTTGTTTGGTCATGCTTGGTGTCTCCACAGCCCCAAAAACTCTGCAGCCATTAGGGAGCCGAGTGTGTTCGGAGTCTGGCTGGAACAGCTGCTGGCCGCACCAATCAGTCTTAGTCATTTCCAAGAGCTGCTCTTACTTCAGCACGAGACGGAAATAGACCAGCGCCTGCTTTTTACTGTTTAGATGTAACTACAAATAATGGAAATCGTCAAAAGTAAAAGCAAAATGAAAAAAGAAAAAGCCTGCCCTCTGAATTTCAGCCAGTCAATGAAAACCTTTCATCAAATCCCAGCAGCCCTGAGCCTCTCCTTTAAGTGTGGACTTGATCCTTTAGGGGGAGATGCTCAAAGCCACCGTTAGTACTCTGAGAGCAACAGCAACTGAAAAGAGAGGGACGACTCCATGAACAGCTGAGAAAGCAACTGGATGAAAATATACATGTTAATTCTCCGTCCCAAATCGGTCCCTTCTCACAATTAGGACCGGGATGCCACCTTTACCTGTTGTGTCAAAAATAAATATTACCTCCCAGTATTCCTCCCCAGTAATCTGTACACACTAACACACACACATCTGCAACATCAGTGCCTTCATGATGCTGTATTGTTCAATGTTTTTCAGCAGCTCTGTATTGCTCAGTGTGGCTTGTGTTCAGGGACATGGTTTTACCTCCTGCATGCAGATTTCTGACCCTACACTAACAGCTCTGCTGCCAGCACATAGATACAAAAAAAACTAGGTTAAGCATTTTCAAAGACTTGGTAATGCATACTGGATTTGGAGGCTGTGGCGATGTACTGCACCACAGCATTAGAGGCATCAGACTAATGAACACTGCAAAGAACAGAGCCAGTATCGATCTTTGCCAACAGAGACATTTGAACAATACTGAACAATCTAATTTGTTGAACAGCACCTCTTGCCATATGCACACATTAGCAACTGTTGAGAGAGGGCTGACGCTGGTTCCAAGGAAACTCAGCATTTTAAAGTCATTGGCTTCCAAAAGGGGTGTTCACTAGATTTAAATGTAATGAAGAGGTAAGGGGTTTTTTTTATACATCAAATGATGAGCAGATGTAAATGTGGAGGCTTCCTCCAAATCCTGCCATGATAAGACTTTTAATCAAGCTCCTGAAGGAAGAATAGATTAGTGCTGCTTTCAGCATTCCCGTAGAGAGCAGTAAGGCAGTGAAGACAGAAAGGGAAGGAGAGTTATGTCTGACAGAAGCACCCCAGTGTCCACTAATATATAAACAGTGAAGTATTGCTGGCATGTTATCAGAAGATATCACAGATACCATAGATAACAATTACGAGTTTAATACTAATAAATGACCAAATACACAGTGTACGCATCATTCACTTTTAACAAAACATTTAACAGTTTATTTTGACAAATTTCAGATCATGTATCTGATGAATGTAAATAAGTTTGATTGCAGTTCACTCAAGTGGACAGTTTTGGTCGGTGGGTCACCTCTGAACTCTAAATGTGGAGGTGGTCAGAAAAAGGTGAGGATGCAATGGCCCAAATGACACTGACTCCAATACCTTATCTTAACTGTAGATCCACTGATCTGATTCTCCCTTTTCCCAAATGTATCCTTTCATCTCTTACTGTTAGAAGCTAATTGGAATGGTTTTTATATTCAGGGTAAAATCAGGCCAAGGTTTGACCGACTGAATTAATTAATTTTGGAATGACATTGTCCAAGAAACTGATCAATTGATTATGTCATGGCGATACCCCATTCACTCAATAAGGCCAGTCTGAGTGCTGATACTGATCCAATACATTAGATTAGTGCATCTAAGGGTGGAGCTTAATAGCGAGTCTGGGGTCAACTTCAGGCAAAACGCAGGATCTACAGATTATAACCTGCAGCACATGTAATAGCTGTTGGGAACTGGAAGTTGTGGTGTCTGTTGGAAATATTCACTAAAGACTAAATGTTATTTTTGATGGAAATGCCCTGTTGGCTTGAGGAACTCACCTGGCAGGCCTGGTAAAGCAGCTGGTGCTCAAACTTTTTGATGCCGAGGATATTTTGGAACATCTCGTACAGCTGGTCCTTGCTGAGGATTAGTTCGGAAGCCGCGCTCGCGGTCATGCGTTGCTGTGCCTTGCGTGGATCTTCGTCACCACGGTAGATGGTGTCAAACTTGGCCATCCAGGAGCTGAGGACAGTCTCCTTGCTCAGACCGTCGATCTCTGGAAGGCTGCGCACGCGCTTCTCAATGTGCCTCTTGAACACTTCCCTGAAATCATTGGCCGAGAAGCCACCACTCTGGACCATCTTTGCCACACGGTCACTCTTCAGGAACACCTACATTGTGAGAGACCAATGTCAATAACTGTAAAAAAAAAGTTAAACATTCACAGAAAAGAAGCACTTCATTTAAATGAGCAATGATCAGAATGAGACTTCTGGATAGACTCATATTTACAGTTCATTGCCATGTAAGCTTTTCTGCAATTTCTCAAACAGTAAATGTCTGTCTTCGTCAGCAAAAGGAAACCGTTAAACAGTTTTTCTTTGAGTTGAATAAAAAACATTATACAGTATGTAAGGCTGTGACTCAACACGGCCGAGACTGCTTTCTGTCCCCTGCTACTGACAGACTGACAGAGACAGACGAGGCCATATTGTCACAGCATCAAGTGAAGTAACCACCAGAGCTGACGGTTTTGTCACTCTGACAAACTCTGTCACATTTTGTTCTCAGCATCCATTATGGCTAAAAAGAAACAACTACTGTCCTGAAACATTATGGTACAATGGTACATTATCCTTGTCATTGGGTGTATGTCTCAGTGGATAACAAAAGCGTGCAGCTGAAATGAATAAGATCTCAAGTCAGTCTTTTGGTTTCAGACCACAGCATAAGGAACATTTTTGTTCATACATAATGTCACTAATAATCGTCGCTGTCACTGTTTCAATAAAGAGGCTACTTTAAGTGGATGAGGAAATTAGTATAAATTAAAAAATGTTTATTAATTAAATATATTTTGAGATAAGTGAAAGACACACTGTGGACGAGGTGCTAATTTATCTCAGAGAAGAAAAAGTTGAAATACGCATAATTTTATTGAAGTTTTTCAAGTTAAATTGTGGCCAAAGAATCTGTTATTCCACAATCGTCAGTGTGGTAATAAAGTCTGGCTGTTTTACACAGTTTCTGTCACACAAGTGCAATAATAAATATCATTATAGCTGCATTTAATGGAAAGTACTTCAAAACATAATTGTTTCAACAGCCGCTGTCACAAGCCTTAGATGACATTAAAAAAGAGTATATTATACAGCTCATCTTGAAGGGAGGGCCATAAGCAGAGCTACAATCATGGTTATGTCATATTCCATGTTTCATATACGCATCTTCACACGGCTAGTCACTTTATAAAATGTGTTTATGTCGAATTTGGTAAAACTCATTATGGTCCATGACACTTCTGCTCCTCACTTTCACTTGAGCCTCTTTTGCAGAATGTGAGCATCATTATATAAGTTTGGATACACAGAGTATGTTAAAGCCTTCATCAGGTTCATTTTTAAAACCCACACTTTTAGTTCTTATCATATTCATTTTACCCTCCCAGCTTTAACTGCTAGTATATTTCACATTTACATTCAATATTATAAACTACGCAGGGGTCATGCTGTAATTAACTTCCACTGCAGTCTCTATGTCTTTTCCGATGGGTCCAATCTCAGACTTCAGTTTTTCATAATGGCTTTGCTTGTTTTTCCATCAGGGATTTGGCCTTTAACGTACCCCACTATCTGCCATGCCTTTTGTACTGTATGCATCGTAATAATGACTTTTTCATTTGCAGATTGAATAGTGAGGTTGGAAAAGATGGCTGTGTCAGCCACACGACCTGACTCATAATTTGTGCAGTGAAAAGCTTCAGCCACCATTTTACCACTCAGTCGTCTGAATACAAGCATTCTGACATGGAAAAACAAGAGACTCTGGATCTTTTTAGACTGAAAGCTGTCCATTTCCTGTTTCAAATATGCTGAAAAGGTTATGCAGAGGATATGATGCATAGACGACAATGCTGTTTATAACACGTGTGTCATAAAATTGCTATCTAGGTGTGAATTGCTGATGAACATCCAGCAGCAGTTTTTGTAGAGGAAAAGACAGGCATGCACACGTATGAATGACGTCAAAGCACGAGGCATTTGGTGACTAATTTGAAAGCGCCACGTCCCCAGACAACAAAATGGTTGACTGTGATTGTGCTGTTACTGTTATGGCGAGTTGGTACCTCATGATAGCTCTGCACAGCGTTAATGAATGCTTCATCAGCCACAATTTGTGTATCGCCGTTGAGGAAGGCCTGGAAACGATCCTTGGTCTGCTGAAGCTGCTGCTTGGTTATCTGTGGGAGCAAGAGCAAACAGGATAGAGTGTCAAAAGATACACATGTTAGTTTAAGCAGTAGGAATATAAGATCCATTCTGAATGGGTTATTCTGGGCACAGGGGATAAGCAGAGCAGCCCAAAAATCAGTTTCCGACAGTCAAGCTCACAGCACCTCTGAAGGTAGGCCACAGGTCATCCTCACCAAGTGATCCAAATCACACATCTCAATAACAAGGTCCCCCCCCCTTAATCTCCGAGCTCCTCGTGCTTTCATGTTGAAACAGGTCCAACACCTCTGCTGACTGCATCTGTTTGAGTCAGAGATTCTGACTGAAGGTGAGAGCTTTGCTTTGTCGATACAAAGCCTGCAGGATGGCAACCAGTGTCCCAAAAGGCTGGTTAATCTTACTATCCTGTTTACCATCACACGTGATTTAAACCCCCAAGGTAGCTGGATTCTTCTGCTCGGAGGATACCCCTCCCCCGAGCATGAGCTGAGCAATCCACCACCCAGACCAAACCCTACTCAACTACAAATGGCTCTGGTGGACTTTGTAGGTCACGGTCCGATGGAGCCAAAATAACAACATCATCCGCAAACAGACGCGATGCCACCGTAATAGCACCCAAAAGGACATTTTCCAGGCCTCAGCTGTGCTTTGATATCCTGTTCATGAATGTTACAGGAGAGGTGAAAAGGTTCATATATATATATATATATATATATATATACATATATTCCATATAGTTTTTCACATGTCTGATATTTTTTCTCCCTTTGTTTCAATCCTTACTCTGGTCTATAGGTTCTTGTCTTTCTGGTTATTATGTCAGTGACCCAACAGTCAATAGAGTGATGATCTCCCTTTGACAACTGCCTTCACTTTTACAGGACAGGCTGTTGTGGATATCAAACATGCTCAAGGACCTGCTGGTACCGTGTGTCTGTGAGCATCCAGCCTCGCTTTGCAAGTGACAGACTTTAGTGTAGGAGGGTGATGAAAAAGTACCACATATCATGTGCCTGTGAGGCAATCTCAACACCATCTGCGTGTCCATCATATCACCCCAACCCTGTTCCAGTAATGTTCAGAAAATGAGGTTCATCTAACATAAAATGTATCTGTCAGTGCCCAAGAGCCTGATTTTGGTCCGATAGGAAATCTTTATGAAGGTGTATACAAAAACACACATAGAGATTATAGATTTAGAGAGACAAAGACAAAGAGACAACCTCCACATTGCTGTCAATGAAAGCAAAACAAATGCAAATTTCATTTTCATTTCACTGCTTTTTCAGCCAATTCATGATTTTTCTGGTACAGCAAATGTCAGCATGATAAACCACTCAGTGTCCAAACATGAACAATCCACATACAACACATAACAGAACATCAACATCAATACTTGTGCTTCTCCTTTAAGATTTTGAATCTATTCACCTTGGCAACAGCTCGATGTAAGATTAAATGGTAAGCGTGAAACATCCCTGCTATGTTTTAATCGACCACGGTGTTCTCGGAACATCCTGAGGCAAGAAATGTTACTGTTAACAATAGTAGACAAATCAGTCGGGTCTATTGAGACACTCAGAGGCTGAAGACAACCTACTCATTCCTGTCCATTCGCCTGTCAATTTCTGATAGAGCGAGGAAACAACTCACTGAGACAGTCTAATGCAACAGTCCTGCAATAAATCATATCTTCATTAAGGTTGAAATGTTCATTATTTTACCCAATAAACTTATCATAGACATATGGTAATTGACTGAAAACAACAAAATACAACTAAGCACTTGTTTATACAACGATGTTATGCGTGAAACCCAAGGTGTGTTAAACAATGCAATAATTCCTCATGACAGCTTCCGAATCTTATTCAAGGGTTTAAAATGCTTTTGTTGTTGTTGAGGTGTTTTATATATTATTGTATTTTGTGTGTTGTGTTGTTTTGAGTGTGTCAACCTTCAGTTGCCTACAGTGCATTGTACGCGTGCACAGATTAATCATGTGAAAGCGTGTGCCTTATTTACTTCCGTTATTTACTAGTTTTACTTGTTTACAAAAAGGAAAAAGGTCCAAATTCATGTTATTTTTTTAGTTACAATGCATTTTTGTTTAGTTTTTCCTTCAAGGTGAATCACATGTTAGTCAAATGTCGAAAACATTGCATTCCCAAACTTTGACCAGCAGTGGTCACTATATTGCTCTGGTTTTATAAGCCTGGATTAATGGACCTTGATAAGATCGACTTTGTTGTCAATATACTGAGATTTAGGTTTTTATTGATTTAATGCATCACAAAAACAAAAAACTCATATTACTGGTTTGCCATAGCAGAGGAACAGAGCAGAACAGAACAAGCTCAGTTTGGTAGTGTTTGGTATTTTTGCTTATGAACACAGTTTGGTAACAACCTGCAAAAGAAATCAAGCAAATTGCTTGATGAATCAATTGACAGAAAACTACTTTGATAAACTATTAATTCTTAACAGTACCATGTATGATGTTAACCTATAGCTTCAGCTGTTTATTGAATAAAACAAGCTTCCTGAGGGCAGCCATTTGTGATCTGGGAGACAATGGTAATTTGACTCTCCTTTTTTTTTATTTATTGATTAATCATTGAGTGTGTGAGCTGACACTGTAGCACAAAGCAGGAAACCAGTGAAAACATGTCCACTTCTTAACCAAACCACAGTTTGGCCACATTAAGTATTTAAGACTTTCAACGCTGCATCAGTTTTATTTCATTGCTGATTAGAAAACTGTGCTGATTAGTAGCCAAGTTGATGGATGACAGGAAATGCCTCCATTTTCATCAGTATTACCAAACTCCCAAGACATACTTTCCTGCTTTGCTGGTATTGATTGTCTCTCTGTGGCTCTTATCAAGATTGCACTGTTACAACTGTGATTCATTGGCTCGCAATGAAGTAGGCAGTGACATTAATCACCCTTCACATATCAATAGAAGAGATGTGCTCACTGCATTGGCTTGATGTACAGTAACTTCATTACAGCTCAAAATGAATGGATTAGAGTTTATAGTTCGACCATGTGGCTGAAACAATATTGGAGTCACTGTGAAATATTTAATGTCGAGAATCTTTCATCTAAAAACTGGCCTTGTAATAAATGATAAGCATTTTTGTAGTTTAGGCAAGGCAAGGCAATTTTATTTGTAAAGCACCTTCCGTACACAGAGGTAGATTCAAGGTCCCTTATTTTTCAAATAATGACATAAAACTGTAATTTGCTATGTAATACCCAATGATAAACATAACGTAATGTCGATAAACAGACATGTAGTAAAAATCTTTCAGCTTCAACTACAATTTCAGAGTATCTGTGCTGCATCTTAAAACCCACTGAGCCTTTAACCCAGGTCCATGGTATTAATCCCCTCAGGCACATATCTTGTAAAATGTAAGCTGCCTGTAGTGATTCTTCAGTGAACTGAAAAAGATTTCTACATATTGCCCCGTTTGTCACAGTTTTTTTTTCTGGAGTGCAGAAAGAAGTCCTTGTATTTAGTACAAAGTGATAATCCAGTCTGTCATCTACAACTTGACAGATACTCCAAGAAAATGTTCACAGCTGTTGGTCACCACCTATAATGTAATGGGGGGGATGGTTACATTTGAGATATTGTCAAGACTATTCAGGGCTAAAGCTGGGATTTTAATATTACTGAGTCCACTAATAAATTGTGGTTGTCTCGTGTTGTGGGGACATTTATCTGTTTATTCACTGACATTATGAGGACACAAAGCAAATACCCATAATTTAAATTTTAAGAAAAATTTCAAGTTGAAGACATTGAGACGTGTGTGTGTGGGTGTGTGAATAGTCAGGAAACATGCATTTGTTATAAAGAAAGGAGCCAGACACTAAACCAGTAGGTTACATAAATACACAGTAATTATATTTAACGATTCTCTTCATATTATTCTCATTCTTATTCTCAGAATTGTTTCATCAGCATGGTTGGTGAGTATTCAATGTATTGCTGCAGAGCAATGATGAGAGCAGTAATTAGTTAATTGAATGCAGTATTTACTGAGGCTACTATGCAATTCAGCACAGTGAGGCCGCTCCTCTGCTGACTCAATATTAAGCTTTCCCTGGCAGTTACATAACATCTAAAAGGCAAGTTAAATTAAGGTGTTTTCCAAAATTAAATGGCCCCAAATATAATGGGCAGTTTTCAGCAGTGGGCAGTCGGTAAATGCACTTCATCAAGAAAAGCACTGAGACAACATCTAAATGCTGCCAAAAAACGTGCAAGGCTATATAACAGTGAGAAATGTGTGTAATGCACAGTTCAGGTTTATGTGGAGGGTAAACTTTCATGCAGTGAAAGAGATAATGTCCAAACTGAACCCTCTTATTGTGTTTAAATCTGTTTGCTCAGGAAAGAGTCGTTTCCAATGCTGATGTTGGTTTTCAGCAAACACAGTATGGTTGGATCCCCTCTCTAGACAAAGCACACTTTGCTCATGTTGCAGATGACACCACCGGCCCACATCTGAACAAACAGCAAACCCGGGCGCGGCAAAGAGCGCCGCACGACAGCTGCACAAAATCCACCAGCAACAAGCGGCATCAAACACCAATTGCCAGCATCATGCGGTGACTGTGGTCATAAAAGTACAATTATACAAAGACAGATGCACACGCTATTATCCCCAAACCATACACGCTCACACAGCTTTGTCCTGAAGACACACACAGACACACACAGCATTGTGTCAGTAAACACCACCCGACCGGGGTCGTAAACAGCCAGGTGTGCACTCTGCAGACTTAGCCTGACTCACAAACCGGGAACTCTCACTCTGTATAACCAGTCTCCACACTGTTGTCATATTCAGGAGCTGTGGCACCGCTGATACATAGAGGAGAACACAGTGTTCACAACCAGCTAAGCCCCTTCTTGTAACAGTCATCCATTATCACACCACCAACTCACTGGCAGCTGCCACACAGCTCAACTGGTTCCTTGTTCAGTTACTGGGGAGAAAAGCCTACGCAACGTAAATGGTACAGACACCGAGAAGATGAAATCAATGGGACAATTTGCATTAATTTGGTCCAAAATAATAAAATCAATCCCGTCCATTACATTGCTTTGCATGTTTGACACTGACAAATTGAGATTCCTTAAGTGGTAGTGTGCTCTGTCTGTTTCTGATTCCAACGTTTTAATAAATTCTTTATATAGTCATGTATTACCTTCATGGTCTTTTTCTTGTATCATTGGGTTTGTTCTGTGCTGCTTTATTAGTAATTTATAGTCGACCATTGTGTATTTGTCTGAAATCCCATCCAGGGACTTGCATCGCAAGTTGTCTGTAGGTTCATGCTAAGTACTTGTGCATATAAAAATAAAGATAATCAAATAAATAATGCATGCATTGTTTCAATGAAGCAAACTTTACAAATGTCGCTGTTTGCAGCTCCTTAAATATGAGATCTCTAAGCTTCTCCATATTGGATGTAAGTCTTGATGAGAATTGGTGTTGAACTCTTAGTCAGACAAGACCTCAGCTTGAGTCATATTTAATGATTGAGCAATTGAAATGAAAAGCTCAACTGATTTTTTAAATCATGAGCATTATTGTTAGTCACAGCTTTTATGCATAGCTAATAAATAGCATTTATCTTATAATTAAAAGGACACTTTTATGACCTGTACTTCAAAATCAAAATCATTATAGCACAGTTCATTCACATGAAAGCCCAACAGATCACTGACTTAGTTAAATGGTGCTGTATGGATGTTAAAGCTCGGATATTTAACTTAAAAAAGGCAAAGCTTGAAAGTATCTATGAAAAACAAAAATGTCTCATAATGTTTTTGAAAATAGCGTTACTCAGCTTTGGCTCAGAATAAAAAGTCCCCCATACTGCACTGCTGCAACTAGGGAGGATAACAACCGACTGTGGGTTGGTATCTGTGTCCTTAACTGGTGCATTACCCTCATCAAGATTCTTAAGACATAAATCCTGTGCTGCTAACCTTCCATCACAAATCACTTCTTTCCCTGTCCAGTCAATATGTCTCACTCACTCTATTTATTCCAGTGTGCTGGTCTGTTAGTCTTAGTGGGCACTCAGTAAGGTTTGTATCTCGGTTAAAAGATGAAGTGACTGTCGATCAAACATATTACATTCATCAGACTTGCTTTTTAGTAAGACTTGGAAATCAAAGAGTAGAAGGAGAAGAAAGCAGGTTTTAACAAAAGTCTTATGGGCAAATAAGTTGCCAGGAATATTTAAAGAACCAGTGTGTAGGAATTTGTGGTGTCTAGCTGCAGGGCTGCAGATCTTACGGAATACTCCTCCCCTCTAAACACCCTTCCAGAGCAAGTAGGAAGAACCTCCAATGGCTTTCAGGTGAGGTAGAAACCTAAAATGCCCCTGGCCCCTTGAGAGCCGCTGTTTGTATAGTAGAAATATGGCCAACTCCATGCAAGAGGCTCCCTATGTAGATACGAATGGTCCATTTTAAGTGCAAGAAATGCAAGAACTCTTAGTTTCAGGTGATTGCACATGAAAGAAAACACGACACAATTATGAATTTCATTTCTGCCAGTAGATACCCACTAAACTGTACACACTGATGCTTTAAGAGGTGAGTTGTCACCTGCTCTCACCCTTCCATGCTTAAATCTGTCCCATTGATAAAGGCCCAAAACTATCTTTGAAAACATGTTTTTGTGAAAAGTAATAACAGAGGAAGTGTATCCTATCTACTTAACTTGAAAGCTAAACAGGAAATAGTTGTAATAAAACTGAAGTTATCTAATTCTTCATCTCTGATTCTCAAGCTTCATGAGGAACTAGTAACATAATTGATGTAGATAATGTTGACGATGCTTCTATGATTTTACGATGACTGAATAAAGAAATTATTAGTCTTAGACGCAGATGTGTTTTTTGTGTTTGGCAGGGGGCGTGGCTCACAAACAGGTCACAGTCATAATAACTCAGGGGAGAAACTTTGAGTCTGTGATGGCAAACCTCCTCATGGCTGCACCAGGCTGCTGTTCTCTATGACTCAGTGAGAGTCATCAGCGAAAGAGGGAAAGAGAGGTCTAACAGAGGCGAGCGGTAATGATCCGGCTACAGCTCTTACCTCTGTCTCTTTCTTTAATATGGAAAGCCAGCGCCGCTAATCTCTTTTCCCCATTCAAACCCGGAGTGATTTTCCCTTTGAAGCAATCTCTCATATGGTTCACCGCAACAGCACAAAACGCATTCATGGCCCTCACCAAAACCAACCGCCTGCCTTCACAGACACAGAGGAGATGACGTGCACCCTCACATTGTGTAAAGACACAGAGGTTTTCTTGATTCATTTGTCAGTGCAGTCACTGGTATTGTTCAGACAAGAGCACACTGATCAATGTGAGGTTACTCCCGCCGTCCATCCAGTTTCAACAACTACTCACTATTCAGAGTTTTAAATACACATGTTAATATGAACATCTGGATGGAGGTGAACCTGGACCCCTTCTTCCAAGATGATTCATTTCAATTAGAGCTGAAACGTTGAGTCTGTTAATCAATCACTTAATTAACTGACAGTTCATTTTATTCAAGCGAAAGGCCCAAACTGTTAATGCTTGTTGGTTTTACTAACACTTTATACAGGTACATTCCATAGTTTTGGTTCATATAGTCCATCAGACAAAACAAAGCAGCTTTAAGAGGATTTTTCACAAGCTTTGTTTTTTTCTTGACCAAAATGATTGATAGAAAATAAAATAAAAAGTCCAAACCGTGCCCCTATGAAACCACATTTAAATTCCCTACATCCAGATTTGATTAGTATCTGCAGAGTGCACGCATTTCAATACTGGTTCCCTAAATGTGCCTGATCTTTGTTTCATCAAGATCCATTTGCGAAATCAGGGTAAATGTTGAAAAACCCATCACCTCACTATGTTACAGAAAGTGAAACAAATTCCTGGAATCGTTCCCTGATCTGTTTCTGCACCAAAATTGATGTGTTGTTCTGCGACCGTTACCACATCTGTCCACTGAGTTCTGTGGTAATGCATCCAGCCGTTTGTCAACCAACAGACAGACAATGTGAAAACAAAACCTCCTTGGTGGAACAAATCACTAATAAACCTTAGATGCAGCCCTGATTTTTTTGTTAATCAGAATCTTCACGATAAAGGTGATGATTTATCTGCATTTTCCACTTTGCCAACCAGAGCTGCAGATGCCTTAGAAATCGATTTTTACCCTTTTTTCTGAATTTAACCAAATACCAGCATTGGGAGCAGGGATTATATTCTACACAGCAATAAAAAGAAAATGACAGGGGCTCTGCAGATTAATCCGGCTCAATCCATGCATACATTCTGAGGACACATTAACTGTCCTCATCCAGACAATTCTGCTTCATGTCCAAGGACTGTGTCCCTCAGACAACAGGGATTGTTTTGTGTTGTGCCACCAGGATAAAGGTTGAACTTTAGACGTTTCAGACTTGTCTTTACCCAAATTATGTTGCAGCTTTGTGCGAGAGACAAGATTACATAGGTTCTACTGTAATTAACAAGTACATACTGTGCTGGAGAGAAACATCTCCGGGTACGAGGTTTTCTTTCAAGCTCGATCAGATACATCTTTGCACCTCGTGAGGAACAAACAACGCTCCCTTCAAACATTGACTCCTGAACGACGACAGACAGAGACTCTGCACTGTAAGATTTGCATTTCTGTTGCCGTTTATGTGAGTATCTGCGCACCAAATATCAGGTCACTCCACTGAATTATTTAAACACGTAAACACCATCACTCAATTTTATCCTGACTGTGATTGTCGCTCTCGAACAGGTCAAATCTTTAGGAAAAGAAGTTGTTAATATCACGACACATAATAAAATGAATCTCAGCTTTCCCCCTTGGTTTATAAGCAGAGGAGAAGCTTCAATCTTGAATCTGCGATACGTTACACGCTGCTGCACAGACCGTGGGGGGGGGTTTCAGCTGTCATCCCTTTGGCGCTAATACACACGCTTCACGTCTGCGACAAGAGAGACAAACATTTTATCGGCAAATCGGAGCTCAACTTTCACACAAATGGCGAAGCTTCTTTCTCTGTCACAGAATGGCTTTTTTTAGGCAGACTGCCATTTAAAGCTTTAACATAATAATGTAAATGATTCAGTTCTCCAGCTCTCCATTCACTGCCCCTCTCTTCATGAACTTAATGAGCTCCGGCTGTTCAGTCTCAGTTGTCTGTGTCTAAATCAGTCAGGTGGAGAGTAGTCCCGGCAAATGACCTCAATGTCTTTCAAGGAATAGGCGAGAAAGAGGAGACAATACACAGGTCAGTGACATAAGAGCTATCGTCAATACACATTATCATTTTTTAAATCATGCAGACTACAAACATCCCTGCTGCACACACACTGGAAGTTTATTCCTATTATTTTTAATGTTGTTTATTTATTGATGCCTCTTCCAGTGATGTCAGTTCCCTCTCTGTTTGTTTCCTTGCTCATATATCGGCATCATACACTGTCATCAACAGTTTTTTGCATTTAATACTATTATTCCGGTTTACATCCAAATTAAATGAAATAAATCTGAATCCATATAGACCCGTCTCAGCACTGAACACCAAAGGAGCTCGTATGCATCCATTTCAGTCACTTCACAATTCGTATCCTGCTGCACAGTTCACAGCTCCTCTCCCTCAGAGTGTCGGTGGCATAATGTATGGTGTTAAAAAGCCGAGCCAAGAAGCACTCTATTAAACAAACCTGCTGGCACATGGGTTGATTGGGTCTGATTCTCTTTGGGCCATCACACGTCCCACTCGAAGAAAAATCCTCAAACTGAGAGAATAATCACTTCTGAAAAAATACCAACACTGTGATCTATAAGAAGATTTGGATTCATCAGATGTTGTTTTTTAGCAGTTTGATCACTAATATTTTATTCTTCTTCACTTGGTGACAGCTTTCATTTATGATTCAATTCTACATAACTGAGAATATTAGATATTTTGTATATTTTTGTCCTGCCAAGGAGGTTATTTTTCCATCTGTTTGTTCGTCTGTTCGCCTACTAAAAATACTGAACCGATTTCCATGAAATTTTGTGGAGGGGTGGGACATGACCCAACCCATACAATTTTAAAGCAGACGGGATAAACAGGCGGACCCAGGGATTTTTTTTGGCAACCTTAGCCATTAGCTTTGGCAGAGGTGTGCACTCCCTAGGTGTCCTTCTAATTACCTCTGCCAAGGACATGATGTTTTCATCTGCATTTGTCTGTTTGTTTGTCTGTTATTTAGCAGCATTACACAATACAGCACAGATTCACACTTGGAACTTGGTGGAGGCACAGGAATGGGTCAGGGAAGAATGCATTAAATTGTGGTGCCGATCAGGAGGGTGGATTCAGAAATCTTTTTGTGTTTGGTTGGTTTGTGTTGTTTGAACGGATTTCTACAAAACCTGGTGTCAGAATGAGACGCAGGAGAAGAAAGAACCCATTTCATTTTGGTGTGTATCAGGACAAAGGGATCCTATTCTTTTTTATTACTTTCTTGACATAGCATTATATATACGGGAATGTCAGCTTAATTGAATTTAGAGGGACTGTTGGGTCTTGGTGGCGCTCAATTTAGTGCTAAGTCTGAGCAAAGCAAGTGAAGACTCAGTGGTGCTTTGAGCTAAATGCTGAAATGTTCAGTGATAACATATGGATGTTAAGAAGGTACAATCTTTACAGTGTTCACTGTTCCTTCTATTTGCATGTCACACAAATCATAGCCTCTGCTGGAACACGAGGCACAATTTTGATATGTCGATGGGGCTGGATGAATGTGAGAACCAATTCTGATAACACTCCATGCAGGAGCTGCCATATTTCACACAGAGCCACAAATGAGAAGCTTGTGGTGCTCGAGGAAAGGTCAGGGAAACAAGTGATAGGATACAACTAGGAACCATGAATGTCTGCACAAAATCGCATGTGACAGTCATTGAGATATTTATTCTGGGCACAAATAGGCCGACGATCAGTCCCAAAAATGTAAACACTGATATTGCCATCCACAGAAAATGATTTCCGTCATGTTCTTCCCATTCTGAGTCACACTTTGTGTTATACCTGTGTACACACGTCCGGCTCATTGTCAGGAGGATTTTTTGCCCCGCGGAGAATCCACAATGTCACATAACGCCATAAATTACACCAACAGAGTCTATATCTGTCAATAACCTGAATAACTTAATAATAACATATTCTTAGGGAGGGAGGGAGATAAATTTGAATGTGACCCAAGACAATTCGCCTTGAATACAAACACATGTGCCACTAGTAAAATATGCACATATGCACTCAACCCACACGTTCGACAGCAGCGGCCTTCATACTGCAGCTGGTGAAGACGTCTTTCAGCCCGAGTGAGAAAATGTTTTCCTCGCCCCTCAAAGGGAAGTGCGGGCCTGCTTCTGTCCTATTGTGTTACCCTTTCACAAGGTTATAGCAATACATTTCAAGAAGCATCAGTGGAGCCCGCATCCTCTGCAGCCCGGTCTGTTTCTGTGTGATAGCCCATCACTGCTGTTTGTGTGCCAGAGCTTCTAATAACGGATTATCATGGAGCTGGTCCACATGTTTTTGTTTTTTTTCTCCAAGGCTTTTAAGTCTTTTAATTACAGAAATTGCTTCATCATTTTTCTGTGACTAATCTATAATAGCAAAAATTGTAACAGGCAACATATTAGATTGTGTAGCAAACGCTTTGAGGATTTTCCTTAATAGATTATTGTTTATGGACGTCTGAGGAGCTCGCATTCACAGAAGGTTAATGGAGAAATCTATTGTGGCAATGTTTATTATATTCTTTACATATTACTTATATTATGTGATCAATTATTACCTCATAACCACACTGGGCTAAAATGTAGTTAAATGACGACTACTGTAAAATCTCATGACGATATAAAAGCACAGAACTGCCAGAAAGTAATAAACGTATATTCAAGCTCACTGTTGTTAAATGTTTCTGTGTAATTAATCAACTTACTTAACTGTTGTGACTTAATGCAGCAGATGTGTTTTTTCCTGAAGAGATTAGACAGCGAATCAAAGTGCAGAGGCAGACTGGAGGCAGACGCGCTTTGATTGGTCTGACATCAAGCGCTGGATTGTTTATCCAGATATTCACTCACCCACAGCAGAGCCTGTCTGCACATCCAGATATGAAAGTGCATTACTAAGCATGCATTAGACTATCGCTAACCTACACTGAGCGGGACTACAAATAAACAAATAGATGGAAACGTTACTTATGTCTCCCACATGCACTTGTGCATGAGTCAGCAGAAAATTCAGACCATATGGCTTTAAACTGCGTCCAGGGGAAGACAAACTGTCTGCGGGGTTACATGAAAACAACAGTTACAACAGTGTTTTTCAGAGTATGGTTAACAGTGTTTCCTCGCAGTGAGTGACACACAATCAGCCTGAGATTAGCTGAGCTGAATGCATCTTCTGCAGGTCCACAGAGGCCAAACTGAACACAACTCGTGCATTGTGAGGAGAGCCACAAGAAACCTGGGAGACTGTCTCACTGAGAGATCAGTGTTTGAAGGTAGCCCGCCACGAAACAGGCTCATCGTTGCATAATCCCATTCATTTTTAATCAAGTGTTGTGACGGTCTGGGAGAACAAACACTGGATGCTCTTTCAAATACACAAACCAAAGACAAGAAACTGGGGCCATTGACCTGATCAAGAATCAAGGTTCCTGTGGTACAGTTGGACCTTTGTGACTTTGACAGTAAGGACATCATGAGCCAAAACTGGTTCCAACCTCAATGGAGCCACACAGCAGCAGTGAAACCAGGATGGGGCCCTTGCCTCTTACAGGAACTCATGAATCTCTAAAGATGGACTTCCTGTATTTTTTTAAATTAAAATTAAAACGTTCATGTCAGTAAACGTTAATGCAATTAATTGACTGTAGCCCATCGAGAGGAGCCTGGCTCATCTGCAGAGGAGGAAGGCTATTAAGCAACCCTCCTCAAGAGGTCTGTGCCCAGGAGTCACCTTGGGAGGCCAAATTGACGGGATAAGTGATGGCGCTAGCGGGTTGGAATTGGGTATCTGCCAGGAGGGCAGGACTTGGAGCCACAGAACAGCTGCATAACAAATGGACAGCAGGTCTTTGGTGAGATGTGGGCCAACAAGGACAATGGCACCGTCCCGTTTCAAATCGCCATCCACCATCTCCTGAACGCCCTTTCAGTTAACGGGCTCACGGGGGCTCTGGGATTGATCTCGCTTGTGAGCCTGTGTAGTGGAGACTGCACTCAGGCTGCAGCTCTGCAGCACACAGGCTGCTGCCATGTGTCCTTTCACTATCCGGAGCTGGAGCGCCTGTCATGCTCTGAGGATTTCAACATTTTGCGTCAAAAACAAACAAACAAACGGTGGTTTCACTGGGACGCTGCTGAATCCATGCGCTGTTTTATAGGCCCACAAACCCCTGTGTGTTCGAGCTTATGTAGGTCATCGGTGACAGCATCCGAGATATGAGAGCAGGCATCTCGTCAGCATGTGGTTAATAATGATGCCTTTGCACCGAGGGCCCTTACCTTCTGCTGTCGCCTTGCCATGTCTGTGGGCTGTTTGGCGTTGAATGGATAAGCAACGCATCGCATCACAAACACATACAGCTGCAGCTTCTTCTTGCGCTCCTCTTCCTCCCTCTGCAGCTTCTCCAGGTCCTCCTTCTCCTCGCTGACGGCGGACGGGCTCGGGCTCGTCGGACGGGCGCTGCTGCGGCTGCTGCTGCTGGGCGCGAGTCCACCCGAACTCTCGCTGGTCCGACTCGGGGAGATGCGGGTCCCGGCCTGGGGTGCCATCGCCTCCTTGCATTCCTCCTCCACTATCCCATCAGATTCCTCCTCGCTGGACGATGGGTCTAACATCTTGCACTAGAGGCGACGCGTCCCTACAGAAAACCTAACCTTCTCAGTGTGGAGGAGAGTTGTCAGTGCCCCGGTGATGGTTGTGCCGTTGTCTTTAATCCTTTGCCAGTAAATGGTGGAATATACCCGGAGTGGAGGCAGGGGGAGGCCCTGGTTGTACTGAGGGATGTCAGCAGCACGAGTGGAGCTGGAGGAGGTTGAGTCCGCTTCACACTGAGCTTTCTCCGCCTGCGCCGAGCACTCGTCGCTGCTTACGTATTTTCTGTGTTTTATTGGCCAGTCACTGCTGCGGATGTGAGAGGGGGGAGGTGAGACGGGAGGATGGGAGGGGGCAGGGGGGAGAGTAGTGTACGGATGAGGAGAAGGAGAGAGATTTTTTTTTTCTGGTGGGAGCGGGTGATGGCCTCCTCCTCCTCCTCCTCCTCCTCCTCCTCCTCCTCCTCCTCCTGCTGCTGCTGCTGCTGCTGCTGCTGCTGCTGCTGCTGCTGCCGAGGAGCTGTCCGCGGTGCTGAGCGCGTGAACCAGGGCAGTGACGGATGCGCGGCGGCTCGTCCTTGAAATCGTAGCTTCACTGAATCGTCCCGTCCTGCAGTGGTACACCTAAGATGGCTGCCACGGGATCCCTCTGATATTGTCACTGAAATGGGGAACGTTATTCAGTTTGTGGGCAGAGCACGCGGATGCAGATTAGTAGGTGTAAAAGAATTCCCCTGATGGCTCCAGCATGCAGCCGCCCCGTGCTGTGTGCTGAAGGGTGGGGTGCACGGCCATACCGACCCTCGGCTGCTGGCCGTGGATGCTGGAGCGGCTGAGTGTTGCAGCATGTGCTGGCATCTCCAGCCGGAATATTGAATCTCACAGCAGTTAAAGAAACTGTCACATGCAGTTAACACAAAGTCGACAGTACAGTGAAAGGTGTTGGACAAGAAGAAACCGATCAGCAGTGCAATACTGACATTCAAATTTAAATATAGGTAAAAAGAGCTTACTATAAAAAGGTAAAATACAATACAATACAAACTAAGACAATATACATTCAAAGGTTGTTTTTTTTTTTGCTTTGACTGTATGGAGTGTGAGTAGTTATTGCACATGTGTATGTATAGTTATTGCACCGTGTGGGTACCAGTATGGATGTCGAGAACAAAAGCCAGAGGGTTATTGCAGTATATGTAGCGAATTTCATTTATATGTTAAGATAAAACCATGCTGCATTTGTATGAGAGCATTGCTAGGATTTGTGATTTATTAAAGTGGTCACGTGACCTTTCAACTCATTCCAGTACAGCCTGCTAAAAGAAATGAGCTCCTCATAATCTGACACTACAGAAGAACAAATCTGAACAGACCAGCGTTAACATGACTCATGCTCTGCTTTAATAAACTCGTTTTTAAATTCATTTTGCGTATCTGTGCAAACAAGGCGGCGTTGTCATTCTGCCACATGATACGATCCTCTCAGATGTTTTGCAGCATTAAGATAAGCACTGTGGGTGATTCATTTAATTTCTTCTAGCCTAAACAATATCTAACATAAATCTTAGTCTTTGAATATTTGTTTATTCTCAAAGCGCAGACACAACTTTGATAATCCACACCACTGAAAAGGCAGAATAAGATCACATGAGAAATATAAAAACACTTCCCTTATTCTTATGTGTTGATACAGCAGCTTGAAAGAAATAGCAGTACACCTGCCACAGCTACAGTATCTCAACCTCCGACCCCTCACCAGAGTGACCTGATTGCTGTACCACAGTTGACTTAGTTAAACTGACAGGCAAGTCGCTATTGGCCTGAATGAATTAAGTAGCAGGAATCCACTGCCAAATACTTTCACTGATTCAGGAACACGGCTGAGGAAAACGTGTGCCACTCTGCCACAACATTAAAACAGGTAACTATTGACATGGATGGTGGATCAATGTATTTTTCATTTAGGCAAGCCATGAAGCAATGTCAAATATTTAAACTCCAAAATAAGTTTAAATTCAAATTACTGATGCTTTAGAATGAACTCAGATATACACCAATCTGACACAACATTATTAAATCAATGACCTTTTTTGCACATTTTGACTGAGAGATGTTCACCACAACTATATCTAGCAAATCCCCGGCTCATTGTTACCTGAGGTTATGTTGTCATCTGCATTTGTTTGTCTTCAGCAAAAACTACGATATGGATTAACACAAAACTAGTTGGAATGATGCTCTATGGATTGGGGAAGAACCCATTACATTTTGTTGCGGATCCAGGATGATTTTCACTTTCTTCAGCATTGCAAAATACGGCATTTAAAAAAAAATGTTTTCACCAATTTCCTCGGGAATAATTAATAGATCTAGAAGAAAAACAACAAGAGAGGGGACCGATATCTTTGTTTGGTGCGGCTTGATTGAATGTAAGGGGACTGTTGGGCCTCGGCCGAGGTACGTGCTCTTCTAAATGCTATTCTAGTTCCCCATAAAACCTAATTCCAAAGAGTATTCAGACATGATAGGTGCAGATTAGTTGATAATTACACAGCAACCCTGTTATTTCTTTTCTTATTTATTACTCCCCGATCCTTTAGATTTATCTCTCTGATGTGTCTGTGAGTGCACCCTTAGATCTGGAACCCTTCACTGTTGCCACTTAACCTCGTGACCTGTCTGTAATCATAGATAGGGTGAGATCAATGAATCAATGGTTGGCTCTAGTCCATCACAACATTTTTACATAATCCACAGCCTGTATTTGCTCTTGCTTTGCTCTACCTTTTTTCACAGAGGACATTTTTAATATATCACAGGATAAAATACTACCGTTAATGATGGTCGAATTCCACTTAGTTGCCTCCGTTGCAGTTCAGGAAGTAAATTATCAGGGGACCGTGTGTTTAGAGTCTGACTGCCTATGATGGTTTTTTGGGTTGACCACATCTCAGGAGGACTATAATGAAAACTGTAAACAAAGCAAGTTTGTCTGTGATCCAGGTTAATCTTTAGAAATGCTCTGATTTAAAATGTGACCTATTCTGAAGGAAATCATTACCACACTTTTTTCATTATCACTTACTGTACTCTGACCCTGCACTGGCCCCACCTCCCCCCACCCTCACTCGTCTTACTGTACCAACATGCCAACCACAGTCTTTACACTGCAAGCTGCACATTTCACCTCTGAGATCAAATTCAATCCGACAGCTGGACTGACTAACTGCTACTCCAGATGTTGCTTGTGTGTCTGACCAGTAAATTCCCAGCAGGTCGCCAATGCTTTCAAGGACTCCTCGGCTCTGATTTCGCTCTTGGGCTCCGCTGTTGCCCTGACCTGTTTGATAGTCTTTTGGTTTTAACTCACAAGGCTATAAGACTTCTCTGTGTCCTCAGCTGGTGACACTCAGTTCCTGATGTGTGAGGCAGTAGACTGGCACCCCTTGGTTCTCTGTGACTGCACACTCCTGTGTGAGTTCCCTTTAGAAAAGTCTAGCACTAACCTCAGCAGCAGAACCTTTTAAACATTAATAATTGACTGATGTTCTCTGCCGCGCTCCTCTACTTCAAATAGAGTGTGTACACATTAAATGTTGATGTTCTTCACGGCACCACAACACAAAGACCAGCATTGTATGCCAACAGCTGGAATTTTTTATTTGTTTGTGCTTTCAGAAATTCAGAATTCAAATTTTTTAGAATAATATACATGAAGGTTAGGAATCCAAACTTCAATGTCCAAGTACAATGTTGATTTAGATATTCCAGACCTTTTGATCATGTTACACAATACTGATTAATGGAAAGAATTCACCCATTTAGGGTTGAAAGTCCATTCTTGAACTTTGAAACAGAAACACTACCTATTAATGAAAATTAATATATAGTATATATACATAAAAAGTTGGCTTATCACTGACATGTTATAAATTATCAAGATTTTTTTGAAAACTTGTTAGTTATAAGCCCTATCAGCAGAGTCTTGTTGGTGCTCCCCAGACATATATAAGCCAAATCCTACTCATTCTCTTACTTCTGTGCTGGTATCCACCAACTCATGAGGGAAATATCTGCCTCTTTAGACGCCAAATGCTCGACTATTTACACCAGGTAGTCACTTGTTGTGTCTCCGCTAAATTAAACAACAAAATGCATGGTTTGTTTATGGGGAAGGTCTTGTTTTGAAACAAACAATTTATGTGAAGGAAAATTGTGGTTTCAGATGAAATTTTTCTTAAAAATTTTTTCATTTTAGGTAGTTCTTATCACTTGTGTGTGTTTAAGAGTTACTTGTTCTGGTTTTAATTAGTTATCTAATGCTATAAAAAGGTGGTGAAACGTGATGATTGACAGCTGAAACTGACTCACAATTGGTCGAGTGCCTGCATTAGCGGATTATCCCCCGATCAGTACTGCGTAGGCTCCAGTTCCAAATTATGCCAAAAGCACAAGATGATAGAACCCATATCTGGGTATTTCCAGTCTGTGGGTTCATCACTATGAGTGACCTCGTTTACATATAAGTAACCATGTGATCAATTGTCAGTATTAAGATGTTGATTCTATATTTTTACAGTGTTTTTTAACGTATCTGAATAAACTCCATCAGTTGATGAAGACTATGTGATAAAGCACCAGAGCGGCTGGGATTCGGGGTGAAATTATTTTCTCAACTGCCGTCTCCAAGGTCATGACTGAACGTTGAGCCTCAGTCTTCATGTAATGAGGCCATGTCCCTTTAATAATACTCCATGTGATGTTTGGTCACATGAGCACTTAAGCCACTTATGTATCTGTCAAATAAATGGGGAAAAATGCAAATAAAAACCCTGTTAGAATATAAGTTATTCCTCGAGAAAATAAAGTGACTGGTTGCTGATATTCCACTTTCATCATCGTCAGAGATGTGATGAATCAGTTGAACTTCCCTCGACCCGTACCCTGTATTCATTATTAATTGCAGCCATGCTCTATAGGAATGGGCCTGACTTTACCCTCACACCTAATGCTCCTCTCAGAGTCTTCTTCTTAACGCTCAGGTTTTTCATTCGTTCAGTCCGAGTGGTTTTTAGATTGAAATGTTTAAGACACTCACATCACAGTGCAATTAAAAACTATAAATAATGGTGCTGCCCTAGGAGATGTAAAGCACATGGTGACACAGTGAAAGATCACAGAATAACTGCATGATAACATATTCATGACAACCCTCTCTCACCTCTTTTATAAATCTTCTCTCCCTCCGTATATATACATATATGGAGCATGTTTATTTCATTCAGTGTTTGGTCTTGACAGAGTGACTGAGAGTGAGTAAGATGCTGGAGACCGATTTAACTTGTCCACTTTCAGTTGATTCAGATCTGTGCTCCTCTTTTTAGACATTAGCCTGGGGTTCAGTCACCGGCCATAAGCTTTAAATTCAGCTGCATTTAAAAAAAAAAAACAGTTTAAAGAGGTGGAGGAGAAGTGATGCACATACACACACACACACACACACACACACACACACACACACACACACACACACTGCAGACACACATGCACGCTGAAAGAGACTCCCAGCTTCTCTGGAGTTAGCTGAGGAGCTCTTTGAAATATTTAAATGCTTGGAGCGTTTTTAATGTGGGATTGATGGAATAGGGTCAGTATCAGCGCTGCCGTTTCCACAGTCGTTTCAGGGAGAGCTTTGCACCAAGTAAATACTGTATGATGACGCTCAACATTTTCAGCAGGATTCTGTTTACATCCCAGGTGACTGGCAATTCAAGTCATGTGCTGAAACAAATATGTTTCCTAGATATATACATACAAATGAAGGTGGTTGTAATTGGTTTTCCGCAGTAAGGAGAATTCTGTTTTCAATCACCGATCTCTACAAATCCTATAACATAGCATATCTCCCTTGATTTTCTTTTTCTCTGTGCTGGTAAAAACATGATTAGAGTATTTTCCATGCTCCATCTTTGACTTTAATCTTGTTGAGGTGGCGTCCACGCAGGTTTATAGGATCACATTTCGTTTTTTGGTTCATCTGTTTCAAATTCCTCTTGATATATCATTACATTGAAATGTGTCTTATTGAATATTACTTTGCATTAGAAAACCTGTTTAGATTTTGAGATTATTCCCACATGTTAATGTTTTTAATGGAAAATTATACTATACATTATCTCTTTTAATGTATACCATTTCTGCTTGGGTAACTATCAAGATGACCTTTGATGACCTGCCTCACAGCAGATGCACTGGGTATCTATCTCTAAAGGTTCCGGGACATCAGAGCCACAAATCTGAACAAACTGTGCTTGCCTCCTCCACGGGGACCTTGAAAAAGACCCCTGTCCTGTGTCTTATCTACTGGGATCTTACTTCTTACTCGGTTCACACACACACACACACACACACATTTCACCTCTTCACCAAATCTGCATATAAGAGCACGCTTGCGAGTGTTTTCACATCTTCACATGTCCACATGCTGTAAGATCTGTGTGACCTTCCTTGCAAAGAACAAAGTATTACAAAGACCATTATTCTCAGATCTGTTTATTTTAGAAGCCTCACCAGGTCACAATTTCAGAGTACAGTGAAGTAAACAGTCTTCTCAACTGACATATAGCATCGTCTCTCTGCATGTTTCATATTACAAAGCTTTAGTCCTCTGCAAGAAAATTGGGAAACCTATGTCAACCATTGGTGGACGGTGAGTTTAGCATATTGTATGTGTTGTTTTTTTCTTAGTGACAGGTGGAGGCCCCATGAAAGCCACCAGATTTATGCTTATTTCTTCCTCCCACAGTTTTCAGTGTAGAGGGGAGATGATGCCAGAAAAAGTGTCATCAATAATGCAGCGGGAGGATGGAGCCTCTCCACTTTAACATGATGAAAAACCCTACAGCTGTTAGACCAGCACAGTCCTCTCTAAAGCTGGAGTGTGCGATTCATCCATTCAGCGGGCACAGTCGATAAGTTGCTGCCCGTTAAGCTCATTGTACACGTAGCAGACACAATCATCTGCTGAGGGAAGAGAGATCAAAAGCTGTGAGAAAGTAAGAAAGAGCTCATCACTGCAGCTTCAGAGATTTTCTTCTCAATCAGCACGGCTGAGCACTGCCCTCTGTTGACTGAATGATCTAAACTGCAGTGAAAGTAGGCTAAAACAACCAAAGCAAAATAAGTGGATGTTTGGATTCATCACTAACAAGATTCATGTTTCAACTGAAGGCAGATAAGAAAAACTACACAGCAAACACTTGTCTTTTCGAGTAAACACAACCATGATTAAAAGAAAATTATTCTATATGAAAGTGAAGAATAAAAAGGATAATTGGTTTGTAATCCAACCTCAAATGTGGATGTGAAACCTGTCATTCACTATTTCTTATGTAATAGTAATAATATTTTACTAACTTGTTATCAATAACATGAGATTTCAGACAGATATCATCACATTATCACTGCAGATGTGATGTTGGGTGTTGCTCCCCAATGATTTTCATATCTATAAAATGCAGTATGTTGATTTGTTTGATGTAGAATTCATAAAACCACCACCCTGTTTAATTCATATCATTTATTTCCCACCACTGTGTGTTTGCAGTGAAGAGCAGTCATAGATAGTGAGTAAGACTGTAGAAGAGTTCATACACTCTTAAGATTTTTCATATAAAGAAATCTTGATTTTCTTCCACAGTTGCTGAGGAGCATTGTTTTCATAGTGAAACAAAAAAACCTGACAGGTAAGTTCTGATACAACACTGAGGTAAGTCTACAGAGGTTCTCTGTAGCTCAGAGGATTCACCGACAACACTCAGCTGTAGGGGGAAACCTTATTTCTCTACACTCCTGTTCACCCAATGTAAACATCAAACCTCTGCTCACTGTTACACTGTGGATATTCAGTTATATGCTTCTCAAAACTATAGTAGACAGAATATCAAATAGTTGCGACCCACACCAGAGACAGAGCTGGGTGTTGTGGAGTGTTCTATTTAAATCAGTTGTTTTACATTTCTTAGTCTCATTCAAAAACAGAAATTGGATGAATATTTCAAAACTGACTTTATAGTTTTATTATTGGTGTGTTTTGTTCAGCTGGGAATTAAAATCTCCTTGTCTTTGACCAAACTGGAGGAACGTTACACATCAGTGGAACGTTCCTCTCAGTCTCTGGATAATTAGCTGTATTTTACAGCTAAATTTCAAGTTGCAGTGCACTAAATAATTTATTTCGATACGACCCTAAACTCATCCCTCTTTGAGGAGAAATCTGTAATACTGATTTGTTACCAAAAGAGGTCAGTAGAATCCTTTTAACAGTTCAAATGACCTAATCATGTTTAAGTATCTATCAGTGATAGATAGATAGATAGATAGATAGATAGATAGATAGATAGATAGATAGATAGATAGATAGATAGATAAATAGATTGATAGATAGATAGATAGATAGATAGATAGATAGATAGATAGATAGATAGATAGATAGATAGATAGATAGATAGATGGATGGATAGATAGATAGATAGATGGAATGCTTTATTATGTTTTATCACAATAAGATTCAGATATACTTTATATATATTATAATCAATAACTAAATCAATCAGACACTGTAGATTCCGACACAGAAATTACCTATTATTGTAAATAGCATGATTACAGTTACATATTTTTGATCACAAGTTCTTGGGCATTGATTGTGTATATTTGATGTGATATTTCAATACATTTCCATTATATATTTCTCTGTTTGTCCAGATGAAGCTGCACTAGTAGTGAGCTACAGTGGAATTACAACAGGTTTCCATGCAGCCAGACAATTCATCTCAATCTACAACATTGTAATGATAAGAATCCATGTGCACTAACTTAAAAGCATGAAGACCTTTTTATACTGAATCATAAGAACATTTTGAAATACATTTGAATCACCATGGCAACACAGGTTTCGATGAGGGCTCACTTAGATGTATTATTAAATACATTCAATTAATTACCTTATTTGATTACACACCCACAAAGACATTATATATTCAGAAGAGAGGGAGGCTAATTAAGGGCCAAATAACCTCCGACTTTTTTGTATTTTCATCCAACAGCAAAACAAACCAAAGGTAAAAAACTACCATGATTAGTTTCCTGTACTTCAATGATTATGATAACAAGTACCCTTAATAAACTGTATATAAATGCACGAAATCTAAATACTAAAACAACACAATATGACATCTGCAACACAACTTCAACTGTTTGTGGTATTTGGGTCACTTCTGTGCATAATTCAGCCCAAAATAAATTGACTTGTTCGTCATGTAGCTTTTTTTAGAAAACTACTCTTAGCTTTCAGAGAAATGTTGTCACGAATGAACACAAAGAGTCATATATTCAGTATAACACAAATATACTGTATATGAGGTTGAACATTTTCACTTGAGTTAGATTTGAACAGGTTTTTTTGTAGTGTTAAATAATAATTGCAGAGCTGGAGAAGATCTCCGACTCCTCCTGGGGGAGTACGTCTCCTGTCATCCCACCCCTCCGTTCAAAGAGTCGCTCTCTCTTCTTGTTCCTGTCGCCATCAGTGGCATCTCGGCCCAGTGACAAAAGCTGTTGACACAGTGAAGTTGGACTTGAGCTCAGCGCTTTTTAAATGTGTATGGTTATATTTGCTCCGGTAAGTTTGATTTTCATTATTTGTGTCATTATTTTTGTTGTTTTGGCTTTAATGGTTCTTCTTTGATTTCCCTTGTAATGAGTATTCCATCGCATGAATAATAATATCAAGTGTAATGTCAATGGTGTCTTTAATGAACTGAATATGTTTATTTTTTATCATGTTTTTATTTGCTAATTTGAAAATACTTCATGACATGTGTGGTCTATCCTTCGGTGCAGTTTTTAAAATGCAACATGTGGCACGTGTTTAAACGTAAAGACAAACCATCCACAGTGATCAGCAGAGAGTAAATGTCTCATTCTTTGATGTAATATTCTGCCAGTGAGCAATATCTACATATTATGGTTCGTTAAGTATGAGGACAAAAAGATTTGGTGACTTCAGAGCTGTGTATTGAACCTCACAGGGCTGCTGTGGCCTCCCTCCGGCGCACAGTGAGCGCCTCCGTCAGTTCTCTTCCGACCTTTAAATTATTCAGGTTTTGTTTTCAAACCAATTATAAATCTTAATATAATATAATATATAATGTGTTTTTAAAATATGCATCAGGCCACTCACAGAACTGATATGGGTGTTTTACTTTCTTCTCTTTTCTGATTATTCCTTTGTTTCCCCAGATTTTTGCCATCTGTGCTTTTGCAACATGTGGAGGATACCATGGTCATCTCCAGGTTAAAGTGGACTGTGCAGACAGGCGGCCGAGCAACCACAGCATCAACATTGATTTTGGTTATCCTTTCCGGTAAAGTAGACATCACGTTCATCTCTTGTTTCAAATGCTCAAAACTACAAAACAGCAATTGATACTTTACATGCTAATTTGTTAGATATTTTTATGTTGAGCTTTCATCCCATCAGACAATTAATGAAGGACACATGTTAATTATCCAATATTTTTGCTTTTATATGATAATTTAATAAAAAAACTGGTGATCAGCCTGTATACATGTTTCAATGTCCCTGTTAGTTATCTGTACAAATTTCAGTGAAGTGATTAGGCAAAAAAAAAAAAAAATTGTGAAAACTGAACAGTTCAACTCCGTCATGTTGTCAGGCTCTATATGCTGAGTTAATGAAACCGGCTCAATTTCAGTTTAAAACCTTTTTCTGCTTCATTAGAAGAAACTGTCGTCATTTCCCCAAAGACTTTGGCTGATCTCATGGTCTCTTGTGATGTTACAGCCTTTCATCCACAACTTACACACAACACTGAAACATACAGATTGTTGTTAATTGGAGGTATGGTTATTTTTTAGAAATACAGAATGCTGTCACGAATTTGTTAAATGATATTTAAGTTGGACATTACATGACAAATACACAAAGGAAGCCTGAGTTGTATCTGTAAAATACAAACAGGCATGAAGAACAATTATTATTCTATTTTACTCGTATTGTTCCAGAACCTTTGAAGAATCATTTAAAAATTCACACATTTGATGTTAATGGCTTCATTGGATTAAAGGACCGGACCCAAACAGATGGTTGTGAACCAGCTGGTGTTGTGGGGAGATCAACCGCCTCCTCGTGCTCCAAACCTCAGAGTGATGGCCAAGTGTTAAATCAACCGTTCAGCTGGTTTCACATGTTAGTTTGAAGGAAACCGCTCTGTCCAGGTGCAAATATAAATCGCATGGTAAATTCACCATGTTATTATGGGTTTTGGGTTAGATCCACAGATAAATGACAAAATGAGGGAATGACTGTTAGCTGGAACATTTGAACTGGATGTAGATATATATCTGGCAGCTTTAGTTTGTAACATTTTCCTGTGATTCATCTACTGCTATTAAAATAATTAACTGGTCAATAAATCAATGAATAAATGAATAAGATTTAACATTGGAACAAAATATACAAGCTCCAGGAGCTCAGTGTTTTTCCATGTCCATAATAAAGAGGTGTTCAAATATCTGAAATTCATTTTTATGATAAATCCTCAATGTCTGCCCAATGAAAGAATGATGAAAAGGGCTAACGTTCACCAAAATAGATTTGACCTTGATCCTCTCGTGGCCACAGTTCCTCTTAGAGAAAAGCTCCCTTGTGCGACACACCAAATTCACAAAGTCTCATGGGAAAGTTATACATTTGCTCCAAACTGAATCTGCTCTCGTGCCAGTTTTAAATACAATCTGTCATTTTTTTCTTAGATCCACTGTAAATCTCATCCTTCTGTCTTGTAGGTTACAGCAGGTGCATTTCCAAGCTTCGCTGTGCGATGCGAGAAGAAAGGAGGTTCTGTTCCTGGATGGCGACTTCTCTTCAGCGGCTCAGTTTTTCGTGACGGTGGGCGTCTTTGCGTTCCTCTACTCCCTGCTGGCGACCATCGTCTACGTGTTCTACCAGAACAAGTACCTGAGGAACAACAGAGGCCCTCTTGTGGTCAGTGTGTCTCCTCCTCTGATGTCCTAGTTTGAATTAGGTCAAATAAGACTGACTGTGTGATTTACTCCCTCTATGTCTGTTTTTAATATTTGTGTCCTGAGCAGGATTTTGTCGTCACAGTCATCTTCTCCCTCATGTGGCTGGTCAGCACCTGTTGTTGGGCCAAAGCTCTGTCTGATATCAAGACAGCCACAAACCCAACGCAGGTGCTTCTGCTCATCTCAGCCTGCAGAGCTCAGGAAAACAAATGCACAGTGACCCAGGAGCCTCTTTGGTCACGTCTGCACACATCTGCGGTGGGTATCCATTCAACAAATAAAGCCCTGAAACACAAAAGTGTATATAAAACAAGCCATTCATGCCTCTGTCCCATTTCTGCATCCAGGTATTTGGGTTCGTTAACGTGGTCCTCTGGGTGGGGAATATTTGGTTTGTCTTCAAAGAGACAGGCTGGTACAAGACAGGTCAGAGATACCCGACCAGGAGCGCTTCTGGGAAACGTTCCAGCCAAATGCGACAGCGGCTCTACAGCGAGAGCAGCTTCGACCAGCCGGAGGAGAGTTTTGGTCAGTCCCAGTTCTCCAGGCAAGGCAGTTTCAACCAGTCAAAGGGAGATTCCGGTCCGCAGGTCCACAGACAAGCCAGCTTCAGCCAGTCACAAGTAACACTCAGCTTACCGCAGACATATCTTAACAAACCAGTGATTTATGAGAATAAAGTGGCTTCTCAAGGGCCCAAGATATTTGTCAATGAGATGTGATTTTACTCTTTCAGTCTTTGCTACTGCTTCAGACAGTAAACAGTCTTATTATCTGATTATCAACGGAATGAAAAATGAAAACACAGACAGGTGTTATGTAGTTTGTAAGTAGTATGTAATATATATTCCTTTTTTCTTCTTCTTCTTCTGGATAAATTGATGGAGTTTATGGCTCCTCCTGATCAATGAAGTTGTGTGACAGTGTGAGATGATCATTACTTTAGGCTCTGAGACTATTATATGTATTCAGAAACATTTTAATAACTGTACAAGTCTGTGTGATAAGTTGATATAATATTTGGTTAGTTAGCACCCTGTGTGCTGGGTGTTATTTCAGCATGGGTTTGCAATCATCAGGCATTATTTTTCAGCCAATAAGGAAATCAATTCCAAGGATAAAAATCATTATAGGGTCAGTATATACCAATATGAAGTAGCGGTCAACAGATGTAATATTTAAACTGGCACAATGTTAAATGTAATTTACAATATCCTGACAAATAACTACACTATACTTTGTTTTATTTTGAATGACCTCAACTAACTGAACATGTGTGTTCAATAAGATTTAGTTTGACAGAAGCAGCAGGAATCTAGAGAACATTTATTATATTTATATTCAACTGAAGCTGTGCCTATTACTGCATTACATGTTCTGCATATTTTAAGATTATATTCAAGTATATTGTAATGTAGATTGTTGTCACAGTGCCGTGGTAGTACTTGGCCTACAGGTTGTGCTTGAATGGCTTTTATTTATTGATAACATATTTCTCTCTTTAACCCCAGATTGTCATTAGACTAAACTAAAAATAAAAACAGTGACCTATTTGCTGTAACATGATTTTAGGTCTCAGGCCTGGAGATAGTGATCTGATTTCAATTTAATTTGTCTTATTTCTCTTTGTCAAAAGATACTCATGAAGAATTAGTACATATCTTGGTCTATACGCTGTGTTTGTTGGTAAAATATGTGCAGTGTAAGAACAGGAATCTACCTAATGAATGTGCTGGAGCTTTCTCTATAAATATTTAATGTTTGATTGTATCTTGTATTGCTTTGTCAGTATTGATGGATTTCCTGTTAGAACTGATGTGGCTCTGCAGTGTCTCTGAATGCATTTCCTTTTCAAGATGACAATGGCTGCTGTTCAGGTGCAACTTTAATTGCATTGTTAGTTTGTTTTTTATTCTGTTTGCATGTAAATACATGTAAAGTCACACTTGATTACACTTATACGAGCTAAGATGCACCATTTGGATGTGGAAATTGTTCAAAGGCTGTTGTTGCTTATACATAATCTCACTCTGACACCCTCATTGTCACTGTATTGATCATTAAAGCTATGAATTTCACAAAGGAAAATAGTTTCTACACATTTCATAAAAGAATGAGTGCAGTAACTTGAGGGCGTGTGCGACCTGTTGATGAGGATGGTGAGTTGAATAAGTTCATTTCAGGTATTGAATCAGTTTTTTTTGTTTTACTTGGCGTTTGTTTTAAGTGTTTGTCCTCCAACTTTTTCAGTGACTCTCTGCTCTTTCAGCAACAGATATCAAAGCCAGCATATTCACGGTGGAGCTGTTGTTACCATGGCGAGAGCTGTGAGAGTCTCTCCATACATGGGTGGAGAAACAGAGCAGAGGAGACCGAACGTGAGAAAATACTGCAGAAAAAACATGTGGGGACTCAGGGAATCTGTTATGTAGATACCAGCGCTGACATGAAAGCATGTTTCACACTGTGTGTCCGGCTTATCTCCACTGCAAAGGGCAGAGGGATAATCTGTCAGGGTGTCAGTTTCCTCCTGTCTGAAACAGTTAACACAACACTAACACCTAAAGCCTCTTAGCTCTAATTTAGACTTTGAATTAATAGGAATGGCGACTTTAACAAAACATTGCTTATCCTTGTAGACATCTTACAGTTCAAAATTAGTAGTAGTTCCAGCTACCACAGGAAAATATCTGTCTTCATGACTCTTGGTAGAGATAACTATCAGTACGCATTTCGCACATATAAAGGGACATTCCACTAACTTTACACATGACGTTCAGTTTACAATTACTTTATAATATGACACCTACTGTATATTTGTGTGTCCTAAAGACCTCATTCTTGTCTCTTTCTCTTCATGAGGTTGACATGAGAGATATTCATGAGTAAGATGAACCAATTCAAAATGTTATCTCTTTTATTTTTGTATTGTGGCATCTGGCAACACTTTTGTGTCATACCACAACAACAATATTGACAATCACACAGTTTCGTAGTAAATCTTATCGAGGCAGCTTACTCACTGCAGATTGCTCCCTCACACTGATATATCCGGTGCATAACAAGTTTGTTATTAAGACCTCTGTGTGCAGCAATTGGAACAAAGAGATGGGACCCTGGTCTCTGCCGCCCCCTGACAGAGACACTAAGCGCACGCAGGTGTCCAGAGCTGGCTCTTGGAAGAAAATTACAGTGTGTGTGCCCAGAGTATAACAATTAGAGTCAGATTATCAGCAGGAAATAAAGGGCTACATCACGAGAGAGACGGCCTATTGGGTGAGGAGGAAGCCTGTATTTATATGTAATTAATCCCCCCGGAGCTGCAGCATGTCATCGGCTGGTGTGCAACGTTTGTCTTTGGTAATTCTCTGCAGAGCAGGAGCATGGCTTTTATAGTTTTCACTTCTTCCTAAACAACTGCAGGGGGCATCATCCACCTGTCCTATTCACAGCAGAGGATCCTGCTGCTGTAAATGATTGAAACCTCTAATTCCACTTGGTTTTAGGGCTTGTACTTGTTTCACATATTTCACAGTTTATACAGCTTGAGCAGGAATCATGTGTGACTTTCCACTTTCAAATATTTGACTTACATTTGTTCATTATCTGTGACCATGTTGCACTGCAGACGTGATAAGGACAGGATGATCTATATTGACATTGGCCTGAAGGGGGTGGTATAATACAAGCTTTGGGATACGTTAGCTGTCTGTGCTCTATGAGTCCTAAAGCGGTGACATGTGCATTTGTCTTTCTACACGAAATACACATGAGCATCAGTTCTTTACTCGTTCTCTTTAATTTTGAGACGGAAAAAAGAAATTGAAAACCACAAAGCGCATTTTTGAACAATAATTTCACCTACCAACAGATATTTTTTTATTTCACAATTTAATAATGCATATTAATGTGTGGTTTTCAAGACATATGAAATTGCTATTCATTGTGCTAATATGTAATGTGGACAACTTCCCATAATGTCAAGTCAACATTTTTGCTTTAAAGAAATAAAAAGGTGCTGCTTTGCATTTGCACAAAGAAAATAATGAACCATCATTAAATTCACTATAACTGCAGTTTAGGCTGCTATAACTGTGCTGTCGATGGAGAAAATTTTAAGTTATATAGGACAAATTATATTAAATTGTAACTATCGGTGCTTAGTCAGAGGAACCTTACCCTGGAAATACTGATCATACATTAACCCAGAGATGAATTGGTTCCATTTGTAGACCTGTTGCTGCTGTTCCCCTGAGTTACAGTGATTTCAACCCCTCAGATAATCCAGGGTTTTAATTACTGTTCATTACAAGTTACTATATTTACAATATATTTTTTTAAATGTACTATTCTTTCTTTTTTTATTTGAAAAAAGAAATTGAGATGATTAAATGTGTATCACATAAAGTGTTCAGATACCAACAGTCGCTATCATGCGATTCAACTTTAGGTTTGTCAAATACCATTTTTAAACTTTGAACATTCATGTCAACATAGATAAGAAAAAATTATACCTCTGCTGTAAAATAGGAGCAGTGAGTCGAACAGGACTAATTTGTTTAGCCGCAGATCTCAGAATACCTTCTCCTATCAGAGGATTCACACAGGATTACAACAAGGGATTACGATGACATGACGTTTCCACTTCTGGTCTCGAGTGAATCATTGACAGACGTCGCTGTAACGCTTTGAATATTTAGACAAGGGCCTTTCTCTGACACTATGGACGATGAGGACATCTTAGACTTTGTTTGCAATATACCTTCAATCCATTTTTGTCCATACTAAAGTATTTCTATGGGATTTGACTTTGTCCCCAAAAAATTGACTTTACTCAACCTGCTCAAGGGAAATTAAATTGAATATCAATGGTTTGGAATCAAGTAATAACATTGTGTACAAATGTATTTATGTATTATTTTGATTTTGATATCCTACTTTGGTTTGAACACTACATGACAAAACAAGCTTGAATAGTTCAGACGTAAACAAACACAAAAGCACATTTCTTTGTATGCATGCATTTATTATCTACTCTACCTACATTTTTTTTTTCTTCTTCATGAAATACATAAAAATAATTCAAACATATGCTCCCCCACACGATGAAAATACACCATGTGTGATTAAAAATTCATCACAACAGAAAGTGTTGTCACATCTCAGCTGGTTCACAGTTCAACTTGAGAGTTTAGGTGTTTTTAGAGGGTTATCATGTGCTTTACAATGAAACAGAGTTCACCCACTCTCACACACACATACCCACTCAAATGCCGTACAAGCCCTTCACAGATGTTTGTTTATACATATTAACGTGGCATCCCTTTTTTTCCGTTCACCAAATCCAGAAATCCATTTGGCAAACGTGGGATCTTTTCAAACCTGGATGCCAATTAGTAAGGAAATGTCCACAGATGAGAGGGGCGTGATCACGATTAAGACACAGACGACACCTCTGTCTTGCTGGCAGACACTGAGGCCTCATCTTCCACCATGCCGCCCATTCCAATACTGCTCAGCATGCAGCTACGGAACTGAAGAGGAGAGTAGAGAGAGAATATTCAGAAACTATGCTTATACACAATGTAATGTTGAATAATGAAGAAAGGAAAGAGGAGAGGTACTATGCCAACCTGTTTGTTCATCAGCACGTAGATCACAGGGTTATAGAGAGCTGAGCTCTTAGCGAAGAAGGCAGGGATTGCTGCTGTCAGGGCAGTGAAGGCAGCTCCCTTGTTCATGAAGATCCAGGAGGCGAAAGTGGCATATGGTACCCAAGCTACCAGGAAGCCCAGCACCATCAGGACGCACATGCGTGTCACCTCCCTCTCAGCTTTCTGAGTGGACTCTGACTCCTGCTGCTGGGATGCAGCCTGAAGAGTTGGATCAAATACAAGGATAACCAGCAATTGTTAAATTCATTAAATAAATTCCACTATATACATGTTAAACTGTCTAAATACATCAAAATAATGTCAGAAGATTTTACAGTTTACCTACAGCTTTGACTGTCAGGACGAGGCTTCCATAAGTGAAGAAAATGATGAAGACAGGAGCCGTGAAGTGGACGACAAACAAGTAGATGACGTATGATTCATTGTTGAAGCCTGGGGCCAGAGTGTAGTAGTCAGGTCCGCAGGAGCACTGCATGCCCTCGGGGATGTACCTGTGTGAGACACAAGGGAAGAAAACTATGAAGACATTCAGTTAAAACAGCCTGTTGTCCTCTGTGTCTACTGTGTGTGAACCTCAACTTACTGGCTTTCAAAAGTGATTCTAAAAGACATGAGATTTACCTGGACCAGCCAAGAAGAGGAGGGGTAGCACAAGCAAAAGCCATGATCCAGGTGAAAATGACTCCAGCTGCCGCGTGGCTTCCGGTGAACTTGAAGCTTCCCATGGGTTTGCAGACGACGATGTATCTCTCAACAGCCAGGACGACCAGAGACCAGAGAGCGACTTGACCTGTAGAGAGACAAGAAGGTAAGAGAAGGTATTTAATAATGTTGCACACTTTGTAATAAGGAGCATCATTTCTTCTATAATCGCTGCACATTTCTTATGCTTCTTCTTTCTTACCGCCAAGCGTGGCCATTAATCCTTCCAAGGCACAGGCAGTGGCCCCGAGGACGAAGTAGCCGTTGATGGCTGTGATGAAGGTGATGGTGAATCCGAAGCAGCACATGATGAGTCCGGCCACGGCCAGGTTGACCAGGATGTAGTTGAGAGGTTGTCTGAGTTTCTTGTTCTGAGCCGTGACCAGCAGTGTCAGACCGTTGATGGGGGTTCCGGTGCAGATCAGGAAGAACATGTAGACGGCGACAAGCTTGTACATGATGGGATCCGCCAAATAATACTGAGGGTACTCAAAGGGACTTCTGACGACCCCACTCCTGTTGGTCAAGGGGATGTAGAAGTTCTTGCCCTCGGTGCCATTGGGCTCGATTCCTCCGTCCCAAGACATGTTTGGTCGCCTTCGCTGGAGCTTCAATGGATGGAGATTGCCAACGCTGTGCGAGGTCGCCCAGCAGTCA
Organism: Verasper variegatus; assembly: GCA_026259375.1. Lineage (NCBI taxonomy): Eukaryota > Metazoa > Chordata > Actinopteri > Pleuronectiformes > Pleuronectidae > Verasper > Verasper variegatus. The sequence continues at coordinate 16,402,923 of CM048040.1, forward strand.
CCAGTGGTTTAAGCCAACCCCTTACCGGCAGCTTATGCATCCCTGGGTGTTGTTTTATACCTTCCTGATGTTATCCTCAAATCGGCAAAATTAGATTAGAGGAGGATTGTGAGGAAGTGGAGAGCTGCTGTCTGATTTATAATTGACTTTAAGAAATGCAGTGAGGGGGAGGGATGGAGACATAAGGAGAACATGTGTTGGGCTCGCTGTTATGAAATTACATGTGAATCCTTCATTTCTTCATCTCTATGTTATATGTTGGGCAGAAAATGATATTAACACTACTACATTCTAATAAAAGGATGACTTTGTCTGTTTATGGTAGCCTTCATTTAACTTTTAATAGAAGTAGAATCTATTTTAGTTGTATAAGTCAGAAACTACAAGCTTCAAACTACTTTTTAAATAATCAAAGTACTAATTATTGACAGTTATGCATTGGAAATTGATAACTATTTGAAGTTATGTAAACTTATGATGACTAATAACTATCTAATAACATGTGGACAGAATGTTGTTGACTTGCGTGCTGAGGTCAGAGTAGAGGCTTTGCTCAGACTCGCACCCTGCTGAGAGGCCTCTCACTGACCCCCAACAGTGACCACTGGCCGCAGACAATTCTGATCTCTGATGTTTATGGAAATGCATGTTGAGACTAGACGGGAGATCAGGACCACCTGCAAGGACACAGGTGCAGGGAAAGCTTCCTCCTAAACATCCAGACCTAAACATCAAATGATGGACAAAGTAGCCCGCGTGTTTTTCTGCAGCTGTGGAGGTGACAACTTCGCGGAGTTTTCAAAAACGTCGGTCAACTTTGTTTTAAAATGAGCGTTATTTTGAAGGGCGGAGGATTTCCTGCATAGCTGGTTTCTATCGAGATCCAGGTCAAGATGATTGAATCAAGGGCGACTTCACTCGATTGTAGATCAACAAACCCGCGCGCTGTACAGCCTCCCAGTCTGTGGAGTTGGCCTCATGTCTCCTCTGCTCATCATGGCCAAACACAAGACATTAAATACACTTCGACCACTCAGGAGCACACAGTAAGTCTCAACAGCTAAATGCTTTTAAAATATCTAAATAAAAGCCCTTTTAAATAGTCCTTTTGAGGTGTTGTACATTCATGTGTTAAATGCATTGGTGAAAAGTAACCTTAATATAGTCAAGTATTATAGACTGTATAGACTGTAGACTGAATTATGAGATACTTATGGTGCCTGCTACTTTATACCATCAGAGAAAAATACTATTGGCTCCTTTTTACTTTGGTCACATAAGTGAATAGTTTCTTTGCAGAAAATATTATCTTAAAAAAATTTGCTTTTATCATAGATTCTGATAGAAAACTGTTCTATATGCAGCCCCAGTAAACTCACATGTATATGAAGTAAGATTTTTTTGGATTCATTAATACATCAAATATTATTATGTTATTGTTTCCAGAAATCTCTGTCGACCAGCCTGCCCATCGGTTTGCATGTCAGTCGTTCATCTGATCCATTTCAAACTGGAGGGATTTGTTGCCGGAGACCCCGGGAAGCACAGAGTCCACTGTGAAATGCTTTGGATGAGGTTGGTTGTTGAAATCCCAAATCTATCTTTGACTCCTAATTTATTTTACCCTGCACTTGCTTTGATGCTACTGATGATCTCACCCATCAGTCTTGTTTTTTTGTAACAATGCCTCGTACTGACAGGGACATTTGAACTGGCAAAACATTGTAAATACAGTATTACAGTATTTTCATTGTACTTTCACTTGTAACAGAATACATTACCACTCTGTGGTACTACTGATTTTACCTAAGTAAAAGATCGAATTGCTTATTCAGTGACTGGTTAAATGTGTAGCACTTTTGCAGTAAATTAAAACATTTTAACGTGTCAAATTTTGTAAAACAGTGAACTCACATGTGATAATTTGACCATTTTTGTAGGCCTGTAATTTAACCTGCAAAGTTACTAACATTTTTAGACAAGTGTAGTGGAGTAAAGAGTACTAAGTTACTCAACTCAAGTAAAGTACTTGTAAGTTGTACTTATAATGTTCAGTCGGCTCAATCTGCTTCCTGGTTTTTAATGAATATTTAAGGCTTTAGAGTAAACAGCAGATAATTATGCCATTATAATGGATTTAGAATATGTTCATTTGTATTAAAGTAAAGAATAGTGTGACATTGGTGATAACATTTTCCACATGACATCTCTCTGCCAACTCCTCAGAGTCACAGACCCTTTAATCCCCTGGACGCTTAATGTGAGGGTTAAGACCCCGGGTCAGGTCTGAGAGAGACCGACTCAGGGCTCACAAGTCCACTGACTACACTTTATTAAAAAGTGTCGCACATGTCTGTGGAAATATCTTTCTGGCCAAAATGTTTTACATTATATTTAAACGTGCAATAACATCAAAAAGTTAGAAAGAATGATTTGAGTAAATGTCTTTATTTATATGACACATTGGAAACATTTGTCTCAAACACCAACATAGAAATTAATCGTGAAGCAAAACATCCCTGTAAAGCTGTACAAACAGTATATTTAAAGTATTATTTAATGTATATATCCACATAACATTCACTTATAAATGAATAAAATAGCATGTCATCCATCTCTCATAATAAAAACTAAGGATATAGGTTAGGTTATCTTTATTGTCCCATAAGGGGACATTTGTTGTGCAGCAAGAGTTCCCGAAGAGACAAAAACACAGAGACAACATCAACAACAGCTTCCAATAAAAACAGAAAATAGAAAATTCTTACCACTTACAAATATGCAAAACAGATGCCAATTTTCAAGCATTTGCAATTGCCAGATTATGTTCTCATAATGGTTGTAAATATATTGAATTCAAACATTGGCACCATCAATATATGTCAACAGAAAGTACACACTGATATTTGTGTAGCTCTTTCACGCTGTAGTATCTGCAGGTTCCAGCACGTGTTTGATCAACAGCACAAAGATAAAAGGATTATGCTGCGCTGAGCTCTATCCAAAGATGGCAGGAGATGATGCAGTCGAGACAGCGGATGATCTGACCTGCAGAAGTGGTGTATGTAGTCCAGCCAACCAGCTCCACTCAATACAGTCTGTGTCGGTTCACTCCTCCTTACATTTAAATTGTGCATGATGACATGTAAGTCGCTCCAGTGGCCTTACTTTGAGTATGGTCATGGATATGAACACAAGTCCCACAATTGTACATTTTATTCACTTGCTCCATCGATAAATGGCTCATATCCAGATTTTTCGTAACCAAATTAATTGTAAATAAAACAAAATTCACCACGGCTTTGATTCTCGACGCAAACTGAAGATGATAGGACCCCTGGTACATGCACCACTGAGACAGTATAAAGGGAAATATTTCAGTCATCATGATTACATAGACATGTATTGTAGTTAAACGGCCTCTCGAAAGTAAATTTTCTGTTGGCTCCGTGCACCTCAGTCAATCCATCAATCTCTCAGTGTTATGACTGGACAACAATCAACTTTGAGGACCACTCAGTCTTCTTCTTGTACTAGTCAGGACTGCAGCTCTCTCTGATCCTGTGACCATGGAGCTCTCTCTCTCTCTCTCTCTCCCTCTCTCTCTGTGGCAAGTTCTTAAAGCCAATTACTTGTAATCACCATTAGGGGCCTCATTTATAAAAAGAAATAGCAGTACGTGCGCACAACAGCCAAAAATGTCATTGGCAAAAAAAACTCACAGTCCACCTATGGACATCGAGGAGCTTGTTAGTGAGGTGGAGGTGAAGAGAGACAAATTGTTTGGTGGCCACAGCAGTGATATGATTCACAAAGGAAATAGACTGAATGAGAACGCCTTGCTATCTGCTGCTGCTGTTAATGCAGTGACTGAGAGTGAACAGACACAGTGGACAGTACCTCAAATAAAAAAATGTCAGATTTAAATGTCCAAATATTTCTCATCGTCAAAATGGGATGTGCCCAATCTATAAAATCTAACAGAATAATATTATTCCCAAAAGAGGCCTTAAGAAGAATGTTAAAAGTGAAACAGTGTTAATCTGTCTGCTAATGAACCCAGACTGGTGAGTACTTGTGTTTGTACTGGGATGGTTCGGTTCTGTCAGGCCGGTCTGTGTAATATTGGACTCGGTTCAGCACAAAGATCCAAGATCACAGCTCTATAGAATCTATATCAGCTGATAATTCAGTCATCATCACGGGCCAGGAAATCTTTCTCTTTTTAACTATCTCTTCCTCCTCATCCTTCTAGCCACGCACTCCTCCATCAGTCCCAGTGCACGCGTGAAAGATGTGTATGCAACTGTTATAAATGAGGCTCCTGATACCTCACAGATATGCTGAGTCTCAGTTTGGCATTCCATGTCTGTCTGTATCATAGAAAAGCTTTTTTCAGTGCCCCAGATTTGCAAATGGTCTGTAGTTATATAGCCTTTTTCGTCATGTAGCCTTTATTATTTTACAATTTATTCCTTAAAGGTGTTTTCAGTCGTCTGCCCCTAAATGCTTTTTGCTCTGTAAGGAAATTTTAAACGGTTTTCCCACATATGATGCATCCATCTTAAAATGATATATTTCAGAAGAAGGGGTCCACTGGATTTAGGGTAGACCTCGATAAGAAATTGAAGGGGGAGCTGCCTCTGGGAGGAGAACAGTTTCAGTGGGAGAAAAAATACAGTCAATGCTTACATACATCATTGCATTAGCTTTTTATTATTATGATGTTTTGGATAACATAAACCAAATTGCTTTAGAATTGATAATTGGCTAAAATACTTTTTTTGAGCATGGAGGCAAATTATTGGAATTATAGTATTATTGATCTATAGCTCTATTCATACTATTGCTTTCTTATTTTTATGGTCAAGTTTTTCATTCATTCTATTTCAATCTATTCTTTGATAAATCACTTTGAAGCAGTGGTTTGAAAGGGGCTACAATTAATTGTAATATGTTTAGTACTACTACTATTAAAGCAGTTGTAGTAGAAGTATACCATCCAGTGCCTTTAACAGCAGCATCTATGCACAGTGCCAGCTTTACGCTCTTATGTAGTTTAGACATTTAATGTCAACCTGAAATGTGTAATATGATAAATCCACCTATTTCTAAAATGTCTGAGCCGATTCTAAGAGTCTGTTTACTGTGTAGCTGAAATTCGAGGATCATATGCTTCCGCCTGTGCAATGCAACTACAACTACTACAACAGTGACCTTTTGAGAAGACTCAAAAGTGTGATGTCATGATCAGAGGCAAGCAATGTTATTAAATATATTATAAATTATCAAACTTATGATCTATTTATCAAAGATCTGTTCGTGGAGGCACACAGAGATTATTAAGTAATGAGATACGTTTGATATATAATTATGATATCTTCATTTGCACTTTACCTCAGAGTTTGGCCATGAATCCCTTGATAACAGAGACAGTTTGGTAGTTGTTGTTGTTGATGGTGGATCCAAAGTTGCACATCTTCAGTCCAACCACAGCTGATTTCACCAGGATTCAGTCGAGAGGTTGAAAGAGATTCTTAGTCCAGGAAGAGCAGCAGATCCCTGATGGAGTCACAGGTCAGACGTACAAAGATCTGTCAATTAAAACTCGGTGTATCAAAAAGGACACACTCCTGGTCCTGTGAGATGAGAGAATTTTGCTCAATACTGTTTAGATTTTCACTAAGTAGATGGACACAATCAGCTTGTGAGTGGACGTGCGCATTCACACCTTAATTACTGCATCTTATTTTTTTTTTACAGGGACAGCCACGAATTAGCTAAATTAGATTTCAGGCTGGGTGAGGTAAGTAGAAACAATTTGTTAATGACCTTAACACCGGATGGTCTCTAAGTCGTCCACTTAATTTGTTATGTTCTTAGCCAGGTAAGGTGCTAAGGGTGGCACCTGTGACACCTTTGGTGTGATAAGGTTATGGTTAATTTATGCATTTGGTTCACCTTCATTTAGGTCTGACAATCAAAGTCGTTGATTTACTCATCAAACATTTCAGTTCATTTCCTTTTGAAGCACATACTAACCACCATTGACCAAGTCCAGATACAGATAAAAGGATGAATGGAAATAATGAAAACAAGAGAATTTCTACTGCATGCACTCATGCACCCATGCACTCATATAGACTACATATCTTGCAGATACTTAAAATACAGAGAATGACCAAAACACAGCAAAAACTGCATTGCACAAGTAAAAAAATGATTTAGTATAATCCTGCATTAAACAAACACTTACATTAAACTAAAAGAATATTTACTTTATAAACAATATATGTATTGAACAGGCAAAAAGCCACATTCAACAAGTGACACCACACATTTAAAAAGCAAGAACCCTATTGAGTAAAACCCCATATTAAACCAGCTTACATTTACCAAGCACACCACAACTGTATACAATCAAAACAACTACAAATAAAAACAAGTAAAGTAAAAATATTTATCTAACAAGCAAATACTAAATTTAACAAGCAAGAACAGTATACAAAAAAAATCCTTCATTATAAACTGCAGACTCTAGCATTTAATAAAAAAACTAGGGTAAAAATGCAAAACTCTTATTGAACCACATTTAACTTGCGACTACATTTTACAAGCAACAACTTAGATTATTCAAGAAAAAACCTGCGTTAATTAGACAAAGACAGACCCAATTTAACGAGCACAACATTTAAACAATTGAAAATCATAAATTAAACTGGATGTAAACATGTGGTCACAGGCCGCTTTTACTTGCAGTGAATTAACAACAATAAATCACCCATAGCAACAGAATTGTATTGCGTCTACAGCCGCTCATTACTTCTATTTGCTTCGGTGTGGCTCGCCTGACTTCCACTGACTTCTATCAATTGTCCCACTTCAGTTACTATGAGGGCAACACTTGATCCTGAGACAGGTGACGGATCCAATGAGTGTCTCGTAGACGTACTCTTTCACGCCTGTGATGCTATAAGCTTTTGCTACATCACAGAAAGGCCAAGGCTGGTGAGAATCCGAGGTTAATCTGGATAAGCACACACACAAATCCTTTCATATACAGTTGGATAATGGCGATTGAAATTCCAGATTGCTGGACAGGCCTGAAAGTAGGACAAATTAAAATAGTCCAACACCCCTGCATGTTTTATTCAAATGAGCATAGAAATAAAACTACACTAAATTAAACAAATAAAAAGTGAGGATATTCTCCAGGTCTCATTGCATGCATGAGTCAAATGAGAAAAACACACATGTGCATGCTTCTTATTTGAAGTATGGCATCCTCCAAAACATTATCAACTGCATCTTTTACTGTTTTTCTCTTTGATCCATATTTGAAACAAATGGAAAACAGCAATGAGAATAAAACTGTGCATGAATCCATACCAGGTTTAATTGTTGAGAATATGTTTACAGCAAATAACGTGCTAAAAGATACTGACTGAATTTATTTCACATTCTTTAATCAGGATTAAAAGAACTCAGCTGAACCTGGAAAGTGGAGCAAATTACTTCAGAGCCTAGCCGGGATGTTAAGATCAATTACTGACCTCCTGTACCACCTCACAATCCTGTAATCTCATTTTGGCAAGTTGACAACAAGGTTAGTGGTGTGGTATAAAAGTCAGTGGCCTCCAGTCAGACTCTTGTGTCCATCAGCACTACTGGTTTTATTTTAGCCAAAGAAGCTCAATAGAAACAACAGACAACTAACTGAAGATGGTTTGGGATGGTGGAATCGAGCCCAATGGCACAGAGGGCAAGAACTTCTACATCCCCATGTCCAACAGGACTGGGATCGTTAGAAGTCCTTTTGAATACCCTCAGTTTTACATGGTAGATTCCATGATGTACAAATTTCTAGCTTTCTACATGTTTTTCCTGATCTGCACCGGAACCCCCATCAACGGTCTGACGCTGCTGGTCACGGCTCAGAACAAGAAACTCAGGCAACCTCTCAACTTCATCCTGGTCAACCTGGCCGTGGCCGGACTCATCATGTGCTGCTTCGGATTCACCATCACCATCACCTCTGCTTTTAACGGCTACTTCATTCTGGGAGCCACTTTCTGCGCTATTGAGGGATTCATGGCCACACTCGGAGGTAAATGTCGATCAATGCATTCTCACTACCAGGGTTGTATTAAAGTCTTGAAAGTTAACCTGAAGGATTCGCTCTTGTCTCTCTACAGGTGAAGTCGCTCTCTGGTCTCTGGTCGTCCTGGCTGTTGAGAGATACATCGTCGTCTGCAAACCCATGGGAAGCTTCAAGTTCAGCGGAACTCACGCAGGAATTGGAGTCCTCTTCACCTGGGTCATGGCTTTTGCATGTGCTGGCCCCCCACTGTTTGGCTGGTCCAGGTAAATTCACATTCCTATGAACAGTGCATGACAGTGAAGGTTTTAAAACCATTGAAACAAATGACAAAAGCATAGTTGGTTTGATGGCAGAGTTTCTTGCACGGCTCCAGTTTTAGTTCTTTGCAATAATGGCTCTGTCTCCATCTCACACAGGTACATCCCCGAGGGCATGCAGTGCTCATGCGGACCAGACTACTACACTCTGGCCCCGGCTTCAACAATGAATCATACGTCATCTACATGTTTGTCGTCCACTTCTTCTTACCAGTCTTTGTGATTTTCTTCACTTATGGAAGCCTGGTGCTGACAGTCAAAGCTGTAAGTCCAATTTAAAATATATGAGATGTTGACTAATCCTGAAGAAATGAAATGGTTGCTAGTATAGTTGCTTTTCATTGAAAGCTCGAAAAACAAAACATTATGTTCTGTGAATTTTCTCAAACACTTCAGGCTGCAGCCCAGCAGCAGGAGTCAGAGTCCACCCAGAAGGCTGAGAGGGAGGTGACACGCATGTGCGTCCTGATGGTCTTCGGCTTCCTCTTTGCCTGGACCCCATATGCCACTTTCGCTGGCTGGATCTTCATGAACAAGGGAGCTGCCTTCACTGCCCTGACTGCATCCATCCCTGCCTTCTTTGCTAAGAGCTCAGCTCTCTATAACCCTGTGATCTACGTGCTGTTGAACAAACAGGTTGGTTCATATAAAAAACATGTTACCTTTATTGTCAGTGCCAACATGGAGAACATTGAATGTTTTTTATTCTAATGTTTCTCTTCTTTCTTGCACCTCTTCAGTTCCGTAACTGCATGCTGAGTGCTATTGGAATGGGAGGCATGGTGGAGGATGAATCCTCAGTGTCTGCCAGCAAAACAGAAGTGTCCTCTGTCTCTTAAACATAAAGACAATTTCATTAACCTGGACATTTTCCTTTCCACTCTTCCTTTCGTCTCTTCAATCTGGAATAATCCTCAATGTGGACTGAGTGACGTTCAGGGACGTCTGAACTACTTGACCAGTGATGAATGGCTCCAGGAACAAACTCATAAACTGCATTTTTTTTCACCTTTTATTTGAAGCATGTTGGAAATCAATGTGAATTCAAAATCAATGCAAATAATGGTAAAATCTGTGAACACATGTATATGGATGCTCATTTTGACTCTCCCCTTTCGTCCGAGGCACAGAACTCCCTGATACCTTTGAGCTATTTGGCACCATTGAAAATATGTAGCCCCCAACAATATGTGTTTCAAATGCCACAATATTTCACATTTTGTACTGTATTTTCAAAACGAGCAACTATATACCATGTAAATTTTTGTCACTTGCTGATATGGTCATCATGAATTGTAAACATTGTATATACAAAATATAGCCTAGGTAAATAAATGCATGCATGAAAAAATGGGTTTCACATATTGTGTTGATTTCAAACCTTAAAAACTTAAAACATCTATTTTCTCATTCATGGGAAATATCAGTTTTTATAGATGGAACCATTTTAATTATCAGGAGATTTAATGTAACTAAAGAGAAATTTGTCTTTCTCACACTTTTCCTCAGCTGAGTCTGTCTCAGTCCATCTTAAAACATGCTTCTCAGGGTAACTGGATCATCACAGAGCTGAGGTCAAAAGGTGGTAAAGCCAGATTAGGTTAATCTGTTTAGCAAAGAAAAGAGCAGAGCAAGTGATATAAGCCTCACACACACTGGCCCTGGAAACAGTGTTATATGAGGAGTAAGAAACATGACTATTCCAAAACAGATGTAAAATCAGAATACCTTAGTGGGGGTGGGAACTGACTAGTGAATGTTGATATTCATATAAAATATAAAGGATGGGCTGGTGGGTACAAGAAAGGAAATCTGACAAAATAAGAGCTAGTTTGAGTTTAATTATTGTTCCCTAATATCACACCCACAGAAAGCCATCTACGATATCTGACATGTGTTACTGTGAGGAAAAAGTCCAAATTTAAACAGCAGCTTGATATATATATATGTAGGAAATCCTTATAGAAGTATTTTGTCTAAAAAATCCCCAAATTAAATATTTTTCATTTATTTGTAAAGTTCTAAACCAAAACAAATGGCAAAAGAAAAGTACAAACTTACCAGCACATATACTGTTCCAACAATGTAATGTATAAGGGAAGAAAACATTGATTTAGAAAATCCTCTATATATATATATATACTAAATAAATACTTGGATACATAAAACTGCAGGACATTATCCACATAATAACCTGCAACATAGTCATTTAGCTGATTTAACTGCTCATATTGTCAGTGTTGTGTGGAGGGAAGTATTTTTCATGTCTTGTCAGTGTACAGGGATTTGTAACGCCCACCAGAGGAGAATGTCTTCTTGATGCCTGTCCCTTAGTGACAGGATCATAAGCCCCTGAGGAAGGAGAACAGCAGGTTCTTGCACAAAGATAGACTTAGTGACTGCTGTGAAGAACTGGGTCAATGTGTGGCTCCTTCTTCAGCTGACGTCACAAGTACATACTTTACTGGACTTAGATATATATGTGTGTGTGTGTGTGTGTGTGTGTGTGTGTGTGTGTGTGTGTGTGTGTGTGTGTGTGTGTGTGTGTGTGACCTGAATTTAATGTATGTAGGCATACCGTAGTTATATTATTTATTACCTTTCACAATTAATAGTCATTCAGAGAGAGTGTTGACTAGAGATTAATTTATTTAACCCCTGAAAAGAAGAAAAGATTCTTACTATTTCATGGACGTTTCTATTTTAGCCTGTTATTGGGGTCAGTAAAGGAGTAAAGGTTTATTTCACAATAATACTCTCTTTTCTTTTACACTTGTCTTAAAGTAGCATAAAGTCGTGCAAACTGACCAACTGTTAATAATGTGATCGGGTCTTAATATTGTCAATGAGGAGTTTGTGATCCCTCACCATGATGCTGAAGAGTGATAGAAAAAAACAACAAAAAAGCACGTAGGCGAGGCAAAGGACTGAGAAGCAAACGTGCAAAAATATGCAATGAACAATTATTTTTTTTAATTATCTCAACGATGCAGTGTGTTATAATCAGATGATGGCTTCACCACATCCTTGTGGATCTAGACAAAATGAATGCAACTGAGAACAGTTGTAAAAGTTGTTGGTGGACTATAGATAATATAATTCATCCTCTGGACGTTAATCACTGCTCCGTGGACAAGTCCCTTAAAGGCTTCTACAAACATGCCACCTGTGACACAATAAGACACTGGATAAGTGTAAACACTGGAGGCTTTAGGTCACTACCTCCACTGGGAGCGGCTAATCAGCTTCACCACAACTTTAATCCCTCTGTAGAGGCAAGTAGAGAAAGGGGCGAGGACAGTCTTTATGTATGAAGATCATTTCAGGCCCCTCAGGGTTGTTTTGACTTCCCCGTATGGGAGTTTTACTTGAAGCCATTAAGCGCCTGTGAGCATTCAAAATAAGTTGTTTGTCGAATTGTATTCAGTTCATTTCTTTCTAAATACATAATACTTGCAGGTGTAGTGCGCCAGCCAAGTGGATGTGAATGTCCTGATATTCAAAATTCTTAACAATATCTATATCCATCCAATGAATTGCTAAATGTGAGATTCAATATTGATCACAATAACTTCAGCTTTTTGTGACTCTAAAGTGTTTTGTATTGATTGCATGTAACTTTCTGGGAAGACTTAAAACTGTCTGTCAACTGAAATCCAGCTCCCTGCTCCTCTCTCAGGGGAAAGCATTGTGTTTGGTGTTGGCTTGGCAGATATTAAGAGTGATCTGATTGTTAACAACCAGATACTCCTGGCAAGATGTTTCATCCCCACATCTAAATGGAGGGAAATGAAGCCCATCTTCTCTGTGTTCAGAAGGGACCTGATGGACAATCATCTCAGTTTCTTAAAACTAACGGAGGGGAGACATGCAAAGTCTCTTCTCAGAGTTTATGAAGACCTGAAAATATATGAGGACCTCAAGTGGAACTAAAAAAGAACTGAAATTGGAATTTATTTACTTACTCATTCACTTGTCATTTGTAATTTTTAAATTATTATTATTTTATGCGTTTTCAATTGTGCATAATTTGCCTTATTTGTTTGTGTTTCTCATGATTTCAATGCCTTGATATTTGTAGGATTCAAGTTTTCAATAAATACACATAAATGTGGTTAGTAGTTTTGACAACCACGTGACCTGAGGCTGCTTTCTAATTGGTTCTTGCAAATTATAAAATAATGCTACTTGTCAACAAATACAAATCAGTGGTCAGTGTCTGTAGATTAGCTACAGGATAAGTGGGATTAACAAAATAGGAAGCACACATTCACAGCACAATTATGTAAGATTATCCAAGTAAAACCAAACATCACCTGAACAGTTTAAATGTTGAACACATCAAAGACAATCAGAATTATTTTTGTGCATGCATTTAATAACTTCCATCTACACCTTTTGTGTTTACAAAATATATACAACATTTTATGACAAAGGTCAACATATATACCAACTGCTCCATGTCATAAATATCCATTCAAACATATCACAAGCATGTGTGATCATCAACATTTATCACAACCAAACACTTGAGACTGTGTTTCAGGGGAGTTTCCTTTGGCTGTGAGCACAAGGCACTGCATGCCCTCTGGGATGTACCTGTGTGAGACAAGAGAAAATCATTTCAAACTGATCTATGAATGAGCTCTAGGGAGGTACACACCGAGGAAAGGTAATAAACAAGAAAACTTCTCATCTATTTGGTGAAGATTATATTAGTTTGTTGAAAGTGCTGAATAATGAATGAAGCAACAGTAGCAGATTTGGATAAATACAAAGAATATGTTCTCACTTCTTTTCATACAGTATGACAATCACCTTTGTGCAGACTGAAGCAGACCTTTGTGTCCGAGTGTAGCCTGCATCAAATTGTTAAATTACTTTTTTTCTAAGTGATACTGGTAACACAAGCACATTTACTCAAGTATTGTACTTCAGTCTGCTTTAAGAATACTGTTTTAGTTACTTGAATAGTTCAACTGAATGTTACTTTATCCGTATGCTCCACTACATTTCAGGGGGAATGATTCTACCGTAATTTTAAAAAGCGTCTATCACTGGTTTCTCTACAGGTTGCATGACGCATTGTTACCAAACAATAGCTTGTTTGTTCTGAGGTTTTGTATTTGTTGACTGAGCACTAAGTTTGGTTTTCTGTACATTAGTTGTAAGCTTCTAGTGTGCATTCCTTCCAGTTCCCTTAACCACCCTGAACTCATCAAATGGATGCAGTTTTAGTGTTTAAGCAGAGATCTTTGATATTACCTGGACCAGCGTAGATCAGGAAGAACATGTAGAGAGCCAGTAACTTGAACTGCCATGGAGCCGCCAAATAATATTGTGTATATTCATATGGACTCCTAACCAGCCCCGTCCTGTTGTTCATGGAGATGTAGAAGTTCTGGCCCTCTGTGCCGTTCTCCATCTTTGCTTATTTAGGATTGAATTGCCAGTAGAGTAACCTGGGAGTACTGTTAATGCAGCCAAGTGTCTGCTCTCAAACTTAATACCGCAGCTATGGTTATATAGCCCCTAGGGCCAGAGCCACAGTGGATGGAGAAGATAAGCAAAGAGGATCTTCTTGGGAATTTAGTGTGCAATCTGTCTGTGTATAATCACTTCTTGCTCAACTTTATTTTTATTTTTAGCAAGTGTTTCATCATTCATTCAATGAAGAGAAAGATTCTTTTGTCATCTTTATTGAGGTTTTCCTCAATGCACTTGCATTGCAATGGAAAACTAGCAGATATTGCCATGAACAGCTCTGACATTTTTTCCTGTCAGTTTATCCATAACTTGTTATGCTCTTCAATAAATTTCCTAGACAGAGCTGAGAGAAATTACCTTTAGACACCACGTGTGTGCAAAATCTTAAACAAATTAAGCTCTTCCAATTAAACCAAATGTGCTTATTTCCTAATAACCATTAAAGGAAGACTCAGTCTGACCTATATAATTTGATTATGTTACTATCCATTTAGTTTGGATGCAGCTTACAACCACATAATAGGATTTTAGAGTTCAGGTTAGTTCACGTAGTAGTTAGATAGATAGATAGATAGATAGATAGATAGATAGATAGATAGATAGATAGATAGATAGATAGATAGACAGATAGATAGATAGATAGATAGATAGATAGATAGAAAGCGACTTGTATGATCTGCATAAAAGTTTGAATGGAAACCTTTTTTGCAAAAGATGAAGTTGAGTGGTTGCAAAAAAACATTTGCCACTGGTGAGCTCAGTTTCAGCGTTGTGAAAGAAGGGTTAGTTAAAGATGTGGTTCAGCTGTTCTGGGCAAAGAATGTTACAAGCTCCTAAGATTTATCGATGCAATGTTTTGAGCTGGAAGTTATCATTGTGTACTCTTTTTCTCTCTCATTGTCATTTGTAGGCAACCCTTTTATGATTCTGTTATGCGTATTGAGTGGTAATATATGGCACAGCCACATCTGATGTTTCTATTGACTTTTAAAGAGAGCAATAAGCATTTTACTTACCACAAGGAGGACGCTCTACGAGGGCTCCTCATACAGCAAAGTATGAGCAACAATCCAATGGTCAACTGCATGTCACTGATGTTTTGAATCATTTACATGATAACAAATTTTAAGTATAATTAAAACTTCAGCCTAAATTCATGCTTCTGCATCAAAGCTATGCCGTAGCCCACGCTTAGAGATGTAGCCTACTCAGAGCAGGTAGGCTACCGCTAACTCCACTGTTGACCTGCAGAAAGGAGTAGACAGCCACAATCTATTTCTGTGACATATTCAGACCAGCTGCCACTTTTTACCTGACAGCAAGGAGTTTCACATGAAAGCATAAGGCATAAAGTTATTATGTACAAATAAAGTTATTTTATAAGTACAGACCATTTACCAGCCCTTAGATACTGTTGCTATGCCAATCTTGAATTCTGGTGTTGCATGTACAGTATATGCCTGATCAAACTTTGCTCCTTTATACCTGTCTGTAAACCTGTAAACACGGCACAAATAATCACTGACTCTGACAACAATCTGCTAGACGTGGTAGCATCTACCAACAGGTCTGTCTAAATATTGGGACTAGGTTAATCCATTGATTGGCAGGATATCGTGTCTCCTCCAGCAGATAATGGGGATTATGTTCTTATTTAATTAGATTAGACAAGCCATAATTTTTCACCTCATTAATATTGGCTGGTAAATTACATCCGTTGTTGGTAAACTGCTGCTGTTTAACAGGCTCAGTAGGCTCTCGCATTAAGACACTGTTGTGGCTCAGGGGTTAGAGCGGTCGTCATAACCAGAAGGTCTGGCAGTTCAATCCTGTACAAAAAACTGAACTATAGAGTGCTTTGAGTGGTCATCAAGACTAGAAAAGTGCTATATAAATACAGACCATTTACCATTAATCGCATCACATTGAATAGAATTTCGTGCACTATTCGAGCAATATTCTCCTTATATTGTCTCAATTACATAAACCCAAGATTCTGTGTTCAATATTATCCCAATTTGAACATTTTAGCTTAGAATTTCATAGAAAATTCTGTAGGTGTGACGACGCTCAGCCATTTGTCGGGACTTCGTTATAATGACCTGCCCTGACAGGTGTTTTTTAATCAGTAAATGATCTTACAGGATACCACGTCGGCTGCCACACTCATTATTGTGATACCACTTAAAACAACCTACTCAGTATCATTGTATTTATCAATTGAAAGAGTGTTTGCTCCCAAACCATTTACAGGATGATATGTAATGATATAAAAGAAAGTATCATTGTAGTCAAACATGTGAGCTATCCTCCAAAACCGGGATCTGTATGAATCTGAGTCAGGCCATGTCTGCAGCAGCTTTAGAAAATCACAGAGTTAATTTGTCTGGTTTCAGTTGTGTCTGCTTGTTCTTGAGTACTTGAGCAAAAATATAAAAAGATTTGATAAAAAAGATTTGTTTTTACAGCTTTTTTGAATGTTGTTGACTCATTTTAGATCAAAGTAAGTTGTTCAACCTGTTTTGAGTCATAGAGAGACATAAAAAGTTCTGTGTTTGATCTACTCAAACCGATCTGTTTTGGGCTGCCACACATTATATGCGATTTAAATAACTAGATAAATGGCTAACTATATTTGGTTATACCTGAGGTATTACACATTGCTGAAGGGTTCACTGTTTGATGAGGAGGGTGAGCTTACTTCATTGGAGTTTCTAAAGATTATTACCTTGTTACGCTAATGCTGATTGAACCACTTTTACCTTAATTTGGTCCCTCGGATTATGGTGGTCCAGTGACTATTGGCTTATTTGTTAATGAAAAGGAAAACGCAGAAGAGTACATTAACAGACACAAATATTGTTTTAAAATAGATGAAGGTAATACAGTGGAGGTCTATATGTTTATAATGCTGCAGGAGGATGTGCTGGTCAAACAGTCTGCCTGGCCTAAAGCAGGGGAAGAGCAGCCTGGCTGAAGAAAACATATGACTTTGATTTGTAAGGAAAAACTAGAAACCGAGAAATGTATAATAATGAGTCACAATTAATAATTTTTCTCTCACAAAAGAAATGTCGTTGGAAAAAACATGAGGAATAATTAAAAGTCTTAGCACGTGTAATACATGTATGTTCTGCATATGGAAGTTTGTCACATTTATAGAAATTTGAAATTATTTAATTAAAAATGTTGATGAATTCGAATTTAAAATAACATGTACAGTCATAAATCTTCCATGTTAATTATATTTTCAGTTTTTCTGTCTCTCTGGTATAACATTGCATTTGAGAAAAGCTATTTTATATTTATTAACACAAACTATTATGATTAACATCTTACTTGCATATAAACAGTTTCCACTACAGCAGTACAACAATACAACAGATTGTGTTTAATTCAATCAAACGTTACACTGTTGACACGAGATGAGAAAGTGAAATGTGCAAATTCTGGTGATAATACTTTCACATATAGCAATGCCCTGGATGTACAAACAGGAAACAATCTGTCACACAGCTTTCAGAAGTATGCCAATTCCTACAAGTGGGATTTCCACACCAAGGAGCTTGTGTTTATCTGCTTAGCATCCAAAAATTGCCACTAGCAAGCTGTTAAACTGGAAGGGTTTGGCCCTTTCTAATCTTCAATCCTCGTAAATTGGATTCACACCTCGTATGCAATTCAGAGGTGTTGAGTAGGTTGTCTGGAAGTCAGGCCGCATGTTAGAGGTGACACCTGTCTCCCTCGATTCACGTCGTCCTCAAAAGTGATTAGAGCAGCCACTTACTGACTCCACAGGTCAAAGACCTCAGACTATCGACCTCAGAGAATATACCGATTTTATTTCTTTTATTCTTTTGCTTCAGGGCACTGCAGAGGATTATTACTGTAATATGATATGTTAGCTTCTTGATCTTTTTCATGTAAATCATAGTAATGTTATTTATAAATTTCAAATAGGTATAAAAATTAAATGTAGTGTCATTAAAAACATTTTAATGAACATTAAGGCAAAATCAATTTGAACTGAAATGACCTGATTTGAGCATGCTTGTGTCATATATTGTAGTAATTGTGAAAATTATTTATCACAATATTTTAGATGGCATTTAAGTAGAGAGATAGATAGATAGGTAGGTAGGTAGGTAGGTATAGGAGCATACAGTTTCATTAAATGTTCTACTTCAGTAATAAAACTACTGAAGCACTACTTTTTACCACTTGGTGAAAGGTCGGTTGGTGATTTGCGTATATGGGGCATCTAGGACACCAAGGTTGTGGGAGCTGAGCTCTAAATGAGATTGATATAGAAGCTTGTAGAAACTCATAAGCCTGACGCAGGTTAGAAATCTCAAAAAGCTTAAATCGATAGAGTGCCTGCCTCGTGCCTAAAGTCACACATCAACAACAAGTAATTGGGATTAGCCTCATACTTAACAGCTATACCAGTACTTAACACAATCCTGTGGAGGAATTAGAACTAGAACTAAAAACTAGAACATGTTATAGCACATTAAATGTCAACCGGTGAAAGTAAGAGACTCCCTTTCCTCCATTTTTCATTATATTCATTCTTACTCAGAGACTCAGATGATAAAATCTGACTTCTTTGAATCTAAGCTGAATGTTCAGACCACTTGCAGAAAACGTTAAAAGCAATAAGTAGTGTTATGAAGCAAGGTATGAAGAGGAAGGAAGGATTTGTTCGAATACTGTTTGCAATTTACCACAGAATACAGATATCCATTTAACTCTGTGTAAAATAAAAAGAAGATTATTCTTTTTAGGATCTCTTTAGAATAGTGAAAAATCACTTACAAGAATTACATTTCTAATATCTGCTTACAGGCAATCTAAAAACATTTAATTCATCAACGGGGAACTAGCTGGTAACTATTTTGATGATCGATTACTATTATGATTCATATTATTAGGCTATATTATATTTATATATATATATATATATATATATATATAATTTTTTTATTTCAAGAACATTTTTTTTATATTCAAGCATTGTCATTCTTCTTTTTTCATACATATCTTCATGTTGCCCTACATACCTACAATAGACGCACAGTCCAATGAGGTCAGGCTACATAACAGATTGGTTACTTCTTTTCTTAAATTGACTGAAAACTCCATGAGACAAAATTCGAGATGTGTCATGTGGCAGAAGGTCAAGCATCATTAGGTGAGAGGGGTGAGATCACAGCTGTTTTACTTTGAGGCCCAGTCAAAAAATATGAAAATAATTTGAGTTGTCTTATGTGACGTGATCCTGACCTGTGATTCAAAACGAATAAAGATAATTTGATGAAGTTGCTGTTAAGTTTCCCATTAGACGATGATATTTCATTGGAACGAACGTTAACTGAAGATTTGAGATCTGTCCAATCTCTGCTTCCACATTGGCTCAGACACTCGTGTGCACCAGAGGATTAAGGTCTAACGCTCAACCCTCCCACATACGCTGTGCACGCACAGATTACCTTACATTACAAATCACCAACACTGCATTCAAGAAATGAATCACATTCCTAAGAGTCCTTGAAAACGTTTTATTACATCTCATTACATCCTCCACTTCCCAAATTTCTGATAATGTTACAGGAACATTTACTACAACTAAGACCATTTAATACACAAGTTAACAGTTATAATGTCTTGAAAATATATAATTTATTGTCCTTGTGGTGAAAATATACAGGATAAATATAAGGTGGGTGCAAAAGCCTGAGATCACATTCCTGTTCATGGGAAAGTCTAATGTTGTGATGAGTTTATTGGGCTTGGTGTTATCAGAAGGTTCATTTTTTTTTAAACAGTGTGTTTCTACAGGAAAGATGTTTCCATCCAACCTGTTATCATGTAATTATCATGTAAATCATTATACATGGTTGATTGGGTCCACTGTTTTGTGACATGCAGATAAAGTAAAGTACTTACAGCACCCTCTGGTGGTTCTATTTATTTATATTATATTTATATTAAATGGCTGTATTTTAAATGGCACAACACTGTTTGTTGTCAAATATAGTTTTCACTCATCTGACAGATTATTAGGTAAAACATAGCCAAAATTAAATTAAAATAAAAACAAAATTTTAAATTTAATTTTTATATAAAATTGTTTTTAATTTCCGTAAAGATTATAATTCATTAACTGTTTTGATAAAGGTGTTGACTCACCTGATTTTTCCATGTTATATCAGCATGGCAAAATAAATATTTTATATATCCTATATACAGGCTCATCACACCACATGTGACAATCGGTCATCCCTTGATATTTTTTGTAATTTACATTACATTACATTTTTCATTTATCTGACGCTTTTATCCAAAGCGACTTACAATAATTCTTTTGGGGATGGGGATCAATAAATTATTGATGTAGAAACATTTACATCACATTATTCTTAATAATCAAGTCATTGCAGGCACAATACATTTAAAAGTTTAAGCTTGTTTTGTGTGTGTGCAAGATTTCAAAACTGTTGATTTCAAAACAACACCAACACTAAGCAGTTTCATGTATTTCCTGTATCTGTGTGTAATGTGTCAGTTCAGCCAGAAGATGTCTCACTGTCCGTGTGAACATAGCAGTACTGCTCACTTCTGTGTAGAAGCATTGGCTCAGAATCTCTTGAATTCAAATTGTGTGAGGCACTCCACTGAAAAACAAAAAGGAAACTGACCAATAAAAACATCAGAAAGCTAAACAAATGTGAGTTAACCTAAAGCTGATACAAGAGAATGAGTTTGCCATTTGATAAATGTAGTTTTCAGAAGCAAATTAAAAGGCATTGATTTTCGATCAGCTTCTCATCATTGAGGCGTCCTCACAACAACAGCTCCCAGTGTTGTGGTTTGCATCTAAATTGCCAAGGGCAGGTTTGACTGAAAATACAATTGAATCAACCAGGCAGACAAAAGAAACTCCAGAACTCAACAAAACAAAGTGAACTGAGGTAGAATGAACAGACAAACTGACAAAGAGAACTGGAAAATATACAAAAGAAAAATCACTAAAAACAGACTTAATGGCCCAGGTGAAGGTCAGTACAGGGCAGACGATCACAGGAGTGAGAAACCAGTCAAAGACAGAGAGAAAATCCTAAAGAAAAAATACAGTGTGATTTCCAGTAGCTTCTGTAACATAACTCTGTCGGAAACGTTCTGCCAACTGCAACTTGCTAGAGATTTAAAAATCGTTCTTTTCTTCACAGTCCTTTTTCCTCCTCTCGCTTTTTAAATTACAGATGTTCTCTGAGCGCCGTCGTCTCTGTGGTCAGGGTTGTCTGTCTTGCGGAGTGTACACAAGTCTGTGAACGTCTGGAACGACTCAGGATCTGATGCTTTCTTTAATGCTGTGCTGGGTAGGTCGTTGGCTGGAGTGCACAGGACTTTAAGTCTCTGTGTGAAGGAGAACAAATTTAATAAAATAAAATTACAAGAGACACATTCCAATTAATTCCATCACAGAATGTGAAAATAACAAATCTGCTGAACCATGATTTTGTTTTCTCTGATGACAAGTAACAGCCAGTAGGGGGCAGGTTTCAGGGCTCTAAATCAATAAGAACAACAATGTAGTTGCAGCTCAGTGGCCCATGCTTTCCTAATGTTTACTACTGAATTGTGTTGTTGATCTGGAACAACTTGCAAGAAAATGGGTGCACATATCTAATACAGCAGGCTGTTTTGGAGCTACACAATATAATGTACATGAAAAATAAAGTTTCGGCATAAATTCACTCAAATATCCTTTTACAGATACTCTAACAGATAACTAATTTATAGCGTCATTGTTTTCAGTTGATACCATTTTAACATTTGAGTCTGACCCTGTTTCATGAACAACATGTGATCATACCTGTCTCACTGTTCCTGGAGTGACACTGACAGCGTACAGCATCCACAGAGGAACCGTAAGTGTTGACGATAGAGCAAGAAATCCTCCAATGGTGTAGCCCCACCAGGGGTATTCATAAGTGTTGTTGAATTTGAGGGGAGTGTACCTTATCACAGTGAAGAGTAAGGTACACTGAAAAAGAGAGAAAGAAAAAAGAAAGCATGAATGATCAGATTACAAACATACTACTCACAGAAAAATGTACAATTTGCTGCTGTGTTAAAAGTCGAAAGTACAATGAAGTCAAACTAAGCATCAGCTGAGCTCCGGATACTTACAGTACAGATGGCTGCTGTGAAGTACTGCCAACAATATTTCATAAAAGGCCAGGGTTTATATCCAATCATGTCCTTGATGCCATCATAGTGACGACCAGCACCTTCAGAAAATAAGAATTGTTAGGTTCTTAAAATTATTTCAGTCTCACACATGTTTTTTGTCAAATTTAGAAAAAGTCAGAACTTTGGGATCTCATCTAACTTTGAAAACCCTGTCGCCTAGGTTTTGTGGATTTGAAGCAGGGGTTTCCCAACCTTTTTTATCTTGTGATGTCTGTCTATGGTGTGGCTATCCAAACCTTTGGTTATTCCCATAAATTGTAAAAAATATTTCCTGTTTATTGCGTCACAAAGCCTGAGGTGGGGATCTACTGGTTTATCTCCTGTCTCCTGCGAGCTGTAAAAGGAAAAGACCCAAGATGAACCCTGTAAGTGGACTACTGCTCTTACCATAGACCCATCCAATACAGACAGATTCAAGAACAGCAAAAAACAGGAGAGTCATCCCACTGGCAGCGTAGTGGTCAAACAGCTGGAAAATATAAAGACCTCCCTGAAAAATGACAAGAGACAGAACTAATCACTGAGAAGTTGTAATTGTGTCATCCAGTGTTTGTCCAGTGTTATGGTCCATAGACATGTGCAGACAACAATAGTGCATTTATATTACAGAGGTTAATTTTTGCAAAGGCTTAACTGATTATAGAAACTGTCCTAACAAAACACTCACCTCTGTAACCATCAGAAGACCAATAAAGAAACTTCCAGCATTGATGGCGAGAAGAAGGAGTTTACGTCGAGAGCGGTTGTGAAAGACTGACGGATACATGTCGGAGATGGTCGTGACCAGAGCTTCTTGAAAAACAAACTGTGGGAGCAAAAACAGATGCATTTGTTTGATTTTCAAAAGAAATGAATGGGCTATATTCTGAGGAGAAAAGAAGGTTACAATAATTCAGAAGGATTCCACATTGTCTCATAATTAATCCTGGGTGTGATTTGGGCATAGCATGTAATAAATCAATCAGTGCCATCTGCTATTCCATTTATAAGCCAGGTGTATTGACACCTTGTTGGATTTCTTTCACAATGCGGGAAAGCTTTGTTCTTGTGTTGTGCACCAGCCTGGGAACATAATAGATGCTGCCTTAATAATATGCCCTTTAAATAACAGTGAAATACGGCACCACCATCACTTCCCACAGACTATTGTGATGGAAATCTGGAAATACAAGAGGCTGGAAACACCAAAGTTATCTACGTATATTTTAATAGGGGCTTTCTGCAGAAAGGAGGTGTCGGAACATAACATTCACTGTAACAACAGAGATGATTCATGTCATCCTACCTCGCTGTCTAATCCCAGGAAGATGATCATGATGAAGAAGGCAACAGCCCAGAGCTGAGGAAATGGCATGAGCGCCACAGCTCGAGGATAGGCAATAAAAGCCAAACCTGGACCTGCAAAGGTACAGGGAGAAAACTGTTAAATATTTCATCAGCCTTGTTCTGGGTTTATATCAGGCACTATTCTAAATTTCTATACCTGATTCAGCCACCATCGATATGTCGACATTTTGCTCCTTTGCCATGAAGCCAAGCACAGAAAAGATGGCGACGCCAGCTACAAAGCTGGTGAGGCTGTTCAACAGGCACAGGTAGACACAGTCTCTGAAGGCGGAATAAAAATAAATATATGAGTAAACTTGTGCTCAAATCCAGTCAGTTTGAACACAATTGAATTCCATAGAGTGTGTGAAGATGTAATAATACAAACTTGTAGCAGTTGTTGTTGTACTTGTTGTAACTTCCCAAAGACGTCAGAACCCCTGTACAAACTCCAAAGGAGTAGAAAATCTGGCTGCCAGCATCCATCCATACCTCAGGGAATTGAATGAGTTGATGTTAGAGAGCAGGAAATAGACCAACTTTATGTTCATATTATTCATCAAACGTCACTTTCTCTCCTTAATATTAAACAAAGTACTTTTTTGCTGAATTAAAAGCAAAACCATATGCAAGAGCTTGATCTGGAGTCATCTGCATTATATATATACTGTATGCCTCCCTCCCTGACCACATCTGTGTCATGTCTTACAAGTCTGTAAACGTATATAGCAAATATATATGATAAACCAAGATTGTTGTGTATAAATGTAATTTCTGGGAAATAAGATTGAATGATTTCATGATGATGATGATGATGATGATGATGATGATGATGATGATGATGATGATGATGATGATGATGATTACCTCTGGATCAGTGAGGCGGGACAGGTCAGGGTAGAGGTAGTACGTAATCCCGTCTTTAGCCCCCGGTAAAGTCAGCCCACGGACAAGCAACACCACCAGCATCACATACGGAAATGTGGCAGTGAAGTAGACCACCTGAGACAGAACCAATAGTGAGATGAAAAGTCACATTAAACACGATAATAACAGTGTTTGCATGAAATCGGATTGCTGTACCTTTCCTGTGGACTTCACTCCATTCCAGACACAGAAGTAACACAATATCCAGGCAAGAAGAAGACAGAGGGCCAAGTCCCAACGAATATTTCCAATATGCTCAATTCCGCTGGACAAGCCCAAGACTCTCCTCCTGTCACAAAGTTTATTTAAGGAACATAAAGAACAATGAAAAAAGAAAAACACCAAAGCTAATATTAATGAATGAATATCATTAATTCGTGCTACTTACTCCCAAAACTCCACAACTGAAGATGTACCATTTCCATACAGGAGCAGAGAGGAGGTTTGATTGGGGCCGTGGTCCAAACACCAAGCTGACATGTAAGAAAACGAGAGGCACTGATCACACTGCACAGATGCATGACATCTGTATAAAGTCTCGGGGTCCATACCTGTGTTCCAGCTGTTGCTACAGCTGGCCCATGGGAGCTCAGACTTGAAGGAGAAAAACAGGTAGAGAAACGCCCACGCCAGTATAATGATGTAATACACCCCAGTGTACAAAGCAACAATTTGGCTTCCATAACCTAAACCTGTTGAGAGTGAGCGATGTTAAAATGTGACATTGTGAATACACACTATAAATGTTTGCAGCGTCCAATACTGAGATCTCATTGATGGAAGAGTTATGAAGAAAAACAAAAAATACAAGCAGCAGTTACAAAATAATGAAAAATGCTTACAAGCAATAATGTTTGTTATTTTTTAAATAGATTTGCAGATCATAAAATACTAAACAGCTACAAACACTGTGAAGATTTACCTTCAAACAGAGGGCAGATTTTTCTCCAACACGTGATTCCACCGTGACTGGTGAATTGGCCCAAAGACGTCTCCAGGAAGAAGAGCGGTATTCCACAGGTGAACAAGAACAAAATATAAGGAATGAAGAAAGCTCCTTTAAAAACAAAAACAAAAAAGACTTGTTATACTATTGCACACAAATAAAAATCAATGTTAGTCACGGGGGCGCCAGGAGTAGGGGGCCAAGGGACCACTGGTGAGAAAATCGGAGAGAATCTTCACCCTGTCGCCTGCACACCATATGTCAGCATGTGTCTACAGAAGCCAAAAATGTATGAGCTCTGCGGGGAGCCATGCACAGAGCTCCATGTTTCCGTGGTCAAAAACATCAAGTCATCAATTTGTTGCTCATTATGGGATGCACATAACGTTTGCCCCCCTCACTTCTGAAACCGGTCCACGGTCAGTCAACAGTTGTTAGTTTGTCCAGTGCCGGCATTTGAAAAATATTGTCAACATATTGATGCCAGTCCAGGGAACCTACGACAACAGCAAAGATTTACCTCCTCCGTTTTTGTAGCAAAGATATGGAAACCTCCAGACGTTTCCCAAACCAATAACGTGTCCGGCCACTGCCAGGATGAACTCCACCTTACTGGCCCACTGTTCCCTCTCCTGAGGTTTGGGCTGAGGTTGTCCTGGTCCCGTTCCGAGGTTCGTCAGATTCCTTTTCACCTGTGAGTTTTGTGTTTGGTCCATTTTATCCCTGAGTAAAATACAGTGTATGTCGGTGTGTAATACAGTAGAGGACATAAAGTTGTAGTCCGGCCAAATTAGTAATAAAAGATAATGACATAAATATAACGTTAATTGGATTTCCATGAAGCAAAACTTACCTGCTTGATTTCAATATGATATAAAATTAGAGAGTAAACATGAAAAATGCTTGTTCTTACCTCGACCTGTTGGAATGCTTCCTCCTCCGAACCTGCAGAATGAAAACATCAAACCCTCTAAGTGGGTGGACGTCTGTGAGGAGTGGCCACTGAAACCAATAGATCCAGTCTTTTCTTTAGTTGAAACCAGCAGAGCAGGGTCTCTCCCTGTCTCTCTCTCTCTCTCTTTCTCTCTCTCTCTCTCTCTCTCTCTCTCTCTCTCTCTCTCTCTCTCTCTCTCTCTCTCTCTCTCTCTCTCTCTCTCACACACACACACACTCGTTTTTTTGGTAGTATCTGTTTTGTCTGTCAGCCAAGAGAAAGGATTTCGGGGGGTGGTCTCTTTTATCATTGAACTACAGCAACTGTCTCTGTCTAGTTCTGTAAAATACATTTGAAGGAGCTGGGTCATATCACATGGCACCATCATAAGCACAGTAGTTCGTTTTTCATGGGTTAATATTGTTTTTCTTATTGAGCCAATCTACTACAAAAGTGGGTTGAGAAGCAGTATTTTACCTCCCTTTGGTCTTCCCTCTCTTCACTTCCAACATCACATTGCATGGGTGTAAATTTGGGTATGGACTGCATATGACATTCCCCCCCCCCCCCCCCCCCCCCCCCCCCCCCCCCCCATTGGTGAGATCAATGCAGCAACAATGAGCTGCCAGGTTTGAGTGTTTTGTGGAAAAATGTGGGATGTCACGACAATCTAGAAATGTGGAGAAGTCATCTTGACCACCTAAATTATTCATTAATATCATTGTTGTTTTGATTTAAAAAAAACTTTCATAATTGAACCAAAACAGGACAAACAAATCTGGACTATTAAATTGTTAAATAACGGCCCACTTATGTCTCTATTAGTCAATAATGTGATGATTGCTCAATACATGAGCAGCATGAAGGTGCATTGGTTAACAGGAAACAACGTACAATAGCTTTGTTGCATCAAGTATTGTCACCATTATGTTGGTAATTATACCAGTAGTATTTTATGGAAAGTAATTGTGAGATGTTAATGTTTATAGAAAGTAAAAAGTCAAGAAATTAAATGAATTTATGAATGTATGAAACAGGTGGTTTTTTGTCAGTGGTGCAGCTTTATTTAATTTCAGTATGATCTCCTGGTGCTTTAGGTGTTATATATAATGTTAGGCATTTCTTAAACCAAACTATGATACTAAACAGCACGATAAATTACACGAAAAGCTCTCTCTCTATATATAAAGTACTGAACCTTCCTCTTAAGGCAAATACTGTACCATATATCAGGATGCACTAGAGGGAGCCAATGATGCACTCTCACTGGAATCAGAGCTCCACTTAACCATTTACACACAATAGTGATTATGAGGTCATTTTACCAGTTACAACTGTGTCACTTGTCTATATTCAGCTGTTCATTTATAAAACAGTTAAACACAGTTTGAGCAAAATACTGTTTGATCCCTTGTGCATCTGTTGTTTTCAGTTTGATCTGAAAAGATGAACACAATCTGCCCATGCACGGCTGTGGTCTTTATTCATCACCAGTAATGTTTAAATGTCATTATAAGTAGTGCACTCTGTCTTCATGGTGCGGGAAAAGCTGATGGTACCAATGTCAACACCTTTATGTCACAATTGGAGTCACAAAACTAAAACTATCATCTTATTTAGTAAAAGATTGTTGTTGACCTGCAAGTTGTGCAATGTTAAGGTGTGTTATCATGAATGTTAAACAATTTAATCACTTGACTTGCATTCCCTTGGTTCTCACGAAGAAGACTGGGAATTGGCCCAAAGAAGTCTCCAGGAAAAAGAACGGTATTCCACAAATAAAGAAAGCTCCTTTAAAAAATAAAAAATAAAAAAGTCTAGTTATAATATTGCACACAAATATAAATCAAGGGACCACTGGTGAGAAAATCTTCACCCTGTCGACAATTGTATTTCCTTGGTTCTGACAAACTGTACCCACATGACAACATCTGTAATTTTTCACTATCTTGTGAAAGGAGGAATAAAGGAGAAACAATGGTGACGTAATAGAGGCGGTGGGATGTGAACCAGCGTCTCCAGTGTCAGGGTCTGACAACTAAAGCCCAACCATCAACCCAACAGCTTCCTCCTTGAAATAAACGTGAGTCTGCATCATCACACTGCTTCTGCTTTTGTGTGTTTCGAGAGCACAGTTTTTATTAATCTGATTGTCAGGACAACATCGACATAGGTCATCTGAGGAAGTTAAACAAACATGTTTTGGTGTGGCGCCTATGATTTACATTTGTTTCAACCTTAAACATGTCTAATAAGTCTAAACTGATATATACAAAAAGTATTTCAATCGTTTGAATGTCACACTATTTGTGAGTTTATATTGCAAAAGACTTGACTGGTCCTCTCAGCTGACAGCTGTGTTGCTTTGAACGTGAGTAGCCCCACACCCCTGCAGAGACTCACTTTGACCGACTTAGATAATTCTTTGACAGCCAGTAAAATGATTTGTCAGTGTCTTGTACCCAGAGTGTCTTGACACTCGTTGCAGTGCCTTGTCAGTGATGCACAGACAGACATTAGCACTAAACTGAAAACAAGCCTTTTGAAATGGAAAAACAACAAGCTGCTTCAGAGGATGACAAACGGTAAGCATGTAAAAAGATTCAATCCTCATTTTATTCGTAAGCAATTTAGTCACGGTAATGTTTTTCAAACCACTAAACCTTGTCTGATTGTTCTTTTAAACTTAAGAAAAAAGGGGGAAACTATCTCCCAGATATGGGTAAACATTTCAATTTAGTTAGTTAACTATTTCTATTTGTTTAAAACTTGCACTACAGCCAGGATGTAGGATGACACAATTTTAAAAGTTGACAGTTTATTTTAAGCAAGCTCAGAATTGTTCCTGCAGATTGAATGTCAGATTGTGGTTCATTGTGGCTGAAATACAATCAGGGATGTGTGCCTCTGACCTGCATGGCAGATGGGGGTAACTGTGTAAGAAGTGTTATTGAGTGTTTAAGGTTTCGGATAGACAATAACAGCCAAAGGCATAGTTCACTGAAAAATAAAAATTCACTCATCTACTCTCCGCTATGCCGATGGAGGGGTGGGTGAATTGTTTGAGTCCACAAAACACTTCTGAAATCTCATGGGTAAACTTTGTTGGTGTGTCTCTTGTGGTGTCATCCAAGTGTCTGTAAGCCAGCATCTTTTACACCATGTTTTTACATTACATTTCCTTTAGCTGATGCTGTTATCCAAAGCGACTTACAATAATCGATTCAACCATGAGGATACAAACCCAGAACAGCAAGAATCAAGAAAGTACAATTTTCTTCAAGAAATCTAAACCAACTAACAAAGTGCTATATGTAAGTGTCATATAAGTGCTACTAAATGTAGCGTTTAAAAAAAAAAAAAAAAAAACAAGGTTTAGTCTGCGGCGGAAGATGTGTAGACTTTCTGCTGTCCTGATGTCTTTGGGGAGCTCATTCCACCATTTAGGAGCCAGGACAGCAAAGATTTGTTTGTGTGGTTAGCTTACAGTGAGGGAGCAGCAAGCTGATTGGCAGATGCAGAGTGGAGTGAACGGGCCAGTGATGGGAGCAGAGGAGCGGAGTAGTGTGAGTGAATTTAGGTAGGTTAAAGACCGAGCTGCTGCATTCTGGATGAACTGCAGAGGTTGCGGGAAAAGTAGTTTGGTCTTGTCAGGGATGATTTTTAGATGGTGTGCAGTCATCCAGTTAGAGATGTTAGTCAGACAGGCAGAGATTTGTGCTGCTACCTGTGTTTCAGATTGGGGAAAAGAGAGTATTAGTTTTTTGCTGGGGTCATCAGCGTAGGTGTGGTAGGAAAAGCTATGTGAGTGAATGACAGAGCCAAGAGAGTTGGTATACAGAGAGAAGAGGATCCCCCCAGGAAGGAACCTTGAGGGACCCCAGTAGTGGGTCAAGTTACCCTGTAAGTGTGGTCATAGAGGAGGGAGAGAGGGAGAGAGGGACAGGTACAGAGTCTGTTGATATGGTTGGGTTGCCAGATTGTGAGAGTGGGAGAGTGTAAGAGATAAAGAAGTGGTCAGAGACATGAAGATGGGTTACAGTGAGGTTAGATGTAGAGCAGTTTCTGGTGAAAATATAGTCAAGGTGGTTACCAGCTTTGTGAGTAGGATGGGAAGGACTGAGTGAGAGAGCAAAGGAAGAAAGTAAAAGTAGTAGGTCAGATGACTTCTCTGTCTGGATGTTGAAGTCACCCAGAAGGACAATATGTGCTGTGAATAGAAAATACTATTCTTAGATGGCATACATTTTTCCCATTGATGTTTGGAATGAGAGCAATACATTATGCTGGACAAACACTTTTCAGGTGCACATAATTAAATGAAAATAAATGTCCACAAATGAATCCTGTTCTGATAATGAGCATGAACCTAAGAATAGAAAAAAACAGGTCATCTAGGGACAGAACCTGGTATTTCACACAATGTAGTTGGAAATCTGTTGAATGTAACATTACTTTGTGATGGAATGCTGTGAATACTGGACCTCAGGATGTGTGTCTGAGACGCAGAACAAGCAAGACTTGCAGGACAAGTTGAGTGATTGGGTGTGCACTACAGCACGATAACCTGAGCAGACAAATATATGTTGTTTATCAAGAGCCATGTAGATCCAAAATGCAATTCCACGTAAAATGTTAAATTTACATTTCTGTGTATGGGCAGATTAAACAAACAAGATACAGTTTCAGTGGGTGAGCTTATATATAGGCCGAGGTTAGTGTATTTCTGTATGTGTATTTCAGAGTTAGTGTAACCAAACAAAAGTGTGAATGTAGCTTTTCTTGCTCTGACTTGTAGCTTTTCTTGTTGTGGCTTGTAGCTTTTCTTGTTGTGACTTGTCAGACAGTGTAAATAAGCATGCCACAATTAGCTGATGGAAGCTGCACAGGCAGAGGAGAGCCTGGAAAAAAAATGTGTAGGACTTAAATGGCACTTACTTATTGCACTTTGTAGTTTGGCTTTCTTGAAGAAAATAATACTTTCTTGAATCTTGTTGTTCTGGGTTTGTACCCTCATAGTTGAATGCACTAATTGCAAGCCGTCGATAAAGCATGAAATGAAATGTAATGTTATGAAAAGGACAAGACAGACGAGTACAGTGAGGTGTTAAGAAAACTTGGCTTGAAAACAGATGTCATTCAGGCAGATTAGAAGACAGGCGGGTTTGTACTGACAAGCAGATATGGAGAAGAACACAAGTTCCCCTTTTCTCCTCAGATTCCACGCTGAACAAACAAAACTTTCGTTTTGCCAACAGCATGTGCGATTTTACATACCACGGTTGCCTTCCAAAATCAGAGGTATTCGTCTAACAGTACTGTCAGACTCTGGATTTGGTTCTATGACAAACTCCACTGCCAGCATAAAGGCAGAACAATGCACCCCCCACCCTTTCAAAGGCCCATGGTTGGACCAATGGTGTTACAGACTACTGGGGCCACAAACAGCTCATGTTTGTTTGAGTCAGTTATTATGGAGGATTATATACAAAAGTCACTTCCATATCACCTTTCAGGCCCATGATGCATTTTAAATACCATAGCTGAGGTACCTGAGGTTAATGGAAGTGTTAATTAGACCAAAAAGAAACTGGACAAGAGGAAAAGTCAACTTGGTGATAGCACTAGACATGTAGGTATCACTGAGGGTTTATCCTCAGGGAACCATTAATATCCATTGATTTCATTGCAGAGATGTTTTCCCGAAAAATGTCAACCGCTTCTTGGTGCTATTGGAAGAGTCGGCAGATCGTCAAAGTCAGTGGGATTCATTTAGTCTGAGCTAGAGTGTGGGCTATACTGGCAACACATGTTGTCATGCAGCTAGCGTGGCCACTGTGCAAATCCCCTCCTCTGCTGTATACTATGAGTCCATGTGGCTGTTGGAGAAGTCCCCGCCTTAAGTTGCTCATTCAGAAGCACATAACGCCCCCGCCCCCTCTCGACTCAGTGTGCTTTCTCTCTCCCTCATTGTCACACAAGTACAGCTCTCTCAAACCTCTGCTCATGGACTCACTCATGGTCAGAGACAGGAAGAGCACTTGTCCCTGAGAGACTGTGGGATCTACACTTGTACTTTTCCCAAAAGGCAGCAGATGAATTCCACCTAAAGCTAAATGGAAGCCTAACACAGAACCACAGACAACTGTCGTGAGGCTATCTTTGTCAGGTACTCTTTACAAGTGACTTTCCCTTCAGGTCATAATCAGGTTATTTTCTTTCTTGTATGTTTGCTTGCTGTTTGTAGAAATGTGTGACAGTAATGTGGTTTCATGTCTTGCACGGGAAACCAGCGGTATCCCCGCAGATCAGAGACAACTGAGCTTTCACTGTGCCTGTGCCGCCTGTCGCTGTATTAAGTAGGCCAAAGGTTAGCGGCTGTGCTGCAGCTATTTCTCTTGTCAAGTGTTACACCTCGCGCGGCTCTGTGCAAGAAAACTATCACCGTGCATGTCTCTTCTGCACGTGTCTGACCGGACTGCACAATAACAAACCCTTTTAAAAAGTTATTCTGACAAAGCTGGATAAATGTTAGAGAATGCATTTTTTGCTGGGGTTGTTTTAAGAACATTTGTTTATTAGCTGCATACATGAATTCACAATTTTTTTTCGTTTTCTTCATCTTAAATCCTTGAATGTTGATAAACTTAGGAACTGCAGAATGGATATATAATATAATGTAATATGTATATATCATAGTTTTTTGTGCAGCATGGTCTGGGATGGTCAAATAATCAAATCAGAAGTACTGACAAAATATTTACCACTGAGCCCACCCTCACCCATCAGTGGTTGGGAGGGATAAAAACAAATGTAGCCAGCAGCAGATGAGACCAACAACTATTCCCTCCACTGCCAAGTACCAGCAAGTTACCCAATGTGCGGTTAAGTAGAACAAAAATATTATTGAGATAATCTTGTCAAGTTTGGCCAAGTCAGTTAGTACCGATAGGAATGAGCTGTCCTGGACATCAATGCCAAGAACTGTGTCCTTCTTTCCCTGAAACTTCAATTTGCAGCTGATTTGCGAATATTTTTGAAAAGCTAAAGCTTAATATTATGGAAAAAGTTTTCTGTCTGGTGATCATCCGTTTTTCACTGCATTTTATTCATGCTTGAGGTGTAGCTGTTAGGGTGGCAGTGTCAGTTGGTCCTCACTTTAGACTGTATGTGATTCACCCTGATGGCTGATTGCAGTACACATTAGACAATCTTTACTCTCAAAGATGTTTTAGGGAGTTGTAATCACACTGATGCATGTTGAAGTGTTCTTTCTGTGGTTTGGTTTTAATTAGTTACTTGATGCTTTGATGATTGATAGCGGTTAAGTGTGGTTAAGTGTGTGTATCCCAGGACTTTGATACCATGGCTCCTCTTAATTTTGCCACAGAGAAACCAGAATGTGTTAGGTTTACACCTACAGTAAGTACTTGAAACGAATTGTATCCACAACAGTTTCATCTGTGCTTTGTGTTCAGTGCAAATAAGCAAATATATGCAACACGCTAAACCAAGATGATGGATCTGATGAGCATTTTTGATTGGAAACAGCATCTCATCATTAAAGTGTGATGGCATGCTAAAATAAGCATTTAGCCTTACAGCTTCACAGAGCTGTGTGTGTGGTTGTGGTCTCTTGGTGATGTTTTATTACTTCAAATTACATTACATAATACAGAACTTTGGTTTTGTACCCACTCTAATGTTGTGCTGTGACTGAAAGTGAAGCAATTATTTCACCACTAGAGGTGAATAAAGAAATGTAGGCATGTAATCAAAAGGTGGTGGATATTGAGATTCCTCCAGTCACTCAACATTTACTTTGTGCACTCCTTTCTACTGCACATATCCTTTTGTCTGTAATAGAAATATGAAGCCCTCCCACTAATTAACAACAGCTTCTTCTAATGCAACTGTCATGGTTCCAAGAAATGATTTTGGATTTGCAAGAATACCCTCACTACGGAGGAAATGTTGATTTTGGATCTGTCAAGCGAACAGGCAGTTTTATAGCCTGACTTGCAATACAATCTGTACTTTCACAAACAGTTGATCTTTGAAATATGAATTATCTCCAATATGAACCATGTGCATAAACCTTTTACTTTGTTTTTGGTGAACAATTTCAGGAGCTGACAGTATCCATTCATTATTACTTTAGTAGTATCATCATCACTACCACCTGACATCCGACACCTTGCCAAAAAGAAGCAGTGCCAGCTATAGCATTAGAGGGGTTAGTAAGACCATGTGTTCAATAGTTTAGTATGACCCTTGATGGATGTTATAGACATTTTAAAAGTCTGTGACAGGAAAAAAGTATCTGTTTATCACTAAAAGGCTTTAGTAGCACACATATTTTCCAGTCTAGTTGCTTCACTCCCACATTAAATCCTAGGCAGCAGAACAAAAGCAACATTGATGAAAGAATTACACCCTCATACCAAGCAGCAATGACCCTCTGTTGACCTAATGTAGCAAGACTGCTGGCATTGTGCGAATTATGAAAATTAAATCATGTCGATATTGCTGCTGTGGTGTTTACTTGACTCTGAGGGGGCTCAGGAAAAATGACCTGTAAATATAGTGGATGTATTCTCCAATTAAAATTTGCTACTGCAAAAATTATATACTTATATAACATTAATAATAATAACTAAAACACCAACAATATATTTGTCCTGTTAATCTTTCCTTCTGTTACAGTGCAATGGATGAGGCCCACAGTTCACAGCTCAAGTTCAGGCTGAACAAGGCTCCAGCTCATCCTACATCCATCACCACGGCCAGAGGACAGTGGTCGAGCAAAATTGAGTTCCTCTTGGCTGTTGCAGGACAAATCATTGGCCTGGGAAATGTTTGGAGATTTCCTTACCTGTGCTACAAAAATGGCGGAGGTGAGTTTCATTTTAATCTTAAGGAAACAGACTCAGTTATAGAAAAAGCACCTGTTTTTCTCAAATAAATTGAATATAACAAACAACTCAAACAGTTGCAGTAGCATTTTTTTGCTTCATGGAAATATTTGTCTGTGAATTGGCTAAAATCCTACATCAGAACCATAATATTAAGAGTCAGTGCATTAAAGCAAACAGACAAACACTTTTGGTGGAGTTATGCACTCTCCAAACTAGAAGGGTGCTTGGAGAGTACATAACTAAAGGCTAACACTCTATCTCACCATGTTAGAAGAAAATTATTGGATCTGCCCCCTGATCCAGATACACACCACTGATTAATGAGTTTTGTGGTAATCCATCCAGTAATTTTTGTGTAATGCTGCTAACTATCACTTTATTTAAAAAGAAAACATAACCTCCTCGGCAGAGGCAAAATGGCTGCCAGACACGAAATGAAGACACTGTGCCATGCAGAAAGAAATCCACTGCGAATACAGAAACACAAGTTGATCACAACACAACAGAATTATCCAATAGAAACCTAAAACAGACTAGTTGTAAAAGGATAATTAATATATATATATGTTTTAACATTCTGATGCATGATTCCAATATTATTAAAGACTAGATGTGGGGTTAGTATTTTGCCAATATTGTAGCTCTCTTAGGCTCCATCTTTACTACATATTGTGATTCCTATGAATGTTTAAAGTGTTAAACCTACAAAGAACATATGTTGTGGAATTTTTTTCCATAGGTGTGTTCTTCATCCCCTATGTACTCTTCTTTATTACTTGTGGCATCCCCCTGTTTCTGCTGGAGACCTCTCTTGGCCAGTACACCAAACAGGGGGGTATTACCTGCTGGAGGAAACTCTGTCCCCTGTTTGAAGGTAAACATCTGGATTTACAATGTGAAGTAAAGGGAGTGTATTTACAACAAGTTAAGATATTTTCAAAGTAGAACATGTGTAGTAATATTAAAGAGATGCCTGCTATTTATCTGAAAATGAGTGACTATTTTTTCTGGTGCTTTTTTGATGGTATAGGCCTATTATCAATGCTTTTAGACATAACAATAAAACAGGTGTACAATGACATTTTATGTGCAGACTCAAATAAGAATTAATAATATTTGTAACAATTGTTATTTGAGAAGTATACTGTACATGGATGCTGTATTAATTAAATGTCTTGTTTGTTTGTTTGTTTGTTTGTTTGTCTTCAGGGATAGGTTATGGCAGTCAGATCGTTGTTTTGTACTCTAGCATTTATTACATCATCATCCTGGCCTGGGCCTTCCTGTATCTGTTCTCCTCCTTTAACTCTGAGCTGCCTTGGGCGAGTTGCAGAAACAGTTGGAACACAGGTATGTTGTAATCCGACTGCAGGCATGCACACATGCTTAAATATTTGGAATTTATCTTTAAGGGCACAATCATTGCCTTTTGACAGTTATAAAATTGTCAGATCAACTCAAAAATGTCCTGGGTTTCTTTACAACAGAGACGTGTGTGGAGTTCGATAGAAAAGCTGATTCTTACAACTGGACTGTGCCAGAAAATGCAACGTCACCTGTGAGAGAGTTTTGGGAGTGAGTATGAAAACAAAGCCCAAAACCAAAGCTGAAAGTGTCTTGTCATTTATGAATGAAAAAACTGAAGATGTACTTTGCAGGAGAAGAGTTTTGAATCTCTCAGGAAGCATCAATGAATTGGGCAGCATGCGATGGGAGTTAGCTCTGTGCCTCCTGTTGTCCTGGATCATCTGTTACTTCTGTGTCTGGAAGGGAGTGAAGTCCACGGGGAAGGTAAGACAACCATTTTCTGTTTTATGCAATATAACAAGCAAATGTTAAAGGACAATGAATCCTGTAGGAATGCGTGATAACCAAACTAATGGTGGACAGATTTTTCTACTACTCTTTGAAAACTGCACTCGTATCACTTCACAAGATACCAGGCCTCTATCGCGACAGTTCGGTCATAGATTTGTGCTTGTACAAAGTTCATGGTTAACTTAAAATGTGTCGAACATAAACGTGTGACAATAAAAGGAACAGGAACAACCCTGTAAACACTGACTTTGGTGACATGTGTCATGGAATATCTCTGACATGGAACTAGTGATGTCAGTCAGTCCACCGAATCAATCAACTACTCTATGTTAATGTGCAATACTTTGAGTTAGAATATAACCTTGAATCCTTCCCTCTCTGTACTTAAGAACATTGTTAACCTGGCAATGAGGGGGAGGGTTGATTTTAGATGTTAGAACGTGAGCACAGCCTTCTACAGCTGCTACTACAGACTTGACAGTTATCGCTTCATAAAATTAATAAAAATATAAATCCTTGTCGTAAAACAACCTGAGATTAACCTGCGCCGTGGCTCTTCTACAGGTGGTTTACTTCACTGCTACGTTTCCATATTTGATGATGATAGCGTTGCTTATTCGTGGAGTCACGTTGCCTGGGGCCATAGACGGGATCAAATACTACCTTTACCCAGATCCATCCCGCCTCACTGATCCACAGGTATGCACAGATTTCAAGATGATATCTAGTATTGAACATACCACTGTTTCCAAAGATGTACAGATATATAATAGTGAATTTTGTGTAAGAAATGTACCTTGACATTTGAATATTTCCATTTGACTCAGTGAACTTTAGTTTAAATACTACATTTAATTGAGGCATTATATAACTTGAATGAACAGACATTAATGTAACCATGATACTGTACAAGGTGGAAATTGAAGGGGGAAATCAGATGGTTTGGGTGTGTACACGTAGTTTTACACAGTGTCAGAGTTCAAAAAATTTAGCAAATGGTCAGTTTTGCTTATGTCACCAACGCTGACAACCATGTAAAACATTATCAAATGTCCATGAGGTGATTCTGTGGTCACTGTGTAACTACAGAGTTACAACACATTAAATGCCTTTCATGTGTAATTTACTGTGGATGCAAAAACATTCTTTTTGTCTTGCAGGTGTGGATGGATGCTGGCACGCAGATATTTTATTCCTATGCTATTTGCATCGGATGTCTAATTGCACTTGGCAGTTATAATAAGTACGACAATAACTGCTACAAGTAAGTTTGATATGATATTTAATATGTACTTTGTGAGGTCATGCCGTACTATTAAATCACTGTGTTGTATTAATTATTATGGATTGTGGGGGTTAAATCAACACTATAGGAAGACAAGATGTGTTTTTGCATTTAATAATGGTGATATTATTTTTTGTTTTGTAGGGACTGTGTTTATTTGTGCCTTCTGAACAGTGGGACCAGTTTTGTTGCAGGCTTTGCCATCTTCTCTGCACTTGGATTCATGGCATATG
Organism: Verasper variegatus; assembly: GCA_026259375.1. Taxonomy (NCBI): domain Eukaryota; kingdom Metazoa; phylum Chordata; class Actinopteri; order Pleuronectiformes; family Pleuronectidae; genus Verasper; species Verasper variegatus. The sequence continues at coordinate 16,441,474 of CM048040.1, forward strand.
AGCAAAACACACACATATCACTAGTGGCAGAGTCAGGTAAGTGCATGTAAATTAATATGTAATAGAATATACATTGCACATTTAAAGAAATCAATTATATATATATATATATATAAAAATGAATATCATGTTTACTGCAGGTCCTGGCCTAGCGTTCATTGCCTATCCTCGGGCAGTCGCCATGATGCCTTTTCCTCAGCTGTGGGCTTTATTCTTTTTCATAATGATCATCCTCCTGGGTCTGGACAGTGAGGTAATCTTCTGTAGAAGTGAAATTGGTCATAAAAGCACCTTTTTCTTCTCATTAAAATCTTCAATTGATGACACATTTTGCCTTTGCACTGGCAACAGCCATAGCTAGAAGCATTATGTTCTCTTCAAAGATCTGCCCTTAAACATCTGCCCTTTAAAGATAAAGACAGATGTTACTCTGATGGGTTTACACAAAAAAATACACCCATGATAACTTTGTTTGTTAAATTAGCAAAATCTAATTTGAATTCACTTGTGTCATTGCTTGAGACAATAAACTTAAACCATTAAAACTGAGTGTTACTTATTTAGAGGTTTTTATGAGATGCAGTGGCCAAGCAATGAGTAATGAGTGGAATCAAATCAAGGTTTTGGATGAAGAGAGATTCGAAAAGATTTCTCATACACATATCTCCAATGACATTTTGTCACGCTGCATATTTTGAGAACTAGAGAGAGAATTGTGCAGCCCGGGAGGAGTTTCTGTGTAACTGAGATGTTTGTGTTTCAGTTCGTAGGTCTGGAAGCTCTCGTAACAGGAATTTCCGACATGAATCCGGCCTTCTTCCACGTTGGTCACCGACGCAAACTTCTTCTGCTTGCTATCAGTGTTGTCAGTTTCTTAATTGGCCTTGTGATGGTGACAGACGTAAGATCACATTTAAATGTCACATTATTAATAAAGAACACATTTTCCGCAGAATGACAGAATGACTAACTGAACTCCCGTCTCACAGGGTGGACTGTACATCTTTCAGTTGTTTGACTACTATGCCTGCAGTGGGATGACTCTGCTTCTCTTTGCCATATTGCAGTCTGTCAGTGTTGGATGGGTGTATGGTGAGTAAACTAATAAGGAGGATGTACACCTCTTCTCAGTGAATTTGTGATCTTCAATACATTTACATCTGCTCACAGGTGCAGACCGTTTTTTTGGAAACATTGAGGACATGATTGGATACAAGCCTCTGCCTCTGATTAAGTACTGTTTGAAATATGTCACTCCAGTAGTCTGCATGGTGAGTAACTTACTGTTGGGTTTCCGTTATTGCACTGCATGCAATGATGTTTATGTGTGTTTTGTTGCTTCTATTTAAATTAAGCACAACCTAACTTCACAAATGACTAGCTAATTATATGCTAACTCCTAACCTTGGAAGTTATGCTAGGTTACTAATGTAGGTTAAGCAAGCCAGTCGGGGTAGCAAATACATTTCACCAAATAAACACTGTTTTCTCACATGTCTTGGTTTTGGACAGAAGTAAAATGATATACTGTATATATATTTTGTTTCTGTACCAATTGTTCAGTTTAGTTCAGGTCCACTGAAATGGAAAAAAACATTTCCCTGATGAATAACAAGTGACAAATTCCAAAGATTTTGCTGTGTGTTTTCATTTCATCACTATTTGCACACTGTGTTCCCAAACTGTTTTTCTCTTGACTATTTTCAGGGAACATTTGTTTTCTCTTTAATCAAACACACTCCTTTGAAGTTCAACAACACCATTGAGTATCCATGGTGGGGTTATGCTCTTGGCTGGTGGTTCACTCTCTCCTCTACACTCATGGTTCCCATCTGGATGCTGTACAAACTGAGCACAACTCCTGGTACACTACGACAGGTGAGCTGGTGTTTATATATATATATATGCTATAAATGTAAACACTATGTGTTTGTATCGTTTTATTTGTTTTTTATTAAAATGGTTTCATTTGAGTAAAACCGATATGATCTTCTCTTTCTGCTTTGTTAGAGGATCTCCATCTTGTGTACTCCAGCTGACGACCTTCCTCTGGCCATCTCAGAGAAAAAAGCTCTGGAACTGCTCGACTTGAGTTCCCCTCCTGACAGCATGATGTCCTAGTGAGAAGAGACAACCTGGAGCAGCTTCACTCAGCACTTTGAGATATAAGGGAAGGTTCCTCCTCTTGTTCCCCACTGAGATCTTTACATCTATTCATTTAGCAGAGAAGGCTGCAGTCAAAAGTTCTGTCTACTTCCTGAAGGAGCAACCAGGACGTCCCAATGTTATGTACTGCCACTGTTCAGACAGGCAGGAAACGTATATGCAATCACAAGTTTTTATTCGTGTTGATCATTGTTACATTATTCTTATTCTTATATTAGTAAGATTTGTCAGAAACAGATATCAGTGGTGGCAAAGGCCAAAAGACACACCCACTCCAAGTATCACCCACAATAAGACACACCCCCGCACAGGTAACGCCCACCAAAAGGCACACCCACTCTATGATATCATTGGATGTTAACCCAATCACTATTTAGTGGGTGTTGCTACTATATGTCAAACAGCAAGCTGTGAATGAAATACTGCACCAGGCAATATATGTAAACAAGGGAGCTGTGGTGTGTTTGGATAAAGATATATCATTTGTATTTTCAAAATGTATATATATGATATATGTGAAGTACAACAAAGTCACTTCCATGAACTGAATTGGTTTTGTTGTGGGAAAATAATTCATTGTCTTAAGGAACTGTAAAATCCCCCAGGTGTTAAGGATGGATTTGAGCAAAATCAAATAGCGAGACCCTGGCTGTATCCTCTTTTCATTTTTCTATAGCAGTGGAACAATACTATATACTATATAGACAAATCAATTTATTAGATAAAATTTGTTGAGTTAGGTGAAATTCTGATGTTACAGCAGGATAAGATATTTACCTTTCATGGTTACAGTAGAAAAAGAATGGAATATAAGTATAATAGATTCTTTAGTGTAATTCAATCATTAGTAGCTGATGAATAGAGTAAAAATAATAAAATATTACTGTTCTGTTAGTGTTATAAATCTAATAATATTTTAAATGGTAAGAGTACTATGAGTGATTAATGTATGTAATGCAGTGTAGTCTTCCGTGAGTTATATGGAAACCATATTGGCGTAGGGTCCAGCCTCCAATGCAGTGTCTACATATACATACATACTACAATTCCTGTAGTTAGGGTTCTATTGTATGATTCAGAAAAGTAGCAGACATTCCCCCTGTGTCGCAGTCTGGAGACAGACCCTTTGTGATCAAAGCAGTGAGGTTAGCTGCTGTGATGGTACCTCATTAAAAAAGCTCCTACTGTCACTGAAGAAAGGAACTCTGGGTCGTCAGCAAAGGAAGCTTGCTCCCTGTGAAATTTGAGAAAGGCTTAGTTGACATGTATTGTAGGGCTCACCCACCCAAGCACAGCCTGAGACCGTGGATCATATTTACTTCTGGTGCCTTAACATAACAGTATCCACAAGTTGGCAGTAAATGTCAGCCAGCTAGCGTTAATGTAGCCTTGTGTAGCCAGGACCTTTCTTCATACACATAGACAGATCAAACACAATCCAAGACAGATGATTGCACACTTCACTTTTTAGCTGTTGATTTACTGCATGTATTTTAATCTGGGCTCATTCCAAAACTTGACTCACTAATTCATATTTTTTGTCACGTGTCACCAACATTTTGTAAACGTCACATTTTTTGAACATTAATGGCAAACGTTGATCCTTAAAACTCTTTGTTTTTATTTCCTACACTGAAAATGGTTGATAACGAGTGGTGTCGTGATGATGAACCAAATGCAATAGAGAAACTCAGTGTTGGCGATAACAGTCAGAACCACAGAGATTATATTTTTTAACAAGAGTTAAACAGATTGTATTTTTACCTTAGTTTTAAGCTTGCTTAATTCTACTTTTTATACAGAATACTCATTTATGAATTTGACAAGTTAATGTTTGTATAATTTTTATAGTATACAGCATGTCATTGTTGAAATATGTGCCAATTGTTCATTGTGTAACACAAAGATGCACTAATGTGACATGTTTCACATTTAAGGATCAATCAATATAATTTTTTAATGCAGAGCGTCGAAAATATACCCCTTGCAGAAATGTTGTGAATTTCATTTTTAAATTGATAAGGTCAACTTTCTTTGATATCTTTATTTTTAACTTGGACAACCAGTTGTTTTCATCATAAAAATATTTGTGTGATTGACAAATCATTGGATTGGTAGATAATTGGTCATTAATTATGCCATATAAGACGTATTAAACATTGTACTGTCCAATAAGTATTATCCATGGATGAGGCAATAATATATTGATGTAAGTATCAGTTTCATTAACCTGGAAGATCATCATTATTGATTTATCTTCCCCTATCTGATCAAACTGAATGGTAGCAACATGGTGATGATTTTAACAGACTCAAAAATGTGATATAAAATAAAAATTCAAACTGTAATTCAGGTTTTACAATGAATTGAGTAATGAGAAGTTAACAGTTTGTTTGTTGGGAGAAAAGTTGTTTCATGATCATTTTTTTGTATCAAATGGTAAAAAATAAAATGTTGACTAATATTTACAATAATTCTAGAATGACTGTTTTTTGTGATTCAGACCCTTGAGCACAAAATATTAGGTCCTTAGATGCATCAACACATTTCAACAATTTTCTGATCAACTACAATAGCAGCCATCAGTTACACAGCCATGAAAACAATCTCACACAAGGTCCTTTTGATTTTCTTCCTCTGATATCATTCAGTAGGAGGTTTACTCTGACATCGACAGCCAGCCTGACTGATTATTGTGTAAAATACTTTGATAAATTGGAGAATTCCTTGTTTTCCATTGATGATGGTGAACTGTCCATTTCGCAGAAGTAGCAAAGCAGCCACACAATGTGTCACCATAATGTCTCCACTGTACGTGACTTGTTTGGGAATACGTTTTCATGTCGATCCGTTTTTAAACCAGTGAATATCAGTTGGCAGTTCATTGGAAACACTAATTACGAAACATCCTCCACATAAGGTTATAATATTTAGTTTTTATTCGGATTAGAGTTGTTGATTTAACTGTACAATCCTGCTGGACGATGTATTTTGTGTGTTAGTGTTATTGTCAGTTATTATTATTTAGTTTATCCCCCATTAATATAAATGAGGTGTCCATGGTAGGTTTTTGTTGGGATTTCTATTATCCTAAATTTTGACACTAAGATTTTTATTCTTACTGTAAATGTATGTCGGGTTTTAATTGGTTGAATCACTATTCACGTTAAACCACATATTGTTCGACCACTAATCAACTTAAAAGGTGATGTTATGTCAGTGGTGTGTTCACACCTTGTTTCAGCTGCCAAGTGGCCAATAGCATGTTATTGCAGGTTTTAGAAAAGTAATACACTTTTTTTTATTATTACATGTCATTTGGCGAACGCTTTTATACAAAGCGACTTACAATTAATGCATTCAACATCTATGAGGGGCCATTTAGGGGTTCAGTATCTTGCCCAAGGACACTTCAGCATGCAGATGGGGAAGACTGAGGAATGAAACGCCGGCTGCCCCTCTGGTTGGAGGACGACCGCTCTACCCCTCAGCCACAGCCGCCCCAAACTTCATGCATGCAAGAGAGGATCAATGTGTTAAACCTGAATGAGAACACTGTCAATGTTTAAGATCTGCAAAGTCAAAAGTTGTATTTAAGTTGGAATATGTGTACCCTTAAAATACAGTGATGAAAGAATACAACTTTAATTTATATTTGTTATAATACAAATGTATTTAGACCAATAAATGTGATATTTCAAAGAGATAAGAGATGTAAAATCAAGCAATTAAGAAAATGGCCATTGGATAGATGTTATAAAATGCAGTTCTGTTAGTCTACATGTCAACTCATACTCAATTTCTTTAAGATTTCCAATCTTTCTCTCAAAAACTCCTTCGTGTTTTTTCATATTTAACAATTTTTATGACAATATTGCTGTAATGGCAAAAGCAATGTCTGAAGATATTTTACTTTAAAATAGTGGCCTGTAACTGGAATAATAACATATTTCTTTAAATGCAACTCTTGCATTTATTTAATGCTTTCAAAGTGCAAAAAAATTAAAACTATATAAAGAAGACATGAACAAAGGTACCTTGTGTTTTTTTGTCTGAAAATATTTCTTTTGCATAAATGCTGGTTTAAAACAACGCTCACACTTTGCTGTACAGGGCAATGATCTTTTGAATACATTTAAAACATTTTATATGACAAACAGTAACACTCCACTTTCTAATAAAACCAAGCTCCCATCAGTCAGGCTGTAGTTTAACCCACTGCATGTTATCCTGCTTGTTGTTGTCAAAGCTCTCCAAAAATATTCCTGAAATTTACAAAGTGATGAAAGTAGCAGTAAGAGGCCTGTAAATCAATCTGCAGTCGACAGAGGGGGATAAATAGTCTGTATAATCGCCTAAGGAAAAAAGTACTTCATGCTCATTTCCACTGTACAAAATGTTTGAATGTTCAGAGCCAGCAGTACTTGAAAACATTTAGCAACAAGCAGTTTAAAAACCTTGCTAGCATACAACAATATATATTAAACACACACACACATACACACGGTTGACATTTTACACAAAATATTTAAGACAGCTAAGGTTTTCATTCTGAACCAACCGATCATTATAAAACATCTTGAGATTATTGTCCAGATTTGATCCAGACATTTTCATGAAAGATAAGTGTTTTTACAGTCACCAAAGTGCATCATTGTCCACTATCCACTGACATTCACACGTTTAAAAAAAAAATAGATGCAGTGAAATCAAGAGATACCTTTTCTGGGACTGAGGCAAAAACAAAAGAATGGCACTGATGTGAAATTATGGAGTTGATCACATTACCAGAGTTGAAAGAAAATGGTGAAATTTGTGAAAGACTGAAAGAAAAACTGTGGTTCTGAAGATTTTAAAGCTTAGTTGTTAATTGTGTGCCCGTCTCCCGCCTGCACGCACAGAGACAGCACCGGTGGGTCCACCCTGTCGAACACGACGGTGGGGTGGGGGCTGATTTTATGATCAAATGCCTTCTTTTCGAGGTAAGATTGAATCAGGGGATACATTTTCTGACAGTAAAGGTAAAGCAGCATGCGTTCACTTGTTTGATTAAAAGTGTGTGTACAATCATTGCTGTGCTGTTAGCCGATAGATCAATGCATATATATATATATATATATATATATTTATTAAGGATTATTAAGCTGCCTTCGGTTTAAAATGTAATCAGTCCATATAGATTATGTTTTATTTCTTTCTGTTATCATGCCCATAGACGTCTATCATCTGCTGTTTTTACTGCCTTCTGTGTTACAAAATATAACAGTACAACAAATGAATAATGGCCCATCATGCATGTATTCATGAATAACTTATTTTAGTGCATGCACAACCATGGTCTAACTCAAGCCAGAAACAATGCCTCGTCCTTGCCCAAAAACAAACTGCTAAATTTGAATTGTATTTCTGTAAATAATCTTTCCAACAGTTCTTTTATAGGCATTAAAAAAATATTTCCTTTATAGGTAGTCGCTTACTAAACACAGTAAATATGTTTGTAGTTTGTGCTTTTTTCATTTTCTCGTCTCTGCTTCTGCTGTTTGCTGATTGGAAACACGAGGAGGAACATTTCAGTTATTTCTCACGATATTGAAGGTTCGTGTGTGAAGGAGATTTTAATTTTGGTAAGTTCTTGATTTGTCTTTTTTCGGTATTTCACATCATTAAATGATTTCAGGCTTGTTTGAATGTCTATACTCAGTGTCCACTTTCCTTACGTCTTAGAATTGATTGTGTTCTCCTTTAACACATCAATGATCTATCAGGATGTTTTAACACCTTATATCCAAAGTACATAGTGCACATAAAAAAAAGAAAAATTGCAAAGTTTCAAGTCTGAATCCCAAACATCTTGTGTCACATGCATGCAGCTGCCCAAGAAAAGGCTTAATACCAAATATAAGTCTGACAGTGCAGTTTTGGAATCAGAAACACACTGTGGAGGCACATCTCAGCTCTACACAGCCTAAAGACAAGGGAAGTGGAACTCCTCTGTGTTTTTGGAGAAACTTTATATATTTTAATGGGTCTAGAAGAGTTCCCCAAATCTTAAGTCACTGATTCTGCTGTACTAAATCCACAGAGATGAGCGTCCTGGCAGTAATGCTTGGAAATGTTCCTGCTTACACTCTGTTTTATATGCAGGAATGGTGACGCTGGATTTTGGGATAAAAAGGTTTGGATTAGAGGCTTTTATTTGACTTTGTCCTTGCCTCTGCTGCCTGGGCTTGGAAAGCAAACGGAGGCTTGTCTTGCCTCCGTTACAACGGGCAGTCCTGACTACTCCGCCATCGTTTGATTCCCACTTCTCGGTTCATGCTGCTCCTCATGCTCTCATTCCGCCTCCTCTTCGGTTTCCCAGTCTGTATGAAAGACAAGTGTTTCAGACAAATTCTGAAACATGTCCACATGTCCCGTGAAACTTCATGAGAATACACTAAAATATTCAATCAATTAAAAAGTTAAAGTATGACCTCAGTCAAATCAAGTTAAAAAACTGAAATATAATCATATGATTGGATGTTAATATCCATAAGTTGTTTTAGTGACATGTTGTGTCAACAAGTCTATCAATCACCACTAGAGGTCAGAAGTGTATCACTAAAGAAAGCCCAGTGATACACGGGGACAATGCAGTGCAACACTTTACTGTCAAAACTAACTGAAAGCTGGGATAAGACAACAATAAATCAGAAAAGACAACAGCAAATCAAATTACACAACCCAATCATAAAACAAAAAGGCAAATAAGACAACACAACAACAAATAAGAAAACACAATTGTTGTGTTGTTCTTATGTTTTTCTGTGATTTGCACTTCAGGACGACCATAATAAATGGTTTTACTCTAATAGGGATAAATAAGGCTGCGGCCTTGATAGAAAGAATATTAAAATTCTAAAACAGTATGAGAACTGTTTTGGTGAGTAATAAAACCTAACCACCTCCTAAAAAGGCCACAAATAAGTGACTCCATCAGTCCTGTGTGCGTGACTTTGTTGTAATAGCAATAATTATTTCAGATAATTATAGTGAAAAAAAGAAAAGAGAAAAACAAAAAAACATGTCAGAAAAGTGACTTTACAGACCTTGGTGTCCCGTTCAGCAAATTTCTGGAACATGTTAGCGTAGGTCTTCTTGTCCTGTTCGTGATGTTCCTTCATCTTGCTCTGACAGATGGAAATCTGAGCACGAGCCACACGATTCGAGGGGTTGCCTTGAAGCACTAGCTGAAAGTCTGCCAAAGCGAGGCTGAACTCGTTGCGGTAGAGTCGTGCCTCCCCACGACGATACAGAGCTTTCTCGTTGTGCTCTTCAATCTCAATCACCTTATCCGCACAAAACAAGAGCACCCACAGGGATTGGTTATGAAGATGTGCTGAAGAACAGCAGCTACAAAGAGACACTTTCATTGTGGACAATCATTAGGCGCATGCTGCTCTCACCTTGTTGCAGTTCTCCACTACTAGGGAGAACTCCTTTATCCGCAGGAAACACAATGCTAAATTCAGGTGGGCCGTCATAATAACGCCTTGTATCTTCTTCTGCTGATCCATCCCAGTACCACACTCCATCTCCAGCCAGGAAACAATGCGCTGGTACTGGATGACGGCCTGGAAGATTCTCCCAGCCTGATAGAGGATGGTAATGGGATCTTAGAAAAGTGCAAACAAGAAGAAAAATCCTTTGTTGTGGCACACAGACCTCTGCCAAGGTCCAACAGGCCCCTAGTCAAACCACGTTTAAATTAAATGATTCCTGATTCTATTTGGATCCGCACAAAATTACCAAAAATCATAAATATCAGTGCCCTTCATTTTCTCTAGGAAATGGTGAAAAAACGCCCCATCTCAAATTAGACACAAGAAGGTGATACAAAAGTCCTGGATTTTCCCCTTTGTCTGGATTCAAATCAAATGCGTTCTGTAGTTTTTACATAATTCAGCAAACAGAGAGACAAACAGAGAGATAAACAACACAACTTCCCCCGGCAGAGCTTTTAAATGATCCGTGTGGGAAACATACCTTAAAATACTGATTCCCTTTATGCTTCACTCCAGCAGCCAAATCCAGCTTTTCAATCAAATCCATTTCCCAGGATTCTTTAGCCTTTTGGAAAAAACAGTGAGAATCACACAAAGTGAGTAAACACTTTACACCATAACTGATTTATTGAGCCATTCGCAGTTTCACTGTACCGGCCTTGTGTACTTAGACTTGCATGGCTTAATCTTTGAGACAACTAAGGCAGATTTACCCAAAATAACACACATGTTGAATAAAATATATGATATATAATATATTAATCAAACCATGAAAAGTAGAAAGAGAGCTCACACTTTGAAACTCTTTGAGGGAAACTTCGTAAACAAGGTCTTTGTCTGGTCCAATTTTGTACTCTGATTTACCTTCGCTTCCAAATCCATACCTGTAAAAGCACAAGAACATCACAACGACATGTCCAACAGTCAAACTGGGTTCAAAGATTGAATCCGCTATACACAGTCAACTGGAACCCTCGCACGTTTTAATGGAGAGATTCTTCAGGAAAGAGGTACATCACATAAGAGAACAGTTGCTTTTAACACACACACACACACTTCTAAATATATCCATCATGAATCTGTACCATTTGGGTTTTAATATAGAGCAGAGCTGGTATGTACTTATTAATATGTGCAACCAAAGAGGCCATATTCAAGGCATTAGAAAAATTCAAATGTATTCATTGATAGTGTGAAATAAAGAAGATACATTTGAGTGAGAGTGAGTCAGTTTTTAGAAATAAAAGTTATACTGCTGTCAGAACATGCATTGGAAGAAGTATTTCCCATTGAGATGAATGGAGATTTTTTTAAGCTGGAGAAGCATTATGGTTTTTCCTCGTCGTTAGTGTGTCTTTATTTTCCTCTGTCAGAATTGTCTCTGTGTACATTGACTACGTGCTGGCATGAACATGAGGCATGGTTTGCAACTGCTTTGAATTCCTGGTACTTATCACCAGTGCTTTGTATTGTTTGGCCCAGGGGCATGAAGGGGAGGTTTGTTATGGGTGGGGTTAAGGGAATAACGATGTGGGTTTTGACACTACTTTGGGTCTTGTTATAGTTTCTTACAAATTCGAATCCCTCTCTTTGTTATTTCAGTTAAATGTTTTCTTAATTAGAGAAAAAATAAGATGAGGTATGGGAAAACCAACCCCGGATTTGTTTTACATGTTTGTGTTTCTCCAAGTGCTCAGATCATTCACGACTATCAAATGTCTATCCCTTCATCGGCATCTGCCCTTATCGCCAAAAGCTCTTGGATTTCATCATCTTTTCAGTTCAGTCTGCTTCCTCTATGTGTACGGCTCCTCTTTTTCATACTGACATGTTTGTATTCTTCCGGTTTCATGTTAGCAACACCATCGATACGCCTACTCGCTCAAAACTCTTCCTACTGTAACTGGCTCACTTTAAGTGCGATGAGAGAGCAAAAGGATCACATTTTAAGATTCCTTTTAATGAACTCACTTTGGTTGTAAGTAAAGTACACAGCACTCTCCTCTCTGCATCTTGTCCATGGCTCGGTCGACTCCCAGAGGAATGCCTTTATCTTCAGCCTCACCGACAACAAAGGTGACGTCCCTGCAGTCAAACAGGCGACCACCACAGCTCCCCTCCAGGTGCACTGTGGGACACGCGGCGCAAATTACGACACTGACGTAACCGTTAAGCTTGCTGGTGTTGTTTGGCAAAACTGGCACAAAATCAACATCTGTCCTCGAAGCAAAGGAGGCTGTTACCTTTTACAGTTGCTCCTTCATTGGGATTTGTGAATCCCTCCCCTTTGACCTTTATTCTTCTAATGATGCCGCTGTCATCTGTGAGCTTCTCTCCTTCGAACTTGAGCAGCTCCATCTGTTTTTGTTGTAAGAAGTTATTAAATCATTATTCTGCACAAGACTGAAAACAAACAAGTAGGAGTCATCACACGCAATAAAAAAAGAAATAATGATTAATGAAGATTCAATATGGATAAACAAGGCACTCTTGTATTTGCTATACTTTATATCTCTCATAGGGCAAAACAAACATAATGTAGTAGTCAGCTAAGATAAACAGATCCCTCTCACCCATCTAACCACTAAACATCAATTTTATCCCTTTTATTTCCCCTTAAGTGGCTTAAGAAAACATCTTATTCCACTCTGGCAGTTCGCCATCAGTCTACAAGTATAACTACTGCAACATATTGCAAGCTAAGCTATATGTTATTTACACTGGCAGAAATATTCAGACCCAGGACTTCTTGTGCATTTGTTTATAGACTTATAAATGCATTTCTTGCCACATTCAGTTTGGTATATTGCATAACTTTGGAAACTCAGGCTATGTTTTAGAATTCAAATCAAACTTCTGTAGATTTAAACAAAGTTTTTAATGATGGTCCCTCCCAATGGAATAAATAACAATTAAAAAACAAATATATATATATATATAGATATATCTATATATATCTATATAGATATATATAGAGAGAGCTTTTAATAGCATGCTATAATATAGTTTTAAGCAGCTATAAGGACATTGTGATGTGTTAATAGATGCCCCGTAACTGACAACACAAATTTTCTTCTATGTATCTGTTTATACATTTGTCTCCAATTATAAAGTTATAAAATAATCCCTTAATAAAAAATGTAACAGCTACATTAGAATGCGTGTAAACTGTTTCTCAGAATTTATCTATATACTGCTTAAAAATGCTAAATAAGAGTAGTTATTGTTACCCAACATTCAATGCCTCTGTTAAAAATAACGCATGAATCTGCACAGGACATGATAAATGATTCAACACTGAACACCTGCTAATAGAAGCTGTTGATACAATATATAATAGAACATTTTTATCACTAGGATCTTCCAAGGGGTTTAACTTGTTACAACTTGTAGCAGAAGCAGATCATTCATCAAGAGGACTGAGAAAACCGTAATTGAACTCCAAACCAACTGTTAAGACAAACACAAAACTCTTTCTGGCACACAGCCCTAAATCTCTGGCACAAAATGTCAGCTGTCATGGCACACCTACCTCAAACACTGTGAGGGAGTTGGGAGGGATTTTGTTGGGACTTCCAGAAGATCCATAAGCGTACTCTGGTTTACACAGTAACGTGCACACCTCTCCTTCCTGCATGGACAGCACACTGATGTCCCACGCCTTTAGGACTTGTCCTGGGAGTTTATGAATTAAAAAGAAAAACAAGTACAATAAGAACAATAACTTGTATCTCAGTCAACATTGGGGTCCCTTGGCTCCTTAACAACACACCGGCCAAGTTTGGAATCTGAATGTATAAATATTCGTCGAGGAAAGAGAGAGAACTACAGAAATGTATTTAAAGGATAGTCAAACATTTTGGGAAATGTTCTTTCTGGTGGCAAGTTCAGATTGTGTTAAGAAGCTGAAGCCAACAGCCAGGTAGCTTAGCTTAGCATAAAGTATGGAAACAAGATGAAGGGGCTTGTGTCCAGAACTTTCCAAAAAACCAAGATGTAACATAAATGCCCACTTCAACATCAACGTATACTACACCACAACTTGGTGTTTTAACTTTGACTGTGACTTTTTGTACAGATTAAATAAATAATATTTAAGGAACCTTTTTCAGTTCATTATTTAGATTGTGAATATATAGTATAATAATTACATAGCCTACTCAAAATACTGTACAAATGCCAGAAACATTTATTGGATGCATCATAGGTTTTTATACCATAGGCTATATACTCCTAGTTGCTGTAGCCTACTCTATGTCCATTGCTCCCCTCTTTATGTCTGGCAAACATGCTATTTGACATAAAACACGTTGAAACTGGAGATCCACAGACACCACAACTCATTTGAAAAGGGCTTAAAAGTACCAGATGTCCATTTTTACTTAACAATCATGAGAGTGGGGTCAATTCTCAAAATGTGGATGTTTCCAAAATATCCAGCTATTCCCTTAAGAGGCAACATTAACACATCATCAGGTTTGACAGTCATGCATGAAGTCACCTTTTCCCAAATTGAAGCAAAAAGGTTCTTTACGATCTCGACTGCAGTCAAACTTCTTCCCTGTGAGCAGCTTTCCAGTGTAGTGTACAGTCACTCTGTCCCCAATCATCGGTTGGTTTCCATCTAACCCTGGACGCTTCACAACCTGCGAAACAAGACAAAATTCCAGCATTTTCACAGAGAAAATGAAAGAAATAGGAGCCACAGACACAAAACAGACACAAAAGAATCATGCAAGTCATGTGTAGGGACGTAAAAATGTAAAAGGGTTAAATACCTTGATGACTCCTTGGTCTTTGTTGGGTGTTATATCAATGCCCTTTGCCGCAAATATGGCTGTGGCTGACTGGGCATCCATTGGTAAATCCTGATCAGTGGTCATTTCTGCACTGGGCCGTTACACGGTAACACTGCAACAAAAAATGTAACACACATCTATGTGTCAGTGACATGAGCATTATTAATACCACATCATGATGACTCAGGTTTTCCTTTTAGAACAAACTTAAAACAACGAAAACAAGAATGACAAGCAATGCATCACCTGCCACGGTCCAATAGTCTCCTAAAATTTAAACAAGCAGCATCAAATTGCACACACTCAAATGTCAGTTATCTTAAATTTCATTGAGATCCATGAATAAGAAAAAAGAAAATCCTGGATCCAATCCCTGATCCGAATCTGTGCCAGGATTTCATTGGTTCTTCCTGAAGCATTTCCACATCCTTCCACCGAGTTTCATGGTAATCCGTCCTTTACAATAGCTGGCCGTAATTTATGTGTAATCTTGTTCACAAACAGACAGGGGTGAAAACATAACCTCCTTGGAAGAGGTAATAATACATGAAATAAATTTAACCAGTGGAGCTGAGCCGGAAAATCGTGATCAATATGGAAAATGCATCAATACAAGATTTGCATATCTGCCCAGTGAATGTGACTTTTTCTTCACATTATATAACCTGTTGCTATTTTTAAGGACACATGCTCTAAATTCTTGTATTGTACTGAAGGTACATTTACTGTTTTTATTCTGCTAGAGCCACATTAACGTTGATTTCATTTGTACTTTGGAGTGTGGTTGAGATATCGCCCGACTGTATCACACCTCCACAGATGAAGTAATTACATAACTGTAGATCTAAGTTAAAGGCAGCGGCAGGCTACAGTTGCTTACTTGGCGTAATTTCTTTCTAAGGTGCTTCATTCTTGGAGGAACAGTGTGTTCAAGATTATTACTTTATGGCCCTGTTATAAATGACATCTTGTTATTTAATAGAGCAAACTCAAGACAGAATCTCGTATCAATACCTTCAGTGTTTGTTTTGCAGGAGCATTTTAACATGAGTTGAAGGAGCTTATAGGGCTGGACCGCGCTCACACTGTGCTTATGAAGCTGCGCCATCACAAAAAGATCCTCTTCGTCTCTCTCAGTGCTTGTGAAGAAGACGATGAAAACATTTGATCACGACCCTTCAACTCAGCAGTGATATAATGGCTTAATATCATGCTTCATGTCGTCTGGTGATGACGTGTGGATATGTTGTCATCTCGGGGCTCTGTCAGCCTGTGTTATTGTATACGAATAGAGTTTTTTTTTTATAGTATTACGGCCTTCACATCCATTACTAATGATCCGTTCTTACAGTTCTCTTCTTTCCGTGACAGATTGTCATCCACAAATAAGTATATAATCACCTCATTAATATCGAAGCATTCAGTCAAAAATATTGTATTTTCTTGCACCCAATTTCCTGCCAACAAATTAACTCTCACGTATAAAAAAATAAAGATGCAAACTGATTCATTCCTTTT